>CM076579.1:686331273-686698264 GCA_034641835.2 Pinus albicaulis
ATCCAAATTCCGTAAGTTTGACAACCTGTAACCTAGATTTTCAAAAATTTATGCTAGATTTTATTATAATCTTGCCGGAATTTCCATTATTTTTCCAGGCTAATCTGTGGGCTTTTTAGACTATGCGCTTTTGTTTGATAGAGTTGGCATATAGGAGATTTTTAGCTAAGCTCTTTTCTTTCCTCCAACCACATCAACTTTATCTATCTTTTTTATCTTTTCAATAGATGGCAAGATATATTCATGAAGTTTATCAACCTTTTGAATCCATTTTATTATTACAAAACTTCCACTTGAGGCTAGTGGTTCAGATACCTTTCCTCTTGTGCAAGACCATGAATAATCAAATATGGATAATGGGAGGAAATCATGCTTTATAATAACTAACCATACTAAACTTTATTAAAATCCCTCCAAAACTCGCTGCCATGTGTCACCTCAAGAAACAATCCAACTATATATTAATGTAATGTTCTTTTTTTTGGTATTCCTTATGACATGGTTAAGATGGACTTTCAGAGTTTGGGGGCAAGTCATAGGTGCAGGTTGGCGTCATCGACGGGCCTTGGAGGCTTTTGGAGGGGTTTTGAGGAGTTTTTATGAGATCCGATGGCATTCGCTTGGTATATTCCACCATTTGCACAATTTACCTTTCGCTTTCGCTTTCATTTTGACAACTTTCAGAAATTTGAATTATTAGTAGGCCTAACTCAATTAATTACACCTAAGGTGGCATTTCGGGAGAAATTATTGGCTTCTACGATCGTAAGACGATGTAGAGGAGGCTGTGGGGCGGATTCGCTCTGAGGATCGGTGGTTGCGTACTGATAGGCCCATCAGCTAAGTGGAGCAGCCGAGGAATTGTGAGTGCGTTTAGCTGACAGCGTTCAGACGACGCAAATTTTGTTTGATCGGAAACAGAGCATTATGGGGACTAAATCACTCATATCTACGGGGCCGCGTTGCATGTTTAGCCGCACACGATGAGCCGCACATCGATGTCATTCACGTGAATCGGGATGGCCGACTGAGGAAAAAATTTTGTGAGTCGAAGTGAATGGGAAGGGCCGCAGTCATCTTAGTATGATCGAGCCGCCAATTGTTCAACCGTCACATTATTCAGCTAGGACGCATCTTTAATTTTCAGTAGCTGATTTTTTTTGGTAGCAATCCAATTTTTTGAAGGTTGAGTTCCTGTTCGAAGATACCGAGAACATGTCGAAACTTATGGCCAGCAGTCACTGTCGTCGATGCGTGTTCGGGTGTTGAGTAGTCAAGAGGCGTTCGAGTATTTTTCACTTGGGAGAGCCGACTACGGTTCATATGGGAGCTGATGTATATGCTCTGAGTTGTTGTGCACGAACTCTCCAAGAAATCATCGGCCCGAGAACAAGTTACAATGTGGACAGAGCTCGATGCCTCTTTTAATTGCTGTCACCATGACAGATTTCTTCACGAGGAAAGGGAACGTGCTCCCTTAAACTTGTGACTGGAAGACACATTTCAATGCCTATAGCAGCTCATCCACCAAAGCCGAGTTTGATATCAGTCCTGTAGCGGTTTTTTTTATGAAGAAGATGAGCTCATGAAATTCATGCAGAGGCGTAATTGTTGAACGTGCTTGGAGCCGTCTTTTGCATAAAGATAAGCCATCACGGGGACTACGAATTGCTGGTAGCGTTGACTGTGGACAAAATGACACTTGGGTGAGCCCTCAAATCCATACGTTGAAGATATGGGACTCGACTACTCTCTGCAAATAAGCGGGCGACAGAGGTAAGTCCGAGTTATTTGGGTGCCGAATTCGAAGAATTCATTGCGTACGATTACCACATTGGAGGCAAACGAAGGAGGACGGTACACTTAAGTGCTCGCACAGGTTGTGGTATTGTTGCAGGTTATCGGTCGTGGGGACTGAGGGAACGAAGCCACTGAAAGGGGCCAAGTTTCTATTGCAAAGAGGCTGATCTGGACGTGTTGGATTATACACAGTGGCAACATTATAAAACTGCATATAGTTTTGGGAGTCATTTGTTCGTTGCGTGGGTTCCAGCGAGCACATTTTGATGATTGGAGCAAGAACTTAAGCATTGTTCAGCCGACTATCCAGGTTCCACTGTATATTCAGTTTTCTTTAGTATGGATCTGCATGTCTAATTGGGGGTAGAATGTTGAACGTAAATAAATTCGTGCCATGAATTTGTGAACTGACATGTGGATAGAGGAGGATACATTCCATGCTTGGATGTGTGGTATACTTTTCAGCTGAAAAATAAATTTTCAATTGCTCATGGGCGATGTTATTCCATGGTAAACCATTCCTTAGGTACTACAAACTACTCAAAGTTACCTCTACAGTTGTATATGACAAAATGTCTCATTGGAGGATTCTTGGAGAAACTTAGAAAAACAGAGACCTCATTTTCACAATTGCACTTGTCATCATTGAACCAAACATGGATGAGACCTTCATAAACTCACTTAATAAACTAACAGCAGCAATCAACAGGTCCCTTTCCAAGGGGATAATCACTTTTCTACAGCAAGAGCAGCCACAAAAGTAGTATGAGTTGCAACACAAAATCTTTAAATTTGGGACAGATTTGAGATGCATGGGGTTTACAAGAAAATCCCTTCTCAAACTTGAAGAACTTGCCTCACTCCTTTCCAAGGTGGATCAGTCAGATGGGGAAGAGCTTGATTTGGGCTCTAAAACCAGTCATACCTACCTTAGTACAACCTAAGTATTTGGAGAATCCCTTGTATAGGAGTCAAACTTCCAGCTTGCCTCTTGTCTTGGTAGTATCATGATGCTAACCACACCTGTACCTCCTTATAGTGATGACATTATGAGGAAAGTTTTCAGATTGATAGTGGAGACCTTTCAAGATTTTGATAACAGTGAGGGCCCTACCTTTGGGAAGAGGCTAGAGATTCTAGAGGTCATGGTCTTGGTTAGTTCTTATGCCCTCATGTTTGAGTTGGAGTGTGACAATTTGATCCTACAAATGTTCCAATGCTTCTTCAGCATTAGGAAACATCATCCTCGACACAGTGATAGCGCACATGCAACCCATTTTGTTCTCATGTATGGGAGGCCATGATGCCATTTGCAGGAGGTTGCAATCCAGATTATTGGCCATTTGGAGGAGAGAGCAGCTGGTTTCACCCTACTGCGTATGGACTAGCCGAAAGGTTAGTAGTGCGGTGACATTGAGTTGTTCAAGAGACGATTGACCCCGGGGAGGAGTTGCAGAGGATTAGTGGACCATGCAGCAAGAATGAGCCGAGGAAGAAGGGTCTTTGCTTAATCCGCAAAGAACCTTGGGGACCCGACCATTCATGCTTGGGAGATGCGGAGGTAGAGCTGGAGGAAATTCCTTCGTATGTTAGGAGGACGACTCTTCTTTGGATGAGTCCATGAGGTCATACGCAGGATGACTCTAGGGGAGCATGAGCAGATGATGAGGAGTTGTGGACAAGAAAGCCATATTTATATTCTAGTATGTTTGGTGAGAAGCCGATGAACCCTATGGGAGACATTCGGGATGATGAATCACTCGTGATGATTCAACACGAGCAAGATATTATGGAGCATGAGTCTACTCGAGGAGGATGATATGCACGTGATGCATGATGAGCCATTTGGGGAGAGCCAGTTTGGACCATCATATTGAGTCGTGATGGGGGAGGATGAGCAACCACCCTTGGGGTTAGCGATTGATGGTGTAATATCCCGAAAGGGAAATAGACAAAGAATACAAGCATACGACAATATAGAAAATGCCGTAAATAGAACATAAAGCAAATACTCATAAAAATGTCAAGAATGCTAAGCCATTTTATTAATCCGAGAATATAAAGAAATACAATAGATGATCGAATGATAGCACCTATTCTTGCTCAAGGCAAGTGGAGAACTCTCTCGTAAAGACAGACAAAATGGTCGCTCTAAGAAATCGCGTCCCCGTGCGCCGGAAATCTCGCCGTAAACCGTGCTGTCGCCGGAATAGGATCGAAAGTTAGGGGCTGATCCCCTTGCCGGAATGAGCTGAAAAATATGCGGACCACCCGTACTCACCAACCCGACAAAACCCGTAAACCATATAAAAAATGGTCACCCTCCGAAAATCACCCGAAAGTCCCTCCTCAAGGAATCTACGCCGCCCTCCAAGGCTCGGCGCAGATGCCAAATGATAATAGCTGAAATGCAGTCCCACAAACTCCTGGGAAAGCCTCCCCTACTGGGAAAAGACCGATCCTCCACTCCGGATATCAACCGAAACTCCCGCGCAGAAACCCCGCAATGGAACACCTCCAAGTAGAACTCGCGTCCTTTCTCCCGTGGATCACAGCAATCACAAGAGAAGCCCAGCCCTCAAAGAAACAACCAACCAAACCCCCGCTAAAGACCCGAAGAAATGACCTTACCCGAGCAGTGCACTCGAAGTCCCCCGGGCTACAGGGTGAGATCTCCGACCGGAGACACTCAACGCACTAAACTAAAGGTCGCAGTACAAAGCAAACGACCTAGCGTGCTCAAGAAGACAAAAGTCTAGCTCAAATATCATCAACAACAACAAGAATACCAAATGAGAAGGCTCTCCCACCTTTTATAACGCCGGCCTCTCTCCAAAACCCTAACGTGGTCTCCCTCTCCTCCACGTGCTCCTCCTCAACTGCGCGTAAGCTCCTAGAGGCTACGTGGGCCCCCTCCTCTACGTGGTGTTGGACCCCCATGGCTCCCCATAAGTTATAACGTTGTGCTACTAGGGAGATACTTTATTTTACTTAAGTGAGTTAGACCCCTCTTCTCACTTTTATTTATTAATAAACTATAGTCGGCAAAACTATACAAAAATCGAATATTCCAATTAGTCATTGCTAATTAGGAATATTACAGATCTCCTCAGCGAAAATGTTGCTTGACCTCGACAACCGAAGTGATGGATGCCGCAAAATCTTCTCATTCTCCCCAAGTGGCATCCTCATCCGAAGAAAAATTGCTTGTCCTCAAGCAACGCTTGAACAAGCCTCCTCTCTAACTCGATGCTCCCCACCGATACCTGCAAAATGTGCTCCGGGTCCCACCGAAACCTCTCCGACCTCTCGCATCACCCCCGATACGAAGGGATATCTCGATGCCAGATCCCAAAGTGACCTCTCACAGCACTCGCCCAACCAATAATCCTCCCGATCCCATCGCCACCGTGGCCACACCGCACAAGTCCCACGGCTCTGACCGTGACCGCCTCTCGGCTATGACCAATGCTCTAAGAGGTGAAGACTCACCAACAAGCATCAATGCTCCCTGCTCTTGCTGCGGCATCAGTACTCGTAGCCGCATATGCTACCCCTCCAACTGCATACCAACTCATCACCTCTCTCCAATCCAAGTTGTGACTCAATCCCATGTTGATCCCGGCTCTCCCGAAATCGGGATGGAGGCCGAAGAAATGATGTCCCGTGCCACCTTGCCACTGGAATCTATAACCTCCAGTTATGTCCAAGGGCTCCCTCGCTCGACCGTGCTCCCTACGAAGAATACCGTACCATCTAGAGGGTACCAACTCATGATCTCCCGCCGAAATCCATCCTCGGAAGAAGAATCCGATGTAGCAATAACAACGACATATGGAACACGCCCCGAAGTGTTGCCGCCAACGTAATCAATTCCCACCGCTTTCCGCCTCGTCTCGCCAATGAGAGTCGCCCGTAGAAGGAAACCCTCTCTCTATAATGGGCCAAAGTGGGCAAGATATGCCGCAAGCTCCATCGATGTACTCCTGGAGAGTACTACTCACCGAAAGTACCGCAGCTCGACCGACTCGTGTGTACATCTATCCGTATCTCATCAATGTGCTCGCCAAAAGATGAATGCTCCACCATATCCAACAACTCCCCGCCGTATACTAGCCCCCCGCATAACAATCCCATCAACCTCCAACATCTCTAGAGGATATGGATCCGCAAACTCGCCGTCATTGTACTCAAGTGTCAATGCATCTGACTCGCTCCTCCTCAATGGTCGACCCCACGCGTTAGCCGCATATCCATCACCGACTCGATGTGACCCTCCATCCGGCTCTCCCCCAAAGGACTATCATGCATGATGTGCATAGCATCCTCCTCTACCGACTCGAGCTCCATCACATATAGCTCGCACCGGATCGTCACAAGTGTCTCATCGCCTAGAGCATCTCCCATAGAGTCCCCCCGACCGCTCACCCGTATACCGGAATGCAGCTCGGTCTACGGTCTCCATCCCTCGCGTGATCGCTCTCGCTCCCCGTGCGACCTCAATCGATCCTATGGACTCATATGAAGAAGAGTCCTCACCCCGGCATATAGGAGGAAGGCGTTCTTCCTCTATGCCACCTCATCTCGCATTGAATAGGCCATCCACCCTCTCGATGAAGTGTCGATACAATGTCCGGAGTCTAGACGCATGATGGAATGCTACCTCTGCGCCGAACCCAAAGATCCTCTTCGCTCATGCATGAGCTCAACATGCCCCGAGGGAAGAATGATGCATGTCTCCCTCATGACCCACTCCCCGGGTGTAGGCTCGCCGATGACCGATGTACCACACCGCAGAGGATCATCTCATCCTTCGACTCGTGGTCGTCAACTAGCAAAACAACCCTGCACCGCCGAGAGGTCTCTCGCCTAGTGTGCCGAGTGTCATCCAAATATCTTGGGTGAGCTTCGCACTCGCGCTACTTATGCCCAAAGTGCCAAAGGACAACAACAAAATCGATCGTGCTAGTGAGTGATGTAGAAGAGGGTCGGATACGTGAGTCCCCACCGATACCATCAAGTATCGCTCATATGTCCTCATCGATCCTCGGGTGAACTACTCTCAAAGGTAAGCCTGGTGTCCCTATCTCGTGAGTCTCCCCGGGATGCAACACTCTAAAACCTCGTCAGGCAAGCACCGTATGCCCTCGCATACCACCGATCATCCATGTACTCTCGACATGCCATCGCACATTGAGGCATACCGTATGCATGCCGCTGATACCCCAAGCTACTCGTTGCACCACCCCGTACCGTCTCGTGCCATGACGCGTGTCCGTGCATTAGCCACTCCTCGCATGCTCTCAATGTGATGTAGGACACTCCTACTCCACAATGCAATCCCACACACTACGGTACAACACCATGCAACTCCGTGTCCACCGAAGTCCACCGCTCAATGCTAGAGGCTCCCACACATCCCCGGATGTAGTGTCCTAGAGTCGTGCCTCTATATGTTGGACTTCCTCCAATCGGCATCATCATCTTCACCGTCGCATCACTATACTCCGCCGACAAATGGATCATCACTCCAAATCCTCCTCGAGGGGTCCGAGAAGTGAATCTCCCTATGTGTCGAGCAGTGTTACCACCACCTGCCGGCTCCGCCGTGTCCTTTGTGCCCCACACAAAGGTGAAGAATCCCCGGGCCCCATACAAGGCGCCATCCGGTGGCCTCGCCAATGCCACCTCCTCCGACGATGCCCCCGCCAAGGTATGTTGACCACCCTCAGTGATCCCGTGCATAAGTGTCATACCAAGACAACCTAGGAAGTCTTCCCATAAACTCGGTTGGGTCCCACCGGAGCTAACCAAAACTCCCTAGCAAATGTGCATGCTCAAATCTGCTAGGCCAATCGTACCCTCCAAGACATAGTCAATCGACCTCGCCTCGGAAAATGATAGGTGATCCCACCCGGATCCCAATGCCAACTGTTCCCCGTACTCAAAGCACTCGGAAACTCCCGTTGAACTATACTTGGGTCCACCACCATCTCCATAACTCCACTCCACCGGTACCAACTCAAAATCTCTCGCCATCCAACCTCAACATGTGGATGCTGCATCTCAGTGCAACTCGAGTCGTCTCATACCGCTATCCAAGTCAACGTATGAGATCCGACTAGGTGGCTCCGTCTCTCTCTCTCTAATGGGAAGAGATAACCCAACAACGCCGCCGATCCCGTCCATGCATGCCTCGAAGGGGAATGAACTCGACGCTCCAATGTGCCCTCAGGTTGTACCATTAGGGAATCCGATCGTTCCCCAATGCAAGCCAACTTGGCCGCCGTCTTGGCACAAGCCACTCTCATGCCCTCCAACTCCTTGTCCCGCAAACAAAATGGCCTCCCGTACCGACGTGGCCTTCCCTTTCAAAACTCGAAGGGCCGCCGAAGCCGATGATACCGTTGCTCGCGACCATCATCCAATCCCTTTCGTATCTCCTAGTGCCTCATCGAATGTGGATACATCTCCCCGTCGCCTCACCCATCCGTTGTGTGCTACTACCACCCGAAGACTCCTGGACACGACTCCGGTCATCACCTCAATGGATGGCTCTACCGGTGTAGGCTCTACCTTCTCCACTACGATATCAACCAAAGACGGGCCAAGGAGGTCTCTAATGAGGCGTGAGTCCTCTCGTCACACTAGGTGTATCTTCGAACTCCCTACAATCCCGTGTGCTCTCATCCTCCAAGTGCGAGGTAACCATTTTGATGGTTTCCCTCCGATACCCGGTCAAGCCGGAGAGAGGTATCCAACTTCTCCACCCAAGCTTTTTCCGAACGCTTCTGATGACCCGTCGAAATGCTCTGTAGATGGAGTCTACTCCACCGTGCGCCACAAGCCCCCGTCATGTGACTTCTTGTTCCCTCCGTGAAAGTTGTGAGGTCTCGCTATCTCGCTGGAGATGAACAAAATCTCTCGAATGGAAGGGCATCCCCGAACTCCCCGCCCATATGCCTAATACTCAGCGAAATAATCACCCATGTGGCCGGGCTCCGGCTCCCCGCCGTGCTCCCCGCCTTCCGTGTCCGCACCCCGTAAAAGTGGGCATGGTAGAACGTGTGGGTGTATGTGATGCCATATGCCGAGTGGCATCATGCTCCGGCAAATGGTGGGATGTGCTCCGAACCTTCGCCAACTGAAACCCTTTGGGGTTTGCACGCTGCCTAGCCTCCACAGCGGTGAATCTCTCGTCCCATCACCTCAATCTACCTCGGCTGCATCTCAGTACCGATTTGAGGAGCATCTCCCCAAATCTCTTTGCACCATCATCACCCGCCATCGGCTCCTCCGCTATGTGTCTACAGTGCTCCTCATGAAATGGCACTCGTCGCTCCAAAACTATACCGCGGCTTGTATTCGGCCTCGATTTTACCCACTGAAAAACTACTCATAAAAATTCTAGGAACTTGGGAAGGTGATCCTTGCCCAAAACCCGTAAAAACCTCAAAAGGGTTTCTTTCTAATTCCAAACTTCAAAATTTGACCCTTTGTATTTTGGCCCTTTTTTCCGCGCTGTTTTTGGTACCGCAAATCGCTATTGGCTCTCCAAAATTCCAGCAAACCTCTGTATGATCTCTTTCCCGATGTTATAGACCACAGGCTGAGCCAGAACTATGCTCTGATACCACGTTGATCCAACCACTACACCAAAAGCTCGAACTATTAGTGAGGGCGGCATCCTAGGGTGTTAAGGGTGGGGTCTTAAGGCCCACCGGAGCATCTCGGGACGGGGACCCTCGCGCAGTCCCCCAATTACGCAGACCCCGGCAGCGTGTCAAGGCCCACCGGACCCTCAACAGGGAGGCTGCCCTAAACAGGGATATTACAGCCCACCACGCTCCGCGGGTCTCGACCTCGAGACCTCGGCTCTGATACCACGAAGGCCCAACCACTACACCAAAAGCTCGAACTGTTAGTGAGGGCGGCATCCCAGGGTGTTAAGGGTGGGGTCTTAAGGCCCACCGAAGCATCTCGGGACGGGGACCCTCGCGCAGTCCCCCTCACACGCGTACCCGCAACGTGGTAGGCCCATCGAACCCCCGCGATCGTGAGGTCAGCTCTAAAACAGGATATAACAAACAACCCGACAAACCCAGAAACCATATCAAAAATGGTCAACCTCCGAAAATCACCAGAAAGTCCCTCCTCAAGGAATTACGCTGCCCTCCAAGGCTCAGCGCAGATGCCAAATGATAATAGCTGAAACAGTGCCACAAACTCCTCGGGAAACCTCCTACTAGCAAAGACTGATCCTCCACTCCGGATATCAACTGAAACTCCTGCAGAAACCCCGCAACGGAACACCTCCAAGTAGAACTGCGTCCTCTCTCCCAGGGACTGCGCAGTCACAAGAGAAGCCCAGCTCCTCAGCAAAACAACCAACCAAACCTCCCGCTAAAGACTGAAGAAATGACCTTACCCGAGCAAGCACTCGAAGTCCCCCGGGGCTAAGGGTGAGATCTCCGACCGGAGACACTCAACGCACTAAACAGTGCTGCAGACAGGCTAAACAGCCAGCGTGCTCAAGAAGACAAAGTCTAGCTCAAATATCATCAACAACAAGAATAATCAAATGAGAAGGCTCTCCCACCTTTTATAACGCTGGCCTCTCTCCAAAACCCTAACGTGGTCTCCCTCTCCTCCACGTGCTCCTCCTCAATCTGCGCAGAAGCTCCTAGAGGCTACGTGAGCCCCCTCCTCTACGTGGTGTTGGACCCCCATGGCTCCCCATAAGTTATAATGTTGTGCTACTAGGGAGATACTTTATTTTACTTAAGTGAGTTAGACCCCTCTTCTCACTTTTATTTATTAATAAACTATAGTCGGCAAAACTATACAAAAATCGAATATTCCAATTAGCTGTTGCTAATTAGGAATATTACAGATGGGGAGCAAATAGATGTACAGATAGCTAGCAGGGTGGCAATATTTATTGACACTTGTCCTCAGGAGGCGTTGGAGTCGGGCATGATAGTTTTATAGAGGATTAGTGGGCTAGAGGAGCGTGGAGTTTCCTATCAGGCGAGAGAGATAGTAGTGCATCCATCTTTGCGTCCACACATTGATGAGGTGCAAGCAGATGTAGTGCTGGCCAGTAGAGTTGCAGCATTTTCAGGCACCATCCCTCTCCAGGAGTACATAGATAAGGCTTGCAGCACAACTTGCCCACTTTGGTCCATTATTGGGAGAGGGGCAGGATTTCGTGGACAGATTTTGCTAGTTGACCAGGCGGAGCATTGGGAGTTGAGCATGGACCGATATCAGCCTAGTAGACTTATTCATTGCACAGGTGTCCATACAGTAGATTGGCGGGAGATCATGAGTTGGTACCCAATTGATGGTACGATATTCTTAGTCAGGGGCATAGCAGAGCAGGGATCCTTAGACATGACGGGTACTACAATTTTCAGTTGGCAGTGTGATAGAGATCGACATCTCTTTAGCAGTCTGTCCTAGAATCAGGAGAGAAAAATTAGCGTTGGATTGAGTTAGGGGTTGGACTGGAGAGGGGTGATGAGTTGGTACGTAGTCATTGGGCCAACATTTTCAGCTAGAGTTATAGCGCAACAGGAGCCGTGGAGCATTGATGCTTGTTCTTGGTGGCATTGGGATCCAAGAGGATTTATTGATGACATGATCGGTTAGAGATTGGTTTGGGATTCGGGCATTGAGGGGTCTGTTCTTAGTGGGTTGACATAGAGGCATAGCATCACCCATTAGTTTGTATGGGATCCGGGCATTGGGTCTCAGTTGTGTCGGGCGAACAAACTGGTCCACATATTTGGATTGCTTGAGGGAAAACAATCTTGGGGTGGAGGATTTGTAATTTTCCTTTTTCTGGTATTCCTCATGACATGGTTAGGATGGACTTTCAGAGTTGGGGGTAGACAGGTCACAAGTGCAGGTGGCATTCTTGGTAGAACACCTTAGTGCAATAGCTTGTTGGAATCGGAACGAGAATATTTATAGGATGGGATGGCTAGTAGGGATTTTCAGTGACGTGAGGAGGAATGGTGGCCAATTGATCATTTTCCCACATTAAAAATAATATTTTAATTTAAGGAAATGTGCACAATGATTAAAATAATAATAAAATAGGAGGCTTCTAGAGGATTCCATCATATCTATAAAAAGAGGAGGAAGAGCCATTAGAGATCATCTTGGATTTGATATTTCTTTTTGTATGTGACATTGAGAACCCAATTCTCTACTACATTGGTAGCCCCAGGATGGAAACCCTTGGGTGATTTAAAGAGATTGGGCGAGCACACATCTCTACTTGGTGAATTCATCCAAAATTCACAGGAGAGCTTAGTAGTGACTTTTCAGTTCAGTTTTGGAGGGCCAACACAACATTGCAGCATATTTTGAGGCGTGTTTCCCATCTTAGCTATTTCATGGTATCAACATGTAAACCCCAGTTTATATTATAATAAAGCTGAGATTATTTTTTGCATGATCGTGTTATGGAATTGCATGTACTTTATGTGTTTTATTTTACATGGCAATCTTCTATTAAATGAATGATAATTTAATGGTGAAATTCGGGTTGAGTAAATTTATGCAAAATCCTTCAAATATCTCGTTTCAGATATTACAATTAACCCCTCTCTCTTCTAGAGAGTGCAACCTAGAACGACACCTGCACTCTTTCAATTTGCTTAGAGCCATGACATCTACCTGCTTTTCTAATATATGGTAATTGTTAATTATAGGCATGACCTTAAAAGTTATTTTTTCAAAATGAAAAAAGTGAGAAAAGTGGAAAGCATTGATCATGGCTAGATGGAGTATTAACCTATCATTTACAGAAAGAAAAAAAGAAAAAAAGTGACCATCTTACATGTGAGTGAAAACAATCTCATCGAATTCATTGCTTGATGAGGATCAAGAATACTTGATCATCTCTATTGTGTGGGCTTTGAATCTCAAGACATTGGAAAAAACAACACTACTAAAAATAGTAGTTATATGAAATTTGACGAAAGGAAGTATGAGAAGGACCCTAATCAATAACTATCTCTGGATGCATAACAGACGAGACCAATGTGATGAAATCTTGTTGGATCTTAACCCTTCAATAGCAAAAGCGCTAATGGGGGTCCCCATAGCACACCCACTTGTAATATTCCAAATTAGTAGTCAACTAATTGGAATATTAATTTTGATTAATTTTGGCATTTCATAATGTTGGGCGGAAATAAAGTGGGTAGGGGACCCACAAATAATAATTAAGCCAAATAAAGTCTTTTCCTAAAGTCCCTAAGGGAAAATTGCGACTTTAATGATGGGGTTGAATTGGCCTTAGGTGGTAGCGTAGAAGAGGCACGAAAAGGATAGCATGGGATTAGCTGGAGAAAGGCAACACCTGATTGGCCCAAGGAAAGGCAACGCAGGCCAAGGTGGGGCCCAAGGAATATGTTGGGCCTCAATGGACAAAAGGAAGAAGGAAAGGCTCATTTTAGTAGTCATTCATCTTATTTTCTCTTTGTCATTTTGATTGAGCACGCTTGAGCCAGAGAGCCAAGTCTGCAGTGTTGTTTATCACACGAGATCTTCAAGCGAAGATCTCAACCTCTACCTTGGGGGACTTCGAGTGCTCGCTCAAGAGAGGAGTCCTACATTTTGGTGAGAGAATTACACAGCAGCAACAACAGGAAGAGTGTAGCCCCTTCAGGATTGCGCAAAGGCAGAGTAGACTGCGCAGTGATTGCGCAATCCAGTTTGGTGTGGGTGTCGGGAGTGTGGAGAGTAGAGGAGTTTCAGCAGGAGATTTAGAGGGGAGGCTAGCCACCTCCTACAAGGGATTTTGGTAGCATTGTGAAGGCATTTCACAGTAGTTTGATTCAGAGGTTCGATTTCCCCAACAGAGCATCGTGCCAACCCCAAAAGGGCCAATTTTTGGGGTTGAGATTTCAGCAAACCCTTCGTGGGTTTTGTGGGTTTATTGAGGAGAGTATGGTGTTCAATTCCCAAAATTTTCTGAGTACGGGATGCAGCCTAACCAACAGTCTGAAGACAGCCAGCAACAACATATTTTGGGCTAGGCAGCGCAGTGATTGAGCCACACAGAGCTATTTAGAACATGAGTTTTGCTTGGATTTGAGTTGCCCTTTAGCCTTCCTTGAGCAAGCCCAGGTGCAATCTTTTCAGCACCATACTTGTACTCTTTTCCGACATATTAATAAAATGGCTCAACACTGATTTTTGGTTCTAAATTCTGTGTTTAATGGTATATTTCTTTTTGCTGTAGTTTTTAGTCTATTTTGTTCTATATTACTGTTAAATCCCAATTTGGGATATTATAGTGGTATCGAAGCTCATAGACTTGGCTCAGCCTATGGAGCATGTAGTCTATGACACTAGAAGACAGACAAAACGTAACTTACTGGAGGTAGAGGTACAAGAGCAGAGAAAGAAGGCTTGAAATCACCCCTGATCAGGTTGACAACGTTCCGGTGGTTGAAGAAAGAGAGATAGCACACCAGGATCATGAGAGGAATGAGGAGAAGGAATTTTCTCACATTCTTCTAAGATCTGTGCAAGACCTCGCTAAGAAGATTGAGGAGATGGGTTAGAAACTCAGTAATGGCAGTAAGGGGAAGGGAATTCAAGGGGAATTCCGGATTGGAGAAGGGTTTGACACTTCACAGCACTAGGGAGGCCCTCAGACTACCTTTCCGAATGTACCCTTCACTCTACGACGCTCTACCATTCCCACATTCCTAGCTTCGGGGATAGGAGGAAAGTAGGAGTCGGAGGAGACTCACTATGGAGAATTCTTTGTAGAGTACTAGTCCTATGGGCCAGAATTCGGAAGGGCCATCACCTTCAATGAGTTTTTCTAGTTGAAGATCAACAACAAGCCCAAGGGCCAGACTAGAGGAGGAGGGTACACGCAGGGGGGTAACCTGCAGCTTATCGTGGGTAGGCTTTTCCTTTCGACATTTGATGGGTCTTCAAAGAGCTCAACTAAAGCATGGGTGGAGACGTTGGATATCTACTTCCAGCTTAATCAGATGACAGAGCTGGAGGCCATCAAGGTGGCCACGCTGCACTTGGAGGGAGAATCCCATGACTAGTGGTTTCATTGGTTGACTACGCTGGGTCACGCAGGGGTGACATCGTATGATGACTTTACCAGGAGAGTGCTGGAGAGGTTTGATAGGAAGGATCTTGAAGAGCACTTTGGAGAACTGACCAAACTCAAGCAGACAGGGAACCCTAAAACATATATTTCTGAGTTCTTCAGATTGTTAGTGATGGTCTCAGATCTGTCGAAACCCAAGAGGATTTTCATGTTCATAGATGGGTTGGCAAAGCCATTGCATGAGCTAGTGAGGTCAACTCGACCCACTACGCTCCAAGACGCAGTTGGGAGGACTCAGGATCTTCAGGATGCATTGCCAAGGTCTAGGGCCCTTATGCCCAACAGACTAGATTTCCAACAAAGAGGAAGGGATGCGAGAGCTCCACCCCCGAGAGGGAAACAAGGTCGGGGGCCATTAGATGATGACACCAAGAGCGATCTGAGGAGGAAGAAGCTTTGCATCACATGCCAGGAGCTGTGGGCACCAGGCCACCAGTGTGTAGCAGGGAAGGCACACTATATCGAGGTCTTCTCAAACAACGAGGGAGAAGAGGAGACGCTCTTTGAGATGGGAGGTGAGGACAACACAACATTTCAGGGAGAAGGGCCTCCACCTCCACCCCCACCAGCAGCAGCAGGGGGAGCAGCGTTTGTACTGACTAGAGGGGTCCTTGCATCTTTGTGGGGGATACCCAAATACTTAACGTTGAGGATCAGGGGGACAGTTCAGGGACAATGTGTCTCTGTTCTTGTGGACAGTGGAGCCACGCACAATTTCATAGATGCCCAGATGGTGTAGAGGAGGGGCAGCCAGACAGAGGGGTTTGATGGATTTTTTGTACTATTTTCGGGAGCTAGAACCATGCAGGTGCATGCAATATGTTCCAACCTTGACAATGACCATGGAGACTTACTCAGTGACAGAAAATTTCTTTGTGGTCAACATTCCAAACACCAACCTATTGTTGGGAGTACAATGGCTCATCACCCTTGGTAGAGTCACTATAGATTGGCAGAAGTTGGAGATGGAGTTCCTGGACAAGAGCGGGAAACCAGTGATGCTTAGGGGTATGCATACATACCCACCTCAGACAGTTTCTGCGCATAGGATGGAGGCAGACCTCAGACGAGGAGACATAGAGTGTGCAGTTGAGCTGAGTATTTCGGAGGTAGATGGTACAACTCGACCCACTCATCCAGATGTATATGCCATCCTTGACCGTTACTCCACGGTTTTCGGGGACATTCTGCCAGGGAAACCACCTGACCGAGGATTTTAGCAGACTATTGAGTTGGAGCCCAACATTTAGGCCATGATCTCAACTCCGTATAGGCACCCTAAGGCCTATCAGGATGAGATCAAGAGGGCCATACATGAGCTTTTGGCCTTGGGGCACATTCGACCTAGTTCGAGCCTCTTTGCTTCTTCTGTAGTCATGGTGAAGAAGGACAGTACACTGAGAATGTGTATCGACTACAAGGCCCTGAACAAAAATACAATGAAGAACTGCTACCCCATCCTGTAGATAGATGAGCTAATGAATGAGTTGAGGGGGCTAAGTTCTTCTCCAAAATAGATTTGAGATCAGGGTACCACCAGATTCGAGTGAGCGACAAGGATGTCCCCAAGACAACGTTCAAGTGCCATTATGGGCACTTCGAGTTTTTGGTGATGCCCTTTAGGCTAACCAACGCTCCAACCACCTTCCAGTCCTGCATGAACCACATCTTTCGTGGCCAGCTACGAAAGTTCATGCTAGTTTTTTTTATGACATTCTGATATACAGTCGGACATGGGAGGAACATTTGTAACATGCGGAGGCAGTGCTGCGTATCCTGGAGGAGGAGAAGTTTTATGCCAAGCTGTCCAAGTGTGATTTCGGGTTGATCGAGATGCTATACTTGGGCCACATCATAGGTGAGGATGGTGTGCGGGTGCATGAGGAGAAGATCAGGGCCATCAGAGGTTGGCCAGAGCCCAAGAATGTCATCGAGCTAAGGGGATTTATGGGCATTTGTACTTATTACAGGAAGTTCGTGAAGGGATTCTCTCAGTTAGCTGCGCCCGTCACAGACTTGAACCAGAAGGGAGCGTTCATCTGGACCCCCACAACACAGGAGGCTTTTGATCGCCTCGAGCAGGTGATCAGTAGTTGTCTGGTACTTGCACTCCCCGATTTTACCAAGCCCTTTGTCTTGGAGTGCGATGCATTCGGAGTAGGAGTTGGGGGCGTATTGATGCAGGATGGGCACCCCATCGCTTTCAAGCACCGGAAGCTCCTGCTTCATGAGAGGCATTACCCCATATACGGCAAAGAGATGTCGGCCATCATGCATGCATTAGCCAAGTTCAGAAAGTATTTGGTGGGGAACCGGTTCAAGGTCCAGATTGATCACAACAGCCTGCGATACTTACTAGAGCTGAAACAGTTGCAGGGGAGACAACATAAGTGGGTTGGTAAGATCCAAGCCTACGACTTTGGTATTGAGTATGTCAAAGGGAAGAACAATGTGGTGGTTGATGCCTTGTCTCGGAGGCCAGCGTCCCTCTCCCTGATGAGCATAGAAGTAGATTGGAGGGCACAATTATTGGTGGAGTACTCGAAGGATCAGTTTGCATCTAAGGTGTTGGATGGGTGGGTGACGGATGATTGGTATCGGGTGATGAATGAGGTCATCTACTACCGAGACTGGATCTTTTTGACGGCCAACTCTCAGTTGCGGGAGAAGATTCTGCGTGAAACACATGATTCCCCACTATCAAGGCACCAAGGGTTTACCAAGACCTACAGGACCATCAAAGAGAGGTTCTCCTGGAAGGGCCTCAAGGACAACATATTCGGACATGTCCGAGAGTGCGTAGTCTGCCAGAGGAACAAGGGATAGTTGACTCATCCAGTTGGGTTGTTGTAGCCGCTTCCCATTCTGAAGGGAAAGTGGGAGAGCATATCGATGGACTTCATCATGGGGTTGCCCATGGCGCATGGCAAGGATTGCATCTTTGTCGTAATTGACTGGTTGACGAAGTATGCACATTTCTTTTCTATTTCAGCTCGGTACACAGCCTCACAAGTGGACGAGTTGTTTTTCAGAGATATTTTTGAGCTACATCGTCTTCTAAAGACCATAGTTAGTGATCGGGACAACAGATTTATGGGAGGATTTTTGCAGGAGTTGTTTCGACTGGTGGGCACAAAGCTCACACCGAGCACGAGCTACCATCCGCAGACCGATGGGCAGACGAAGATAGTGAACAAGTGGCTGGAGGGTTACTTGCAGAACTATGTTACAGGGCAACAGAAGGCTTGACTACATTGGCTACACTTGGGGGAGCACTGCTACAACACCAATTTCCATATGTCTATTGGTATGTTGCCTTTTCGTGCTTTGTATGGTTATGATGCATTAACATTTGTTGATGCTATGTTCGGGGCAAGTAAGGCCCCTAGGGCCAAAGACTGGGTCCAAGAGAGTCAGGACAACCTCAGGGCTCTCAAGGATAACTTGAGGACATCGCAAAATCAACAAAAGATGTATGTAGATCACGGCCGCGTAGAGAGGCAGTTTGAGGTGGGGGACTTGGTGTACCTCCGACTTCAGCCATACAGACAGTCTATGTTGAAGCAGAAGGGAGCTAAAAAGCTCAAACCTCGCTTTTATGGGCCATATAGAGTTGTCTGGTGGGTTGGAGAGGTGGCATATGAGCTGGAGTTGCCACAGGGGAGCCGAATCCACAACATTTTCCATGTGTCATGCATGAAGAAGGTTTTGGGACAGTAAGTGACCGCAGCTATTGAGCTCCCTCCTACAGATGATGAGGGGCATTTGTTGCTACAGCTCGAGGCCATCTTGGATACCAGAGAGAGACACTTGAGGAGTAGGGTAGTGAAGGAGTACTTGATCAGATGGAGGAACCTCCCGAATGAGGATGCCACTTGGGAGGGGGAACAGATTCTTCAGCACCCATCTTTGTAGTTGCTTGAGGACAAGCAACATTTTGGTGGGGAGGACTGTAATATTCCAAATTATCAGTCAACTAATTGGAATATTAATTTTGATTAATTTTGGCATTTCCTAATGTTGGGCGGAAATAAAGTGGGTAGGGGACCACCCACAAATAATAATTAAGCCAAATAAAGTCTTTTCCTAAAGTCCCTAAGGGAAAATTGCTACTTTAGTGGTGGGGTTGAATTGGCCTTAGGTGACAGCGTAGAAGAGGCACGAAAAAGACAGTGTGGGATTGGCTGGAGAAAGGCAGCACGTGATTGGCCCAAGGAGATGCAGCACAGGCCAAGGTGGGGCCCAAGGAATACGTTGGACCTCAATGGACAAAAGGAAGAAGGAAAGACTCATTTTGTTATTCATTCATCTTATTTTCTCTTTGTCATTTTCACTGAGCACGCTTGAGCTGGAGAGCCAAATTTGCAGTGTTGTTTAGCACACGAGATCTTCAAGCGAAGATCTCAACCTCTACATCGGGGGAGGAGTCTTGCATTTTCCAAGGAATTTTGAGCATGACTTCTGGGAGATAAGTTGGCTTTGTGTTGTATTTAATGCTGTAAACTTCTCTAATAAGAAATAAAATGTCCCTATCTCTTATTGGTTTTCCCTTCGAGGTTTTCGGGGGCCATTGGACCAAAAATCTCTTGAGTAAAAGTAAAACTGTGTGACTGCTTGTATTTATTCTCAGCTAAAGTGAAAAAGTAGTGTAGCTCATGTGTTTCCAAGTTTGAAAATATTCATGTTTATGACAACAACATAAAACATGTTGGGTTGGGCATTAAACTTGATGTGCTCCATGAACTTGAAGCCAGGTTGGGCTTAAAACCAATTTTCTACTCTAGACACTTTTTCAAGCCAGGAAGTGTTAGGACCAAGACTTGACTAATCTTCTACATTAGTTTTTTAAATGATTTCTTTTTATTCTTTTACTGCTAGAAAATTTTACCAATGATAGTTGTAGCATGAAGTTTTGTTGCCACAACTAAAAGTGATGTTCTAAACTTTCTTAAATGTTGGTTAACTCTCGCAGGAATCCTAACCTCCATGGCATTAGTAGGATAGAGCCATTTAAGGATGGTTTCTATCTTTGCAAAGTTAGTCTTCAACTCACCTCCACCAATCATATAACCCAAGTACACCGAAAAACTTGCATAGCAAATGCACACTTCTTTATGTTTGCTAGTAGTTGATTGCTCCTTAATGTCTCTAACAATTGTTTCAAATGTAACACATGCTCCTTCAAATAGAAATAAAGATCAAAATGCCTTTCAAATAAACGATGACAAAGGAATCTAGGAATGGATGTAACACATCATTCATTAAATGCATACAATTAGCCAATGCATTATTCAAACTAAAACAAATTACTACCACTCATATACACCTTGGTTTTTCTTGAAAGAAATCTTTGAAGTCTCTTCTTCCTTGATTTGAACTTGATGATATTCAGATTTCAAATTGATTTTGGTGAAGTACTTTGCATGTTGCAACTGATTTATCAAGTCATGGATCTGAGGCCAAGGATACTCATTCTTGATAGTGATCTTGTTTATATCTTTGTAATCAATACACATTCTCCAAGTTCCATCCTTATTTGGTACGAAAACAACCAAGCAACCGCACAATGAGGTACTTGGTCTTATCACTTCTTGCTCCAACACTTCTTGCAACTACTACTTCACTTATTTTGACTCTAACATAGACTCATTGTACAACCTTATATTTGGAAAAGGAGAGTCTAGCAACGATTGCATTTTTTATTCTGCTTCTCTCATGGGTGGCATTCCCTTTGGATCTTGGGACGATTCTTTGTATGCTTTCCAAAGCTTTACCAACTAGTGCTTCTAGTTTTTCATACATCTTTTGAAGGATGCCTTTACACCCGCTAAATTAATGTCCTTTTGGTTTTGTCTCATGAGAAGTACATATTTATTGGTTGAGCTAACCAATTTCTTAGCTTGGCATCTCACTAGGGAGATTTTAGACTTCCGCTTCTGAGCATTGTTGATAAAAGATTTACTGATTTTTATCGATATTTTTCTGATTTTTATGATTTTTTGGTTTTCTGGACCCTTGCTGATTTTATTGCAATGCCAATGTTTGCAACATTGAAATAAACTACAATAGGAAAGCCACAAAGTAGAACAGAAATATTTACCTTGGAAATCCACATGGGAAAACCAACAATCAATAAATATTTGCAGCTCTTGTCGTCTTATATTATGGAGTTTATGATACGGATTACAAAGCTGTCCAAGCTTATTGTGAAACTATGAGACACTATGATCATTAACAGTGCTCCATGATATGCTTCTATTTCTCTGTTTTGTTAATATTTCCTCCACACTACTACTCATACTATGGCACGGTGGGCTGCTAGCAAATAAGTGAACCATTCTCCCTCCTTTTGTTGGGTTTTTAATAGCTAGAACTAGTGATAGGTTTAGGATTTTGAAACCCTCTTGGAATCTTCATGATGCTTATAGAAGTCTCTAGTTGATTACCATATATTATTATATCTCCATACTTGAATTATGGCTAGTTGACATGGTTGCTACATGGACTGGCATAGAATATTTGGACTATATGATGAGTTGGCATTGTTGCCACTTGCACTAGCAAAGAATTTATGCACTGCTACCCTGTCAGGGCCATAACTTTCACATACAAACTCTGTTTTAGACACATGATGGTCTGTTGGAAAGATCGCAATGAGAAAAATAATTTCTATCAAGATTGATGTGAGTCTGGCAAACATCATTTGTTGCAAAGCCAAAAATTGTTGTTTAGGGCCTCAAAAACATGTCCAACAATGATGTCCACAAATCTGACAAAATCAATACCTTTTCTAAGAATAATTATCAATCCTAACCCTCAACGATCTAGAACATCAATAAATCCATATGATACTTATGTAGATCCATTTTAGATCAATGACTCGCACACACCTAAATATAATAACGCGGATCTGTTCATTTGGCTGTTTATTTGAAATAAGTATCAAAAACTGAAAGCTACGAATATACCTTTCCTAACTATCCACTAACAGAAAGCATAACTCCACGTTATTTCTCGATACTTAATTATAATTGCTGAACAGATGCAAATAATTCCAGCATCGCATTATTTGCCAATCCTATTTTTTCAATTTCTACACGTTTGCGGGGGCCATTCTCCAACGCCAAATGATTTCTCATCATCTGGCATTTTCGCACCCTTGGACATATTTGAGGCAGCTGCATTTCAGAATTCCAAAAATAAAACAGTTTCTACAGCAATTTGTTATCGGGAATTTCTCAACTCGATAACAGATACGAGTAATCAATCATCTTTTGAAAAATAAAGTGCTTGTTTAACAGTTTCATTGCTTCCCAGTGACAGTAGCAAAAGCACGTCTCTCAATAGGCTGCAGCGAGAATGCCGATATTTAATCAAATACAGGAAATGTCTTGTTTCTTGGTATGTGCTACGTCTGATGCCCGATTTTGTTTGATGTTTCAGGGACTTTGGCTGGGACTTGTCTGTGGACTATCCGTACAAACATTTATACTGTTTATGATAACGTTTTGTACAAATTGGGAAGAGCAGGTAAATTGCTTCAATTTTCTTCCCCTCCAAAATTTGACCTAAAGTCAGGATGTATATGATAAAAGCATACATAAACAACTGGGAAATATAGCTTTCAGGAACGATAAGAGACGTGATTAAAGCAGAATATTAAAAATGAACACAAATTTTCTCTACATCGAATTGATCTGGCCTGTGACAATTAATATTTGAGATGCTCGTCTTGTGACCAGGCAAAAAAGGCCAGAGAAAGAGTTTATGCATCAGCATCGCCAACATTACTGATAATTTGATTAAGGTATGACTTTTAGGTAGCATTTTTGGCATTTGAAATCATTTTCCTTCCTAGGTTTAAGGGCTAAGTAACCAGGTATTACTAGGCTAAGAAAATGGGAACACTGGACTACTTACATTAAGAATGGGTATATAGTCTGAGATAAATACCCTATTGACCATGATGAGAAAAGCAAACCATTTAAAACAATATGGCATACACACCCGTCGTAATTCTGAAGGAAGTTTAATGTTACAACGATGCAAACTAAGTCTATTGTTTTAGGCTCCCTGTTTCTGTCGATGCCTTAGAATTGTCCAACACAAGAAATTCAGAAATATGTTTTTCTCTTTATCATTTTTTCTTTATGGGTTTCTATAATAGGAGAGAACGAACCGCGTGGAAACTATATAAAACGGACTATTATGAATAAAAGATTTGGGTGCATCAAAATATGTAATGTCTAACATCTTGTGCTGTGACACCTCTATTCAGTGCATCAGGTCGAGCAATACAATTTTAGGTCTGGATTGTTGGACTCAATGTGCAAACTCTTGTAACATACAGGGGAAAATGTTGGCTGCTTTCAAATACCCTAAAAGTGTGCCGCAGCTGCTTCACGTCTGCAGGGGAAAAAGGCATCTGTGAGTGTTTTTTTATTTAACCGGATATTACATGGGATATTTACTCATCGTGCTTTCTATGCATCAGGGTGCATGAAAGCAAAATAATTTTGCTAAATGAAGAGAATTTTGGAGTATGGCATCATTGCAAATATGAGTAGAAAGTTCTTTGTGGATGGATATGGAAAAGAATTATTTGATTCCCTCCTCACACCCACATATATCTCTTTACCCTTGCTATTCAGAGTCCTTAAAAATCATGCTTACTGCTATTTTAGTTTTCTCAACAGAAACAGACAGAGCAGAATGTAGTGTCGTGGATTTATTCAATAGAAATAGAAACTTTTAAGCACAACATGAGTTTCACCAATGAAATTATAATTTTTTGGAAGTAAATGTTTCCTGGAAGTGATCTTAACCATTGGCACGACAAGTTTGGGGACAGTAGAATTCACAACTAAAAGTTATAATGCACGCACACAATCACTTGATATGACAGTGCATGGAAAGTGAAATTTTCCTGTGATACTGTTAGAAGGACACAAAGCTGGAATAAAGACTAATGCTTTGGAGCTTAAACATATCTCTATATCTACAATCATTGAATGTTTAGTATGTACCAATGCTCAATTTTGTAAATTTACCGGGATAAAAATATTTTGTAATATTCAAATTAGAATCAAATTTATTATCACAATAGTTATTGTAAAATTATTATTAGGTAGGTATGTTTATTTAGGAATAGGGTTTTTAAAAATTAGTTTAATTATCGATAATTATTAAATAGATAGTAGAGATTTAATTTTCTTAGAATATTCTAAAATATTTTTAATAGAATACATAAACCAAAGGTTAAGATTTATTTTTAAAATAGTTGTGTTTTTTTTGCAATTTTAATTAAATTCATTAATTAAAAAAAATATCATATGAACCAGTGTTATATAAAATGAGTAATGGTTTTTGTCGCATGTCGTATTGATAAGCCATGGTATTGTAACAAAGCCTGTTTACAAATTAAAATATCCATGATAAAATGAGGTGAATCTCCATGGTTAAAAATCTTGTTACATGCTCTTTTTTAAATGTATATATGTTTAACTTCTATATTAAGTCTTTTTATCTTTAATAATAATAATGATGATGATTTTATTTTATTTTTTGTAAGCTTCATAGAACCTTCTTCATTCATTCATTCAAAAAACAGGTTACAACCATGAAAGACGTTTGGTGGCTTCAACCTGCCCAGTGGGAAACGAGGTATGTTGGCCATCGAAACGTGTTATAAGCCAACCAAAATATGAAAGTTTAAAGTCTATCAAACATGGCCTTATAGGCTTGAATGTCTAAAAAATAGAGTCCTATATCTACATAACTATCACAGTATCTACTATCCGAAATATACAACATTTAGCTAAACAAAAACAAAACAAAACTGATCATAAAACTAGTCATCATTTGAGGACTCCATAGGGGCACGGTCCTTTGCACTAGAACCAGGTAATTCTGACCGAGGGAGGCACAAAATGTGTTGTTCAATCTGTTCAAGGCATTGATTTTGTCATTGAATTTGACGTTGAATCAACTGTAGTTCGTTCTGAGTGCCTTGGAGACCAGGGTCCAACTTTACATAATTTACCGACGAGACCATAATGGCTTTAGCCATGAGATTCTTCATAAGCCAATAAAGATAAATTGTATGTTTATATTGGGTGGTGCGGTCGTGGGTATGACCCAGGTTTGGGGCGAGAAGATGTCAATTCTCCACCTGCAAGTCATCTTCAACTCGCTGGTTGAGCTCTGCTTCCCATGTCTCAATCAATTGTTTTACTTGAGCAGGAGTACCAACATTATAAGCTTGGAAAGATTCCTTAACTATTTGGGCATCAGTTCTGCGCCCACTTTTCCTTTGAGGTTGTGCAGAGGAAGACCTACTTCCATTTCGGTTATCCTTCTGTCTGCCCCGACCGCGGCCTCTATTCCAAGAAGTGCTAGCCTAGGGGTTCGAGCATACCATTATACTGAGAGCAGTTTTGTCAACACTTTGGGCAGGTCAATAATAAGGGATGGCCGAGGACCACAAGTTGTCATTTAATCGACGAGCCTAGAGTTGAAACTTATAACTTGAACTTGAGACAAATTCATTAAAGTAAACCAAAAACATTCACTACTAGGCGAGAGCCTAATCAATAAAATGACAACAATCCATGGAGGTCGCTACCACCAATTTGGGTTTGTGCTCAGCACCGCGTGCTTACGAAATCCACAAAACAATAATATAGGCACAACAAAGGTTGTCTATGAACCAACGAAATACCAGAGAACGACTCCTTGAGCCTTATAACATTGCATAATACCTCATTTACATTAGAAACCCCAGTGAAGATAATAACATCCATTGAAATGCATGGGTCAGACATAATCAACAGAAATCCCCCACTATTTTCAAAACCATCTTTATCTACCCAGCTAAAAAACTTCGAGCATGCATACCCATCCTAGACAATAGAATGTCATAGAAAGCATACACAGATAGGGAAACATCATTCACAGAAAAAATTTCCATTATAGAAACTTTCCAAATTACCAAACTTCCATCGTAGAGTCGGCCAACATTCCTTTTTCTGAGAACATTTCTCCTTTGATGCAGAGACCAGACCAAACTAACCACATATGATGGGTCAAAGAATTGGAGAAGGAAGCATACCTGTTAATCTGCGCCATGAGCCAGATGAGCGAGAGCTCGTTTGGAAAATTGTTGTGATTCTCCAAATAAGCCACCTTAACGGAACCACTCCAGAAATTGGTTACCACCCCACTCCGGGCCAAGAAAAATGTGTTGTGTATAATTCTCTCCACATCCACTTGGCCTTTGTGGCTCTGGCTTGTCGTACCTACTACGATAACCATACCATAAACATATGCCCAACCACTACCTCGTTGCCACCCATGCCTACTGGGAGGTGGTCGCTCTTCGACCTTTCTCACTGTCCTTTCGTTATTTCCAATCATCCCGACTGAATGATTTGAAACTAATTTGCACCTCGATCGGGGACCTCGAGGATCAACCTCCTCTTGACCCTGGTTATGTGGAGCATCTTGAGAAAGGATTTGAAGAAGGGGTCTCAACTCCTCTTGATAGGAGATATTCGTCCAATGAGAATCTATGGATTGAACGATGTGCTGATAGCCCCAGTTGGCCAAAAAGGTAGCCGCTTTGATACCAGTCCTTAAAGCATGGAAAGGAATAATATAATCAAAGAATGGAATTATCTCATTGACCTCGTGGATCAAGAAAGTCGTTCACCAACTCTGACTCAGCTTCTCCCATTTGGAACCACGATTAAATTTTTAATTACCTCTATTAGTAAGTTTGAGTCGCCTTCCACCATTAAATTTCGAAACCCTTCCCTTCTTGCAATGAGAAGCCCATGCTTGACCGCATTAAACTCAACCTCATTATTAGTGGCAAAGCCACAATCAAATGCAAACAAATGGATAATCTTGCTCTAAGAATCTCTAACCAGACCACCATAGGAAGCATCCCCCTAATTTCTTTTCGAGGCCCCATCATAATTTAACTTAAGAAAACCTTCAGGGGGAGGAGAGAACTTGGCAATAGAAACTCCACGGGAAACTATAATTTTCCAGGATGTCGATGCAAGAATTTGCGGAAAGAGATTCATAATAGATAAAATCCTGGCTTCATGAGGGGCAACCTGCCAATCATCCGAGTGCCATTTCTCAACTAGTATGGTCTACCTTATATTTTGAATCACACCTGCCCATATCTCGGATTAAGGGAGGCATTTATCCTTGAAGTCTATTCCTTTCCTTCCAAATTTCACATAGGAGAAAACCCAGTGCTAGATTCTAGGCCTTGTTGAGGACTGGGCTAGAGAAAATATTGGTCCATAATTTTATAGATGTCCTAATGCTAGTAATGTCTTGGTCTATATGTCCAAAGAGGTGACCGATGTTTCTCCATATTTGGTCCACTACAGGGCATCGATTTAGCAGATGCTCCATATCTTTCGTATCAACTCCACACATACAACATAGAGATGGTCCTTGAATACCCATTTTTTGGAGTTGATCCCAAGCGAGGATTCTTTTATGGCACACTAGCCACAAAAAATAGGAAATCTTGGGCCATAATTTCCCTGTTCATATTTTCCTCCAAATGGGATTAATATGGTCTAGAGGTTCGTTAGTGGCTAAAGGATAAGCCTCTTTGATGCTAAACATAACATTTGGTTGAGTAACCCCACCATAGAATATTCAGTTGTCCAAGGTAGCCAACTCTGATTTCATTACTTTTTCCGAAGCAAGTCCCATTGAGTTGTCTCGTATAAGGGTTAGGCTAATCCTCTTCCCCCTTCCATTATCTCTAGGTTGAGTCCGTATATGGATTCCAATATTGTTCTAACACAATACTATTTTGACTATTGGTAAAAATAAATATATCAACTAAATCAGTTTCACTCGAAAAATTTTTACCTCGTTTTTGCCAAGAGTCTTTCCAAAAGAGTGCCTGTCTTCCATTTCGGATTTCCCAAAAGGTATGAGTTATGATCAAATCTTTTTTGGCCGATGCTAGATTCCATATGGAGGATCCCAGTGGGGTATTCTGAACACTTAAGATGTCCTTTTCTATAGATGGAATTTGATATTTTTGAGTCCATATTGTCTTCCATAGATCAGGTCCACCTTGTATCCATCTCCACCAAATTTTGTCCCCCATTACCTGATTGAGGGCATAAGGATCCCGGAGCCCGAGGCCCCTAGCTGCCTTCAGTTTAGTGATGTTATTCCAAGCAACTAACACCCACTTTTTAGGTTCTTGAGCTCCTCTCCATGGAAATTTCTTGAATATTTCTACCATGTTTGTGCAAAATATTTTTGGAGCAGCTAGACTAGAAAGTTGATAAATTGGAATTGATTGGAGCACTTCCTTTAAGAGGACCACTTGACCTACTAAATTGAGAGCTTTGAAGTACCATTGGTGCAACCTTGATTGAATGCATTGGATGAGATATTTCCCGCAAGAGGTTCTGAGGGAATTTACCACAAGGGGAATCCCCAAATACTTGGAAGGAAGAGAGACAATATTGAAACCTAGGGTCCTGGCTAGGAAAGACTGGGTGGGGGCAGGATTGTTGAAAAAGAAAATATTGGATTTTTCATTATTTATCACAGTGCCTAAAGCTTGCATAAAGTCATGGAGAATGGCCTTAATTTCTCTTACCTCTCTAAGGGAGAGATGGAAAAATAGCATGATGTCATCAACAAATTGTTGGTGAGAAAGAGGAAGGTCATTTCCCTAGAGTTGAATACCCCTGATTATGCCCCAACTTACAACTGATTTGATGTATCTCCGCAGACCTTCTGCTACAAGAATAAAAAGGAAAGGGGAGATAGGGTCACCTTGACGCAAGCATCTTGAAGTGTTAAAGGTGCAGGATGGAGAACCGTTCAATAGGATTGAAAACATTGGGGAGGAAATCAAAGAAGAGACCCAGTGAACCCACCGGGAATCGAAACCAAAAGCTTTCATGATTTGAAGGAGGAAGGGCTAGCTGAGACGATCGTAGGATTTGGAGAGGTCAATCTTAATAAACATATCCTTGACTTTGATATGTTAGAGGGAATGGAAAACTTCTTGAGTGGTGAAGATACCATCGAGAATTTGTCGCCCTTGGACAAATCTCGTTTGTTCAGGGGAGATTAGAGAAGGAAGCATGGGTTTAATTCTCTTGACCGTTACAATGGAAATGATTTTATAAATAATATTTCATAGAGCAATTGTGCGAAAACCTTGAGGTTCCTTTGGATGAGCATATTTAGTGATTAAAGCAATAAAGAAGGAGTTGAGAGTAGGATGTACCTTTTGAGATCTTTGAGATTCCTCCACTACTTCCAGAATGTCTTGACCCATAAAGGGCCATGTTTCTTGGAAAAATTTCGATGTGAAGCCATATGGACCAGGTTCTTTATTCCTAGCGAGGCCCTTTACTACTTCAACTTCCTCCAGGGTAACCACACACATCAAAGCCATATTTTGATATTTGGTTACTAGATGAGGTATCTTTTGAGTTATTCTCTAAAGAGCTTCAGATCTGTCTGGCCATGGTTCAGATAGAATGTTATGGAATTGATCCACTAAGAGTTTCTCTATTTCCTCATGATGAACTGGGCGATTAACATTAGAATCCTCTAGAGAGAAAATTTGGTTATGTTTCTGGTGCTCGATCATAGCCTTGTGGAAGAAGCACATGTTTCTTTCCCCTTCTCCGAGCCATTGGATTCTGGATTTATGTTTCCATAGAATCTCGTCCTGCTTTCTTCGCTCCTCCAACTGGGTCAAGGTCCTTCCTTCCTCCATTACTAGGGCTCCGAAATGTCCTTCCAATATCATCTGTTGTTGAATATTCTGCATTCATTCTTTGAGTTGATGTTGATCCTTTAGGATGTGACCAAAATTTGTTTTATTCCATCTTTTGATATGTTGTTCAAGCTCTTTCAATTAGAGTTGAAAAGTATGCATGTTTTTTCTTCCTTGCACCTCAGAGGATTTCCATCAACTTTCTAATTTGTCGAGAAAGGATGGATCACGAAGCCAAAAGGCCAGTTTCAGGGGGCTAGCTTCAGATCCAGCTCCAATCGGATCAGCGAATGGTTAGACCCTAAGAATGGTAAGGTTGATGCTTCAAAAAATATATCCATGCTCATGAGATGTTCTGAAATGAGGAAGTGATCCAAGTGAGATGCGACTTGGTGGGGACCCTCGAGTTGGTTGTTCCACATGTACACCCCATTAATGGTAGGAATATCTACCAATTTCAGTTCGGAAATAAGATCTCGAAAGGCCTCCATTTCCGGATCCGATATTCTTATCCCTCCTTTTTTCTCTTCCAGAGAGGGGATGATGTTGAAATCCCCTCCGATTATCCATAGATCTTCTTGAATCTTGTTCTTGAGCTTTGCTAGATTATGAAGGAAAGCTATTTTCTCTCCTGGAATGTGGGGGTCGTAAACAATAGAGATTATGGCCCAGTCCAGCGTACCAATATGCCAAAATTGACTTGATAGAATTATGGGCATACTAACCAAGTAATAAAAAATTATTTCCACTGGGTTCCACAGGATTGCCAATCCTCCTGCACTGCCACGAGCATCCAAAGCTATAATTTCATAAGGAAGCCTCATTTTATTGATGATATATTTAACTTCATTCTTCAGATACCTTCGTCTCCTAAAATATCATTATACTTAGCTTTTCCTGTCTTACCCTTTCCTTTAGATACCGCTATTTTCCTCGTTTGTTGAGGCCCCTTACATTCCATGAGAGAAAAATCATTAAGACGATTTGTTAAGTTGGTGGAAAATCGCTGAAAGTGGTACCACCCATCTTGAGTTCACCAAAAAATCCCCTACCATATGTATTGACTCCTGTAGATTCTTTCTACCTATTTTCTTTCCTGTTTTTCTTGTTCCAGTATGATCTAGGTTGCTGACAACTTGGGAGCCCACTGGATCTGGTGATTTTTGGCTCTGTTTGGCTTGAAATTGCTGGAATGTTTCCCTATAAATTTTCATTCATTAGTCTCCTCAAAACTTAATCTTCCATGCTTAAAATCTTCCTTCGATCCATCGATCTCCATAGTGGTATGATCATCTCCCGGATTTGGTCCCTCCTTATCATGGGGTTCCTCCTGTGCTTTATGCTTTAGTTTGGGATTTTTTTTGGGTGAAACCCTAGTTTCCGATTCCGACTGTTTGAATGTAGCATTTGAACTTTATCCTATCTCCTATAATACTTCATTATGATTTTGTGATTCCTTGCTTTTCTGTGGCTGACCTGTCGTATTGGCTTGCAGATGCTTCGATGGGAATTTCTTATGTGTAACTTCTTGAAAACCCTCGTTGTCCTCATGTTGCTGCTTAAATTCAACATGAGTATTAAATTCTCTGATTTCCATTTGGCTCAATAGGAAAGCTTTATACAAGTGGCCATATTCATGGCATCTTCGGTAGCGGAATGGGATATGCTCATAATCATAAGGTTGTTGCCATACCTCGCCCTGGTATTCTAATTCTACAAATTCCGACAATGATTATGTGATATTCATATAGACGCAAATCCAAGAAAATGATATATAGCTTCCTCACCGGGTTGAGTCTGCGACTTTAACAAATCTCCTGACAGAGTTTCCAATTCCTTATAAAATTTCAGGGTCCCAAAAATCTACTAGTAATGCAAAAATATGAAGCCAAACTGGGGCCGCCATGAATTGTTCTTGATCTAGGTTATAACTTTCTTCCCAGAATTGCATGAAGAGCCCCACATTATAATAGAAGTATGGTCCGTTTTCGAATATCCTTTCTTTTTCTTCGAGGCTCGATAAAATGACTGTGAAAAATCCTTTGGCTCCCTATTTCAGGTGAATATGACCCTTCAGTTTCCATTTCATATGAATACATTTGAACATGTCTCTTTCTGAAGGAAAATTCGAATAAATTTATAGATCAAGGCATTATCTTTCATATATTTTCGATAATTTTCTAGTTTATTGGTTGGGATCGCAAATCTTGGTTTCTTGGTTGCCCTAAGAAGGCATTTCCCTCAAATCCAAGCTTGCCACTAAGCCCCCATAACTGGACCATTATTAGGGCCGAATCTTGGATGCTGGGATGCAAATGCTTCAACTTCACCACTTAATTCTCCAGAGGTTACACTATGGTAGGAGGGGATATCTCCCCTCCCAGCAGGGACGTTCGTGCAGGCATACAACACCCCAAGAAAGATAAAAAAATGAATATGTCGTCAGATCTGACAAGACCCAGACTTCAAATATTTTCGAAAACCCTAGCAGAGCACATAAATAAATAAATAAATTTTAAAAATAAACGTAATGATGATTATTTTAGAAAAAGTTTATAATTTATTAATTCTTATAATTTTTTTTAATTTTAGCATCTGAAATATATGGATATGCAACATTTTGTTGGAATTCCAGTGAAAAAGGGAATTCAATAACATGATAATTACTTGTGAGCATTATTACAAATATTTTTTAGTTAGTTAATCATCTTCATCAAGCAATTATCATAAAATATAGAACATTAGAAACAATAGATGAGACATAAAAGATTAGGGCAAAGGCCAGGTAAAAACCCCACGGGGAAAACCCATCAATATTTTATTGAAATATGTAAGTAGATTTGGTATTCATAATATGTAATGTACTCTTGATTCTTGTATAGTGTAAAAGAAATAAAAAATATTATTATTATTATTATTAGCATGGATCATGCTCAAGATTAGTTTTGTTTTAGGTCAAAGCACACATTGAGTGCTTTTGGGTTTTTTCATACAGTCAAGAAGTCAAAGAGTCACTGTCTTATGTAAAAGGCCCCACTGGGCATCTTGTAACATGTCAAAAGAATTATTTTTGAGTCAAAAGTGTCAAATTACCTCCAAGACCAAGTCAGCCTGATAGTGGAGAAGTTGGCGTAATTAGGGAAATTCATACTCTTGGAAGGGATATATATATAAAAGACCATTTAACCTCATTTGGAACATCAATCACTCACTCATAAAGAAAGTGAAGGACAAGAAGGAAGAAGGAAAGTGAAGGACTAGAAAGAAGAAGGAATTTGAAATTTCTGAGTTTTACTCTCTCATATGTGCGAAGGAAGGCTACGGTTTCTGCAGCATTAAGGGCACTGTTTTCAATTCATTAAAGAAGGGTTGAAATTGGAAGAGGAAGTTGATTTGGTCACCTAAAATCCTTTGAAGAGGAAGCAACACAAGCGAATAAGGAGGAAGCCTTAGGAGCCCTAATTCACCCACATGTGTGAAATTGCAGCTAGTTGGAGGGGGCCAAAATTTTCAGACCTACAGTGAGGACCGGAATCTGAAGCTGGAGGTCGAAGTTTTGCAATTGGAAGAGATTTGACTTGGTTTGACTTGGTAAGAAGAAGCATATCCTCTAGAAGGTTTGACTTGGTCTTGGAAGGGTATTGGTCTTGGTCTAGAGATCTTGGAATTCGTCATTTGAAGAATCTATAAGAAGAGAAGAGATTTTTGTGGGTTTTCCTCTCTAGGAGAGGTTTTGGCCCTGCCTAAAAACCTACATCTTGTGTCCTTTTGTACTATTTATCTTCATATTTTGGTAGTTGTTTGATGATAAGAGCAACATAATAAGAAGCTAATAATCAAGAAAAAGTAAAATAACATCACAAGCAGTTATCAAGTGTAAGAGAAATCACTTCAATTGTAGCCCTACTAATTTATCGACATGGAATCAGAGCTAAGGTTGACAAAGGGCATGCTGAAGATCACTACATACTTGAAGAATTTATCATTGAAGAAATTCTCCACGATGAAATCACATCTTAAGCAAGACATCAAAGTATTTTGGGATCTCTTATTATCTATCAAGTACTATATGACCAAGAACTCCAATACAAAGAACAAAGGATTATTATCAGCACTTACAGGGACTTTTGAAGATGACAACATATGGGTAGTTGACAGTGGAGCTTATAGGCATATGACAGGTGAACATGGACAACTAAAAACTCTATTAAAAATAATATCTTCTCATTTAGTCGAGCTTGGAGACAAGAAGAACTACACAATCAAAGGAATTGGATCAACCACATTGTAGATGCAATTTGGAGGTAACATACATCTCAAAAACATATTATATGTCCCCAGTTGAAGAAAAAATTACTTTCTATTTCTTGTTTAGTTGATAAATGGGATATAATTTCTTTTGTAGATGGAAAAGTTATGGTATGGGGTAAGGGTTCTAGCATTAATAATGCGAAGATAATTGGGATTCATGAAGGAAGGCTCTACATATTACTTACACCTCTCTCACAAGCCTTGGTTCACCTTGAAATCAATCCATGTGAACTTTGGAATAGAGGGTTTGGACACCTTCATTACAAAATATTACCATCATTAAACTCTATGGTAAATTGCATCTCGGACTAAAGGAAGAACGTGAAGGAATTTGTAAGGGATGTGCACTAGGTAAAAATGCAAAGAAACCCTTTGGAATTTGTAATGGCTTCAATATCTAAGGAAATTTGGATCTGATTCACTCCGATGTTTGTGGTCTTATGGGTACAAAATCTCTTGGAGGTCATATATACTATGTGACTTTCATTGATGGCCACTCAAGAAAGAATTGGATTTATTTACTTAAGTCCAAGGATGAAGTATTTGATAAATTTCAAGACTTCAAAGAAAAAGTGGGAAATCTTATAGAAAGGGAGATAAAAGTGATAAAATTTAACAATGGAGGGGGATACACATCAAAAGAACTTCATATATTTTTGTAAGGAGGTTGGAATTAAGAGGGAGTTGATAGTTCCATATAATCCATAACAAAATGGAGTTGTAGAAAGAAAAAATCATACAATTGAATAATGCATTAGAGCAATGCTACATGATCAAGACTTACCTCAATTCCTATGGGGAGAAGCATCCAAAACAACAGTCTATATTCAAAATCGAAGTCCTCATAAGATACTTGACAACATGACTCTTGAAGACGCGTTTACTGGAAGAAAACCTAGTGTAGATCATCTTTGAATATATGGTTTCCTTGTCGACATTCACATTCCAAAAGATAAAAGGAATAAATTAGATCCTACAAGCATGAAGAGCATATTTGTTGGCTATAGTTCCTCTTCAAAGGCATATAGAATATACATCAAGGAAGGTCACCGAATTGAAGTAAGTAGAGATGTGATTTTTGATGAAAATATTTCCTAGAAGAAGTATACATATCTCTTGATTGGTTTTGATGATGAATAAATAACAAGGTAAGAAGAAGATAATATTCCTAATCATGAAGAATAAGGTCCCAATGAACCTGTGCTTCAAGTCATCATCCCTGAAACTCGTAAGAGACCCACTTGGTTAACATCAACTCTTCAAGAAGCAAAAGGACATGTTGTAGCTAAAGGAACATTCAGGGAAATTAAAAAGCCTAAAATATATTTAGGGTATGAAACCTACATAAAAAATTGATTGAATAAAAACCATCCTATTTTGAAGAAGTTGTCAAACATCAAGAATGGAAAGATTCCATGAAAGAGGAATATTAGTGTATAATGAATAATGGAGTTTTGGAAACCGTTCCTAGGCCAAAGGACAAATTTTTTGTAACTTCAAAATGGATCTACAAGATTAAGCATGCAATAGATGGAAGCATTGACAAGTAAAAAACAAGTTTTATGGCTAAGGGTTTATCTCAACAAGAAGGCATCAATTATGAAGAAACATTTGTAGCTACAACAAGATACACTACTATAAGATCATTGGTCTCCTTAGCAAAAACTATGGGATGGAACATCCATAAAATGGATGCAAAGAGTGCATTCCTAAATGGCACCATTGATGAAGAAGTATATATTGAACAACCCTTGGGATTTGAAGTACATAATAAAGAAAATCATGTCTGCAGGTTGAAAAAGGAACTTTATGGTCTTAAGCAAGCCCCAAGGGCTTGGTATGCTAGGGTGGATACATATCTACAAAGAATGGGGTTTTCAAAGAGTTATGCAGATCCAAAAAATTATATCAAAGTAGTGAAGGATGAAATAATGATCGATCTTCTATATTTTGATGAAATTTTCATAACATATGTGGAAAGTTATTCAAGAATTCAAGAAACAATTGGCAGCGTAATTCGATATGAAGGATCTAGGGCTTACACACTTTTACTTGGGGTTGGAAGTTTGGCATAAACCTGGTGAAGTATATCTAATTCAAGGAAAGTATGTAATTAAGATGTAAATGTTTGTCATGATGGATAGAAAACCAATGACAACTCCCATGGTCACAAATTTGAAGAGGTTTATAATTTCATTATCAAGCCTTGTGGATCGAGTTATATAAAATTGGTTGGCTCTCTGATGTATCTTGTGAAAACACGTCCAGATATTTGTTTTTCAGTGAATATTCTTAGTCATTTTCAGATAGAACCTATACATTACCACTAGATAGCAGCCAAACATATATTGAGATATCTGCGAGGGATAATACATTACTGTCTGAAGTATGATGGAAAAAACAATATCCAAATAATGGGATATGTTGATTCAAATTGGGAAGGCAGTGAGTTAGATGGAAGAATCACTACTAGAGGATGTTTTACCATGGGATCCTGTACGATCTCATGGATGAGTATAAAAAAAGAATCGATTTCATTAATTAGTGTTGAAGTTGAATACATTGTATCATGTGAAGTTAGTAGAGAAGTTGTTTAATTGAGGAAGTTGTTATCCCGTTTGTTTGAAGTACCGATGGGCCCTACAATTATACATTGTGACAACACAAGTCGCATAAGTTTGTCAAAATACCCCATATTCCATGCAAAGACGAAGCACATAAACAGCAAGTATCATTACATACGAAAATTGGTGCAATACAAGGTGGTGCAACTATAGTATATCTCTACCACTAAGCATGTAGCTGATATTTTGAAAAAATATCTTCCCAATAAGAATCTTGTGTATTTTAGAAACAAGCTTAGATTGATTGATATCTCCTCCCTAGTTGATAGGGAGAGATAGACACATCATTCTCGTCTTCACCTTATGAAGAAAGAATGGAGGATTGGGTAACCATCTGAATTCCGATATTCTTTGAGCGTGAGGTAGGGCATCCAATAGGTAAGAGTAGTCGAAGAGGAAATTCCTCGAGGATGTAATAATCCAAGACATGAATGATCCTAAAAGGACATGCCTTGTGAACATCTAGATGGGGTATGTTCCTTGAGAGACAATGATCATGGTGTCTATAAGTCATTATCTCCCCAACATTGTGCTCTTATCTTGTGGGGATATAGAGTTGTTAGTTAAGGCCTTCCTATATGAAAATGTTCGTAGATATGATGAGATGCACTGATATAAGCTGAAAATATAGCTTATGAGATGGTTAACCAATTCGAATCTTCTTATAAGATCTCTTTAGTATGAGAATGTCCTTGAACCATTATGAATACCTCCCTAGTTAAGAGGGGGTTTTGAAATATGTAACTAGGTTCAGTCTTCATAACATGTAATGCACCCTTGATTCTTGTATATTGTAAAAGAAAAGAAAAATAATGATAATTATTATTTTCAGCATGGATTTCATGCTCAAGATTATTTTTATTTTAGGTCAAAGCACCCATTTTGTGCTTCTAGGTTTTTTCATATAGTCAAGAAGTCAAAGAGTCATTGTCATATGTAAAAGACCCCATTGGGCATCTTGTAACATCTCAAAAGAATAATTTTTTAGCCAAAAATGTCAAATTACCCCTCCAAGACCACGTCGGCTTAACAGTGGAGAAGTCGGTCTAATTAAGGAAATTCGTACTCTTGGAAGGGATATATATAAGAGACCATTCGACCTCATTTGGAGCATCAATTACTTACTCATCAAGGAAGTGAAGGACAAGAAGGAAGAAGGAAAGCGAAGGACTAGAAGGAATAAGGAAGTTGAAATTTCTGAATTTTACACACACTTTCTCTCTCTCTCACGTGCAAAGGAAGGTTAGGGTTTCTGCAACATCAAGGCTGAAGTTTTCAAGTCATAAAAGACGGGTAGGAATTGGAAGAGAAAAATATGATTTGTTCACATACAAGCCTTTAAAGATGAATTTGCTGAAGCGAAGGAAGGAGGAAGCCTTAGGATCCCTAATTCACCCACACGTGCGAAATTGCAACTAATTGTAGGGGGGGAGAAAATTTCAGACCTGCAGTGAGGGCCGAAATCTAAAGCTGGGGGTCGAAGTTCTGTAATTGGAAGAGATTTGAGTTGGTTTCACTTGTTAAGAAGAAGCACATACTTCAGAAGGTTTGACATGGTCTTGTAAGTATCTTGGTCTTAGTCTAGAGGTCTTGAATTCGTCATTTGAAGAATCTATAATAAGAGATGAGATTTTTTTGGGTTTTCCTCTTTAGGAGAGGTTTTGGTCCTAAAAACCTACATCTTATGTACTTGTGTACTATTGATCTTCATGTTTTAATAATAATAAGAAGCTAATAATCAAGAAAAATTAAAATAACACCACAAGCAGTTATCAAGTCTAAGAGAAATCACTTCAATTGTAGCCCTATTTATTTCTCAACATCCTTTAGTTATAGTCATATAAAAATCCAAGTCAATACAACCAGAATCCCAAGTGCCAAGCCAACCCTCCATCAAGCAACATTTGCCTTCATAGAGTCCATTAAGGACTGTCCATAGGTCTGATCAGAGAGTTCTTCATAGGTCATTGTAAAGATACATTATACCATCAAAAGATATATCACAGGAGCTCGTATGCCATATCATAGAGACTCAACAGTAAGATTGTATACCAGGACAAATATAACTCCTCAATATGGTCCGAATCACAATATTATCTTAGTATCATCATCAAGATAATGCCATAGAGATCCGAATTTTGTTTGCCTTCGAAATAATAGAGATTCAAATTTTTCCTGCCACAGAGATCACATAGATGGTATGAATTTCATCTGCGACATATATCACAGGGATATCAATTTCACTCGCCACAAATATCTCAAAGATCCCAATTTCATCGGTCACAGAGATCATAAAGATGGTCCAAATTTTTTCTAATATAGAGATTACAAAGATCTGAATTTCGTTCATCATAGAGATCATATTTTACCACGAAAGATCCACGAGCTACTTGCAAATGGACGAGCATGAAAACAAATTTATAGTTGTTATCATAAATGGAAAGGTTCCTCTTCAAGGGTGAGCCGACTTGAATTCCAATAGGGTTGAATTGGCAACTTTGAGGACAAATATCATTTATAAAAATCAAATTTTATTTTTTCTTTCAAATTTCAAAATGGGGCAATTTACAAAATCATTTTTTTTATCAAATAAATGTCATTTTGAAGACTAGACCTATGTAATATTCCTATTGGAAATGTTAAGTGACACATAAGCTAAAATATGAACATGAAACCAAAAATTCTAACACACGAACAAAATGTCAAATTATGCGAAAAATTTGTATCCAACACTGAACCATTTTTATTAATTTGAACAAAATGGAGTAAAAATAGTTGAGAATAGAGGAACATGGGCTTGCTACAACAGGAAAGGAAAAACCCAGGTGATAAAAATGAAGCCCAAGTGTTGGAGGTGCTCCTTTCCAATTTTGCGCTGACCCAATAGTTTTCTTCTATTGTTGCTGGAATGAAAATAGGAATTATGCCCTCTAATGTGCTCAGAAAATTCTAAAACTTTAGCTAATGTAATTCCTCATTAAGGCCAACAAGACCCAGAAAGGGTTTGGCTCCAAAAAAACTCTCCAAAAAACCCACAAATTAGTTCATCAACTCAGTGTGTCCTCCTAAACGCTTTTTTGGGAAATGGTTATAAAATGCTCTCCAAATCACTAATTGAATCCTTGCAATGCGCTTCTCAAAATCCCAAAACTTTCCATCCCTTCCTCCTAAAAATATCCCACTCCAAAACTAGTGCACAATTCCTTCAAGAGAAAGCCTACATAGGCCCATGAAGCACCAAAATTAGACTGAGTTTTTCCCCTACACTCAGCCTTGCAATTTACCAAAAACCTCCAACAAATTAAAGGAAAATAACTCTTGAAATATTCAGAAACTCGTAGGCACTATAGTTGTCTCTCCCAAGAAGTGTGAGTTCTTCTTTTGCGCCCAGTTTTCTCATAGGAATGGGTGAACACACCTGTAATTGTACCTGGAACAACTCTGAAAAGGTGATATTGGACTCTTCTAGGGTGGCACTCGAAGTCCACCGAATAAAGAGGTGAGATTCCCTCCCGGAAATCTCTTATGCTAGGTAGCATGAGTTGGCTTGGTTGAGTACCTCAAGAAAACTAGAGTTCATATCTGAAAATGAAAAAAGTCCCAAAATGAAGCTCCCCTCTCCTACTTATCCTTGTTTCCTTCTCTCTCTTTGTGGGCCCTCCAATTTTACCTCCCTTTCTCTCTCTCTTCCCTCCAAATCGAATTCTTCGAGAGAGTTCAAATTTCTTCTTTGGGGTGGTTCTCACATTCCACCATCCACATAATTTCCTCCCTTCTAATGTTAGGAACCTCCCTTTTCACAAAAAATAATTTGATGTCTCTCATCCACTTCTCTTAGGATTGTGTCCAAAAATTGTCCATCATCAAATTTGAAAAAGTTAGAATCCGCTTAGCAAAATTTTAATTAGAGAAAATATTAAAATCCTCCCCTCCCAAATGTTTCTTATCCACAAGAAATTGTAATGATGGGTGTTGTAATATTTTTCTCCCTCCCATGTGGTGTCCTCCTCTGGAAAATCCTTCCACCAAACCAAAAAATCCTTAATGACCCTCCTACAAAGTTTCCTCTCTCTTGTATCCAAGGCGGCCTCAGGATTATATGTGCCTCATCATCCATAGGTGGAAACTCTGTAGTTGTTGTAATATGCTATCCAAAATCCTTTTCAGGAAAGAGATGTGGAATATGTTGTGTACCTTGCTCCCTGGTGGGAGCTCCATCTCATACGCTACCTCCCCAAATCGCCTGGTCACCCTGTAAGGCCCATAAAAATGTGGATTGAGTTTCTCCCCTCCCTTATGATTAAGTGTGGACTATCGGTATAGTTATAGTCTCAAAGAGACTAGGTCCCCAACCTCAAAGTTACTCTCAACTCTGCCCCTATTTGCATATAACTTCTTTTAGTTTTGGATCATCTACATGTTATCCTTGAGAGCTTTAAGGAAATCCTTGCTCTCCTGTATCCAATCCTCAACCCTTAGGGCTATGCTATCTCCAAATAACATATCAAAAAAGGTTAGTGCATCATAACCACACAAAGCACGAAAAAATGGCATACCTATAAACATGTGGTAGGTGGTGTTATAGTAGTACTCTCCAAGGTGCAGCCACTTCAGCCACGCACATTGCTACCTTGTCACATAGTTGCGTAATTATCCCTCCAACCACTTATCCACTATCTTAGTCAATTCATCTGTCTACGGATGATAGCTAGTGCTAGATGTGAGCTTACTCCCCATAATAAAAAAAAAACTCTTGCCAAAATCCTGCCATGAATCGGTTATCTCTGTCACTAAAAATGGTCTTAAGGAGACCATATAACTTGAAAACCTCCTGGAAGAATAAATCAGCTACCTGTGAAGCTGAATACTAGTTTAGAATGGAGAAGAAGTGGGGGAATTTAGTCAACCTTCCAACCTCCATATAAATTCAATCCCATCTCTGTACTATTGGAAACCATTTGATGAAGTCTGTAGAGATGCTCTCCCATTTCCTCTTAGGAATAGGGAGAGGCTGCAGTAGTCTATTTAGGTGTGTCTTCTCACTCTTGTTCCTATGACAAGTATTACACTCCCAAGCATGCCTCAAAACATCCTCCTTGAGGCCTCTCCAAGTGAAACACTCTCTAATGGCCCTTTATGTCTTGAGGAACCCCTGATGCCCAACCAAGGGTGATTCATGTGAAACCTGCATAATATTCTCCCACAATTGGGAACCTGGTACCAAATAAATATTTTCTTTGTAGTAAATCACCTCATTAATAACCCTATTTCTCACATTGCACGTTATGCCATCTAGGATCTCATATGCATGTCAATCCTTACAATACTCAACCAAAAAATGTGCTCTCGTGTCTTGAGAAATTATCATGAGTAAGAGTGTCGTAGGCCTCCTAGATAATGCATCCACCACCACATTCCACTTTTCATTGACATACTCTATGTAAAAATCACATGCCTGGATATTAATGACCCACTTTTTCGCCTCTCCTATAGTTTTTTTTGATCCAAGAAGAATTGGAGACTATTGCAGTCAATATTCACCTTAAACCTGTTTCCCATCAAGCACTATTATAACTTGGAAAATTCATGCATGATGTCTAGCATCTCCTTGTCGTATATATAATACATTCTCTCATGCACATGCAAATTTTGGATCTCGAAAGAAATTGGATGTCCCCCTTGCATAAGTTCCCTAATGTCATCTTCAGATGCATCACACTCCATGAAAAAGGGCTGTGAGAAATCAGGTAAAGCCAACATTGGAAAAATACTCATTACCCTCTTGAGGTGCTTAAAATCCCCATGTGCCATATCTGTCCACAAAAACACCCCCTTCTTTGTCAAATCTCTAAGGGGTGTTGCCAGCTATGAAAATCGAACCTCTTGTAATAAGTACACATGGCCAAGAATCCCCACAACTCTGTCACATTCTTGGGTGTATGCCAATCCAAGATAGCCCTTATCTTCTCTTGGTGAACTCACACCCCATCCTCCTCGATGACATGGCCAAGATACAACATCTCCGTTAGTCAAAAATCCACTTGGACATCTTGGCATACAACTGCTGCTCCTCTAAGATGCATATTATAGAAATTTCTGAGTCTTAATTCTTATGCAGAAATTATTTCTGTTAATCCGGTTAAGATTCTCCTACTTATACAAGTTATCAACTGAATAAATTCAAGTTAAAATCAAAGAAAAACACATAACATATCTCTACCAATTCAGATCTAGAATAAGCACATGCACACATAGACAAAGTGACACAGTTATTTCTGGACAAACTGTCCCCGGGAAAACCCAATGTGGGAAAACCGGTCTCTAGCTTCTGGAGGGCTCTATTATTAAGAATATTTCTGAATACACAACTCTGGGTTCCAGATTTGGAAAACCCTACAGAGAAAACTCTAGATCTGCAGCACCTGGCTGATCTAAAACCAACAATACTGACTGATCCACACCCTCAAACGGGATTTACAGAACTAAACCAGATCTAGGCCTAGAAACCCCATATCTGCCCCTGAAAGACACTGCATCTGCCTTTGAAGGCCTCCAAATTCTCAACGTTGTCACTGGAAGGGACTGCATTACCCCAGACTGGGTGATGTAGTCACTACTCTACCCCTAAGGGTCTCTGCGTAACCCCTGAAGGGTTTCCTGAAAATCACGTTGTCCTTGCTGCTGCTGCTGCTGTCGCCGTCTATTGCTGCTGCCGCTGCTGTCGTCTGCTGTTGCTGTTGCTGCTGCCTTCTGCTGCTGCCATCTACTGCTGCTAATGCTGCCTTCCTCTGTGTTGTATTTCCTGATCTATTCTTTTCTTCTTGTGTATTCTAGACCCCGGGATCAGATCATCCCCTTGGTCTTAATTCCCCTCTCTGCAACTGAAACACTTGAGAATTATTAGTAACCCCGCCCTAGAATCTCAACTTAGCTTCAGTGCTCTGCCCCTGTGTGCCTTACAGACCCCAAGCCTTTCCTTTATACTTTTCTCGTTGACAAATCAATAGCCAAGATTAAATCTTTAATCAATGGCTAAGATTAAAAGAAAGCTTGATCCATGTGACTTAAGACAATTTCATCACACGTTTAATTAAATTCACTTTAATTATTTTATTTTCCTAAGTTTTAACTTAGGAAATACATTAAAATAACTAATTAATTTAATATCTCCTAAACCAGATGAAATTTTCCAAATCAATTTATGGGTCTTGTAGATCAAGTGTACTCTAGTCCCTCCTCAAAATCTCAACACATATCACCTCCTCCGAGTGTTGCAAATACTCCTCACATGTATTGCTATAAATTAGGATGTCATCAAAGAATACCAACACATATCTACACAACTGCTTGCGGAACACATGGTTCATAAAATACTGGAAGGCATCCAAAGCATTGGTTAGCCCAAAGGGCATCACTAAAAACTCAAAATTCCCATAGTGACAACTAAACACAGTCTTTGAGATATATTTCTCTCTCACCTGAATTTGATGGTACCCCAAGCACAAATCTATCTTAGTGAAGTACTTAGCTCCTTCGAGTTCATCCATTAGCTTGTCAATGCGTGTAATCAAATACTTATTCTTCAGGGTCTTTTTGTTTAGGGTTTTTTAATCGATGCACATATAGAGGATCCCATCCTTCTTATTCACCAACATTACAAATTAAGTGAAGGGAATAGAACTGGGCCTGATATGTCCCAAAGAAAACAAATATTGTATGGCCCTCTCAATCTGATCCCTGTAGGCCTTAGGGTGCTTGTAGAGTGTAATGATAATTGTGTGCATACCCTACTCCAACTCAATCGTGTGCTCAAACCCTCTATTTGGTGGACGACCTGGGGGAATGCCTCCAAAATTGTCGAGTACCTGTCCAATATCTCCTGAATATCAAGATGTGGCGGTTGTGTCCAAGTCCTGGCTTCATAAATACTAAGATCCACATGCCACTCTATACCCCCATGTCGTAAATCAACATCCATATGGTGTGCTGACATTACCTATGGTGTGTACAAATGTATGCCCCTTAGCACAACCAACCTCCCATATGGCCCTGTGAAGTCCATTTCCAACCTCCTCAAGTCCGCGGTGACATGCCTCGGGGAGTAATGCCACTAGACACCCATCATGACATTGGTGTCTGAAACATTGACTGCAAAGAAATGGTTTGTCATTAAGTAGTTCCCCGTAGTCACAATCTTACTAGGGACGTATCTGGTACACTGCATGGTTATGTCCCCACGTACTAGAATTGAAAATCCCTCAAAGGTATTTTTGTGTATCCTTCTATGCTCCACCATCTGGGCATCAACGAAATTGTGGGTAGCTCCACTATCCACCGACACTGATACACTCTATCCCTACATCGTGCCCCTAATCCTCAACATCATGTACTTTGGCACTCCCTAAAGTGAAGTGATAACTCCTCTTGTGGTAAAGAAATGGCCTCCTCTTTTTTGGGGATGTGGGATTCCTCCTCCTCTAATAGCCTGTGGCTCACTGTCACCTCCCTCTACCTCCTGATCGGTATCACCTTCCGATCTACTCTCTGATAATAGCTCTATGTAATGGGCCTTGCCCATGGTGCACCTATGCCCTAATGCCCATGGCTCCTAGCACCTGAAACACAAGTTACTCCTTCTAAGGTCTCTCCTAGTCTCATTATCCAACTGACCATGCCTTGGCATCCCCCTTGGTGGCGAGGTCCTGGTATCTCTATTTCTCTGTGGAAAAGTAGGTCTCATGGGTACTGGTGCTCTAGTCTTTGGGATTGCACCCTGCAAATCTCGAGCCTTGCTCACTGCATCCTAAATAGAAGTAGGTATATTCGACTTCACTAACCCACACAAGGGCTTAGCTAGACCCTCCACGAATAGGAAGACTCTCCTAGCCTTTGATAAATCTGGCACCATCACTGACAACCTCAATAACCATTACAAAAATATTGAGGTAAAAAATGGGCTTCAAAACATAAATGTACAACAAAAATAAACTTATTGAAGGGTTTCCGCAGTGCATTATATTAGATATCATATTTTGGGATTCAACTGCGTTAATAAGTAAGTCATTCATCTATGAATATTTCCATGAGAGGTAGTCGTAACTGACTAATTTCTCATGATTTTTTAATAGTCCACTTAGCACTCATTGCATCAGGTGATGCTCACAGGGGTGAATAAGTGGGATTGAAACTAGTGAAATGAATCACATAGCATCAATCATCACTTCCGGGGCTTGCACTAGGTAACTAGAACTTCTCGGGAGGTCACCCATCCCAGATCGTCTTTGGCTCAAGCGTGCTTAACTGTGGAGTTTTCTCCACAATCAAGCCCACTTAGCTTGCTGCCCCATTTGCAAAATCTTAGCAAGTACTGTGACATATAAACCATTCAAGTAGAGCTCCCTTTACTCTTTGTATTTACATATTGAAGGGTTTCCGCAGTGCATTATATTAGATATCATATTTTGGGATTCAAATGCGTTAATAAGTATTTCATTCATCTATGACCATTTCCATGAGAGGTATCCGTAGCTAAATAATTTCTCATGATTTTTGAATAGTCCACTTAGCACTCATTATATCAGGTGATGCTCACAGGGGTGAAGAATTGGGATTGAAACTAGTGAAATGAATCACATAGCGTCAATCATCACTTCTGGGGCTTGCACCCGGTAACCAGGACCTCCCAAGAGGTCACCTGTCCCAAATTTCCTCTGGCTCACTCTCAAGTCACCCATAGAATCTTTTAAAAAATTCCCTACCATTCCCTACAATAAACTTTATAAGAACCAACATGATTCAATATGATGATGTCAACCATGGGGGATGATTCACCGTTTTTGAAAAAAAAAACTACCTTTTCAAGTTATCTCCCTAATATTTTACTCAAATTTCGAGTGAATGCACTCATTGGATGCATAATTTAATTTAGCATCTAATGAGTACCCATGTTGCATACTTTCGATGGACCTTACTACACGAAAAATGTGATATACATGAAAAAAAGTTATTGCAATAGTGCTTTTTATGTATTTCACATTTATCATGCAGTGGGGTCCATTGAAAGTATGCAACATGGGTACTCATTGGATGCAAAATTAAATTCTGCATCCAACAAGTGCTCCTGCTCGAAAATTGAGTAAAATTGTAGGGATATAAGTTGAAAATATGAGTTGAAAACGTAGTTTTTTATTTTTTCCCTTCAAAACTTGATGAGTAATCTAATTTTATTTTATTATTTCCACTATCATTTAATAATATTCCTTAGGAGGCCCATTTTAGACCTCAAAATTTCTCTAAAGACTGCTATGTACTACTCTAGGCTGTTTGTCTACTTGAGTTGGGTCAACTCTTTGAAATGTATCTAAGGGTCTTGCAAGTCAAAATGATTTATCACCCTCGGTGTAAAATTCTCATAAGAGGTCACCCAAGATGCACCAACATAGATATCCTATGGAACCACCAATAATGGGCATCCCCTTCTAAGTGCAAGGTAGATATTTTAATGACTTTTACCTCTGTCATTTGGTTGAGATGAAAATATGTGTTAAGTTTCTCAACCCAATCCCTATTCGTGCACTTAGAAGAGCCATCAAAATTAGGAAGGAACAATCTCCCAATGGTGCAATGCAGATCATAGTTCTACGTAGATGCTCCACCGGTTCCCTTCCCTCTATTGCCATGCTTGATATGACAAAATTATTTAAAGTTTATAACATCTCAAAATTCTTCCTCCGTCTACTGATACTCACAAAAATAATCCTCTAAGCGCATCTCCTCCATGTCTAGATGTCCCCTTGTCCCAACAATAAAAAATGTGGGTATACTAGATCTAGGTGGTCCACTATGAATGTGAGTATTTCCTTGAGGGTTTATATTGTTAATATGATGGGATGTGCTTGAACTCTCTCCTATGATTAACTCTCCATGGTTGCCCCATTTATGGGACTGTTGTCTCAACTCTGCCAACATACACTTTTGTCCCTATGCCATCTCTTTATGTCCTTTCACCATCTCAGTCAGAACCTTCAAGAGGCTTTGGAAGACTACATCCTCCTTACTAGTATCCCCTATGATTGTTTCCACTATTTACTGCTCAAGAAACTTCAGATTTCGGCTAATATCCAATTCCCTCTCTCTACTCCTATATTTATACCTCTGGTAGGTTATATTCTACTTGTCTTCTAGGGTCATAGAAAGGGTTTCTCTCCACAGGTAGCTAGAACACAACTTTGATATCATTGTAATATTCCTAGTGGAAGTATTAAGTGATACAAAAGATAAAATATGAACATGCAACTAAAAATTCCAGCACAGAACAAAATGTCAAATTATGCCAAAAAATTGCATCCAACACTGAGCCATTTGTATTAATTTGAGTGACATGGAGTAAAAATAGTTGAGAATAGAGGAACATGGTCTTGCTACAACATGACTCGAAAAAAGCCAAGGTTATAACATTTATTCCCAAGTGCTGGAGGTGATCCTCTCTAATTTATGTGTTGAATCAATAGTTTTCTGTTGCTCTTACTGGAATGGAAATGGGAAATTTTCACTCCAATGTGCTCAGAAAATTCTGAAGCTTCAACTAATGTACTTCTTCATTAAGGCCAACAAGACCCAGAAAAGTTTTGGCTCCAAACCAACTCTCACGAAAACCCACAAATTAGTATGTTTCCTAGTTTTTCCTCCTGAATGCGCTACTGGGAAATGGTTGTAAAATAATCTCCAAATCACCCATAGAATCTTTGCAAAAATTCCCTGAAATTCCCTTCTCAAAAATCTCGAAACCTTCTAGCCCTTCCTCCTCAAAAAATCCCACTCCAAAACCCCTACACAATTCCTGCCAGAGAGATACTGCATAGGCCCAGGAAGCACAAAAATCAGACTGAGGTTTTCCGACCATACTCAACCCTGAAATTAACCACAAACCTCCAAGAAATTTGAAGGCAAAGAAATCCTCAAAATACTTGAAAAATCAAAGGCATTATAGTTGTCTCTTTCGAGAAGTGTGAGTTCCTCTTTTGCTCCCAGTATGCTCACAGGAATGGAAAATACACCTATAATTTTCCCCATAACAACTCTACAAAGGTGATATTGGAATCTCGTAGGGTGGCACTCGAAGTCCACCGATGAAATAGGTGAGATTCTCAACCGGAAATCTCTTATGCTAGGAAACACAAGTTTACTTGGATGAGCAACTCAAGCAAACTAGATTTCATGGAAAAAGTCCCAAAATGAAGCTCCCCTCTCCTATTTATCATTCCTTCCTTCTCTCTCCTTGTTGGCCCTCCCATTTGACCTCCCATTTTGTCTCTCTTCCCTCCAAATTGAATTCCTCAAGTGAGTTCGAATTTCTCCTTTGGGGTGGTCCCCACATTCCACCATCCACATAATTTCCTCCTTTCTAATGTTAGGAGCATCGCTCATCACAAAAATTAATTTGATGTCTCGTACCCACTTTTCCTAAGTTTGCGTCCAAAAATTGTCCATCATCAAAATTGAAAAATTTAGAATCCACATAGCAGAATTTTAATTAGAGGGAATATTACAACCTAGTTACATTTTCTAACACTTCCTCTTAACTAGGGAGGTATTCATAATGACTAATACAAATATTCTCATCTACAAGAAAGTTCCTTCTCCACAAGAAAGTTTCCAACCCAAAAAACATGCTTCTACAAGACTCTAGGTGTTATATAGGTTACTACCATGACACCAATTCAAAAGATATGATGATCTAGGGATCTAAGTACCATATAGGCTATTACCAAGGCATCAAATCAACACATACTACTCCAAGGAAAAGAATGATTGTCCTTTACTTGACCATTCTCCTAGGGTAGAATGATTGTCTTATACTGGACCACTCTCCCTAAGGTAGAATGTCAGTCTATGATGTTTTTGAACCATGTTCCCTAATCTGGTAAAACATGACACATATGGAAGATGCCTATCCTATTATTGATAAAACCTATATTAACAAGTCCAGGTTTGTCCCTGAAGTGAAAGTACTTCATCTAGTACAGAGGATTGTCAAAGGCCTATCACAACTTTGGCTATAAAATATAATTTAAAAATAATACTTAAAGACATACCTCAAAACTTGAGAATTAAAACACTCCCTCTCAATCCAAATCTTCTTTTAAATTCAAGGTTCTTTTTGGATCCAAATCTCCCTCTGAATACACAACCTTTTCAATATTCAAATCCCCCTCTAATTACATATCTTCTTTAGTTAGTTAATCATCTTCATTAAGAAATTATCATTAAATAGAGAACATTAGAAACAATAGACAAGAGACACAAGAGATTATCCTAGAGGCCAAGGAAAAACCCCACAAAGGCGAAAATCCATCAATCATTTACCTATAAAGTCATAGAAAAAACCAAGTCAGTACAACCAAAATCTCAAGTGCCAAGCCAACCCTCCATCAAGCAACATCTGCCTTCATAGAGTCCATCAAGGACTGTCCATAGGTCTGATCAGAGAGTCGCTTGTAGGTCATTGAAAAGATACATTATACCATCAAAAGACATACCACAAGAGGTTGTATGCCATATTAGATGGAATCCATAGTAAGCTTGTATACTAGAATATAAAATACTCCATAGTAGGGATGGAATGCCATAATATTATTTTAATATCGTCATTAAGATAATAGAGATTCAAATTTTTTCTGCCTCTGAAATCACATAGATTCGAATTTTTCATGCCACATAGATCAAAAAGATGGTACAGATTTCATCTACCACAAATATCACAGAGATCTCAATTTCGCCTGCCATAGATATCACACAGATCCCAATTTCGTCTGTAATAGAGATCACAAAGATGGTCCAAATTTCGTTTACCACAGAGATTACAAAGATTCAAATTTCTTTTTTCACAGAGATCATAGTGTACCACAAAATATACATTACCTACTTGCAAATGGAGGAGCATGGACGCCAATTTATAGTTTTTCTCATATGCGAAAAAGTGCCTCTTCAAGGGTGAGTCAACTTGACTTCCAATAGGGCCGACTTGGCAACTTGGAGGGAAATTCATTTATAAAAGTCAAATTTTGTTTTTCTTTCAATGTCCAAATGGGACAAATTACACAACCATTCCCTTTTATCAAATAAATGTCATTTTGAAAACCAAACCTAGTTACATTTTCTAACTCATTTTACCAGCCTGCGCTAGTAATTATAGTTATCAAAATTTATAGTTCTTAAATTGTAGCAATCATTATTGTAAGAATTCTCAAATCAACCTAGTAAAATATAAGCAAGATAAAGTTTGTTAGGTTGTAGTTTATTAAAATGCAAACGAAACAAACTTTATTAAGTTCTGGTTGAGAGTGAGTTGGTGAAAGTTTAATGCATTGATACGTGAGCATAACCAATGCTCCTTTATTTCATGACTTTCTAATAAACTAATATCTAGGATGATTGTAAATGACTAGTCTATCCATTTATGTGACTCACATGTCAAACATACTATGTTAACACATCAATATAAATGAGCAAAATTAGCTCTATAAGGGTTTTATTGATTTTTTTAATATAAATACAAAAAATTATTTGTTATATTTCATTATACACATTTAGCTTACTCTTTCCTTAAAAAAATTCAATTCATATAGTAATGCATTACATTCTTGGGTAAAATTCCTTCCTCATGAGCTTTCTCATATGTGTATCTAAACGATCCTCTATCTTTTGAAACTAAATTACATCAATTTTTAGAGTTATTTTGGTAATTCATTTACATCATCAAATCCATATCAAGGGCATTATATGTGTGTTTGAATCCATGTGTGTGCATTTGAGAGTGATTAGTATGATCACTATAATTAGATGAATTGTCAATTTAATTGGACATTCCTTTTCAACAAGGCTTCACAAATTCTCAAGTTAAGCCCAAAAATCTTGTTCCAAATAGGATTCAAATCCTTATTCAACACATTACTCACTAGCTATAGTTAAAATCTTTTTGGTTCATAAATAAAATAGCGTGATTATGAAAAGTTTGAATAGAACTAAAATTAGCTTGGTTCCATCACTTCCTTAAACTGATAACAATCAAATTAAGAGTCTTTCATCAAAGAAAATTGCATGCCACTTCCAACATGTTATTAATATTAGTTATCAACAAAACACTACTCAACTAGTTGGCATAGATTTAGATAACATTGTTATCTATATTTGAAGTTGGCTCTCATTGTTATAAATTCACAATTTTCTAGCATATAACCAACAATTACATTTCATTTCAATCAATATTGATTACAAACACAATGTAATAGTAAAAAGTAAATATCTAATTGATACAACACAATTGTATATCTATTAAAAAAAATTCTAAATGCTGGTCATATTTAACTCATAAATAGATCCTACAAGGCATATTCAGCCGGAAGCTTTCATTATACAAAGATAAATATGGACCATGATTTCCCATTTGCACCATTATATCTCATACCAAATGATGTAAAATATCCGCCTAGCAACAAATAGATTTACCAAATGGCACACATATACATTTGCTAAAGTCAATATTTGAGTAGGGCAAGAGAAATTTTCATTATACATACAAGAATGTGAATGTGGAAAATGATTTCTCACTTACACCCTTACAACTAATAACAAATGAGGTGAAATATCCATCCAACAACAACTTGATTTAGCAAAATTGCACACATGTAAATTTGTTAAAATTAATAATCCAAAATTTTTTCCCTGTATCTTTATTATTTTCCTACTAGCAAATAAAAACAACTATTCCTAATAAAATAAAAATTCCTAAAAATAACTAATTAATTAGTATCTTAATAGCTTATTATCATTCTTAAATATTGATTTATTTAAAAATAAAATTTTGATATTACCTAATTACCCAAATAAATTTTATATTTGTAACTAACCAAAAACACACTCTTGTGGTTTACCAAAACTCTCATGCATCAAATTGGATAACAAATTAAACAATAATATATATTTTGATATTTTATGGGTTGACAAATGCTTTTATCTTCCTGATGCCATACCAAATCAACATTTCAATATGATTGTTGAGGACGCTGAAACCCAAGCATCCATCAATACACAAGATATATATCCATGTTTGGATGCACGTGAGTGGGGTTTCCCAATTACATTACTAATTTGTTAATAATCTGTTTGATAAAAATAATTTAAAGTTAAGAGTAAATGATTTTTTTATTTCAAATGGTAAATTATGCAATTTTATCAAGATATATATTTTAACTTGAATACATAGAACTACAGTTTTCCATTTTATTTTTAATAAAAATAACTAAATTTCACATTCATATTGGTTAAAAAACTCCAAAATTCACTAAATTCACTATCCCATAGTCACATTCATATTGGTTAAAAAACTCCAAAATTCACTAAATTCACTATCCCATAGTCATGTAGAAAAATGTTTAAATGATATATTCAAGTGAAGATATATATTCAAGCTTGAACACATAGAGCTAGAGTTTCCCCATTTTATTAGTAATATGAGTTCAATAAAAATAATTTCTCATTTTCACATTAGTTAAAAACCTCCAAAATCCACCATACCATCATCACGTAGAAAAATATTTAATAAGCGTCAAACAACAACTTAACCCTTACAATTAAAAGTGTAAGTGTTCTATTACATCAATAATAAAAGATGTGAAATTTAGGGATAGTTCACATCCTTAGTCCTTTTACTCTATATGCAACCACCTTGGCCACACATTAGCCTCTAAATGGTTTATATACTCTATTAAAAATAAACTCAAGTTCACACCATTATTTAAAATTCTTATCTAGTTTTGTCCACGGGGTCTTGGATAGATGGTGATCAGATGTTTTCTCAAGGCACCCTTTGATGTGAAGTCATTGGTTCAATTCCCAGCTCCGATGGGGATGATATCTATTGGACATGATGATGAAGATGTAGTCCTACTCAACGTACAAAAAAAAAAAAAAATCTTATTTAGTTTTATATTTATAGGATTACATAATATCAAAATTGGAAACATGAAAAGGACTGTATCCGTATGTGGATTTATGCCTTCAATTACCTAACATGAGCTTCAATTTCCTACTTCTCACTTATGTCAACTCTCAAATTCTAACCATTTTCCTCCTAGGGAAAGTTTCTTCCCTTGAGATCCCAAAGTTGGATGGACTCACAATCTTTGTTTAATTGAAAACCCCAACAATACAATACCACTTTCAAATTTGGCTCAACCCCCATCTATTAGAACTTTTGCAAACGTTTCTCCATCTCCATTATTCTCCCCTCTCTTCCATGTTTCCCCTCTCCTATTTGTAGAACTCCTCCCCATTGACAACTTACCCTCTCATGCAAACACCCTTATTTTATTTTCTTAAAAAAAGCCCTCAATTATGCATGGACCACTTGGTGCATGTCCCATTTTCCCACTTATTACTTTATTTAAAAATTCCCCACCTAAGTGGGTAAATAATATCTTCTCTTAATCAATCAAAGGGTAATTATAAGTACTCTACTTAACATAGAATTAGGAAGGTAACTCTTGTAGAGTAAGGATTCCACACACTTACTATGAAAAATCCTAATCCTAATCAAGCAACATGGACTCTCCATTTTGTCATATTTTTTTCATTAAAGAACACGTCTTTGATAAGACATGGTTATGAATCTATACACATATGTTGGCAAGCTGGAAAGGCCTCACCTTGTTCTTGCACATACACAAACACTTGTAATAACAAGCAACTAACTTCATTGGCTTAACATATATTCCCTTCCACATGCCACATTTTTAAGTACCCTACTCCCCTGCTTCATTTATACAAGTACATTGGTTCACAACGTTAGTAATTTCTTTGATATGGTTAAAAATTTCCCAAGACCTATGTTTTTAAAAGAAAATGGAAATCACAAATCCACATAATAAACCTTCCACAAGTCAACCATACCATATCATTTCATCCCAAAAAATATAATTCATCAGAATATATCTATGTAAATAGATAACAATATGCGCATGTACAAAATAATCGATAATATGTGCAAAACATCATATATGGTTGTTCCTTATATGAATCATTACAAATAAATATATAAAAAAGAAGAAGTCATGTATATATAGAAATGGCAAGTTCATTCAAAAGGGGCATTACATAATATAATGATGAAGATGCTAGGCACATAATCCATGCACTTCCAACCCACGCCAAACAAATGCACATCAAAGATGCAATGAACCTATGCACCTAACTCATGCACATGAGAAATACACCTAAATTATATAAGCAATGCACATAAGTGGCTCACCTAACCTACACACCTAAGTGATGACAATATTTTTTTTATAAAAATGGGATTATTTGACACCCATTCACAATTATGTAGACAAAATTCGTTGTTTCAATGCTTAAATCTTCAAATTAGAAATATTTGATTGAGAAAATTGTTTGGCTTTGTTTACCAAAGAAATCACCAAATTTAAAATGTCAATATTGAATATCTCAAGCCACACTCCAAATAAGAGCCATGGTCCCCAAACTTAGAAACTATAGAGCAATTAATAATATCTTTGCAAAGACTTTTATTGGAGGAGGGTAAATATATATAACCGAACAATGAGGGAAACAAAAGGAGGAGTTTTTGGATATTTTTTCACATTTCTTTGTTTTCTTAGTGGAAATCTAGGAAGCATGTGGTGTCAATAAGAATTGTCGGGCTTGTACTCACTTAACATGGAGTTGAATTTGTCTACTACCAATATAATCTCTAAGCACACCCATGCGGCACATAGGGCTAGCCAAACTAACAACATCACAAGGAGTGCTTTAACAAAGCACTCTATCACCAACTAATCTACACCCCAGGAGTTGTGCTAATAAAAAATGACACATGCATGCACGCACGCGCGCGCGCGCACACACACACACACACAGAGGAATGTAGGGGGTCAACTTAAGTAATTGTGTGCTTTAAGCTTCATGTAAGTTTCATGTAAGAGGTCATGGGGTCATTTTATTGGGTTTAATACCTTTTTTTCATCTCTTACTTGTTTTCTTCATCTGGTCAAATGGCATAATGTAATATACACCCTTTTATTTTTTATTTTTTTTGGAAACAATGAAATAACTTAGAAAATAATAGTATTTGGGAAAACCTACAAATTGATATAACTCATTTATTTTTAGAGCGAAGATAACAATATATAATCAAAATGAACAATACCCAGATAACCATTTTTTTTCTAACTATATGCAATGGAATAACAAATAAAATAATAATATTTAGGAAACCCAACAATATGAAATAGCTTAGATTTATTTTAGAGCTACGATTACAAAATATGATCAAAATAAAGAATACTTAGATAACCAAAATTATTTAAAAACATTATTCAAACATACCCTTTAAATCCGGAAATGCATAAGTCTGATTTTGAAGACAATACTATAGTGAACTCTAAAATCCTTTTTTTGCCACAAATATCCTCAAATCTACTCTAGACTTTAGATATCAAACCAACAATGAAGCTCAATTGTGATCTCTGTGTGAAATCACTAAGATATTCTCTAGATTATATCTCATAATAATGTGGATAATAATGTGGGTAATGCCGTATGTAAGGGGTTTCATCCTCAAAAACCAAGTAATCTCCTCCAAGAAAATGGTAGTATCAAATATCAAAACCAAACTCCCAAATGAACTCCACAAATTTTCTTTTATCTCTCCTAAGAAGTTTGACCCTCTTCATCAAGCCATGTGGGACTAAATAAAATCACTTTTACTCTCCCAATTAAAGGCCCTATTCTTTTATTTTATTTTATTTTTTAAATAAAACATATTTCACTTTATAATTGACCCTTATAGTCCCTTCATTAAAAATAATAAAATAACGATAAATTTAAATCAAATATTTAACTTTAATAACTTATCATTACTTTATTTAAAACCACCTAGATATATTAAATGTTGAGATAGTCATCAAAACTAAACCTACTAACAATGCTAAAACCAAAAACTCTTTGATGAACCTTTTATAAAGAGTTCTCTCTCTAGTACCAATGATGGCCTCTGGAATCTATATCAACTTCCCTTCCTCATCCAACGGTGGCAAATTAAATGAGGGAACCACGTTATGAACAAGTGCCTTCTTCATCTTGGATACATGAAATACATTATGAACTTTTCTACTAGAAAGTAGCTCAAGTTCAAAGGAAACCTCTCCAACCCTCTGAGATACTCTGGATGGTTCATAAAACCTAGGCTCGAGTTTCTCTACTCCACTATTCTTGAGAGTGAATCATCTATATGGATGAAATATCAAATAAACCATGTCCCCAACCTCAAAATTGCACTTTATATGATGTTGATAAACATACAACTTCTACCGATTCTATGCCCGTTGCAAATTTTCCTTCAATGACTGCATGATTACCTAAGTCTCTTGTAGTAAGTCCTTTGCCTTAGGAACTCTATTATCTCCAGTCATAAATCCATGAATTTGGGAGCCCTGTAACCATATAAAGTCATGAATGGAAACATTTTTATATTCATGTGATAAGTAGTATTATAGAAATACTCATAAAGTTGTGGCCATTTGATCCAAGCTCTTTGCTATCCAAAAACATTGTTCCTGAGATACCCCTCCACCCATTTTGCACTATCTTCATTTGACCATTGCTGGCTTGAGGGGTCCTGACCCAGGTTCAGAGTTAGCGCGTAACCAACAAAACCTTCTTACTATTGGCCCTTTCGGCAATGACCTGCTTGCGCAGGCCAAAGTCTCACCCAAAGCAGTATGGGGGGGTGCTGGAACCAAATTTCCACACCCTGAGAGAGAATTAAATGAAGTAGGCACCTTCATATCTGCGTTAATACATAGACTGACTTACACACCAGAAACCCTAGGTTAATTAACACATATTAATCTAGTGCACACACCCAGATAGAAGATCCGCAATTCCTTTAACAATTTTAACAGTGCTATATTCAGCCCTTACAACAATAGATATATGCAACTAACATTCATATCAACAGTAAAATAGGTACGTAACCAATCCAATCACCGATAAGATAACTTAATGTGCTAACTGGAAATCATATGTAGAAATATGTCATAAAGAAAATTACAGATGCATTTGTTCCACAGAGTTATCGAAACAGGTCATTATTTGTCAATAGTTCGCAACAACCCTTACAATCCTTCAGATCTACCCGCGCACACAGCCAGCAGGAGCCTTTTTGACACAGACACTTACAAAAATTTTCTTCAGAGTTCAATCATTCATCACAACTTATCAAAACTATCAAAAACTGTCTTATCTGACTCAATCTAGTCTTCTATTTATATATTAGCCAACGCTCATACTAAGATCTGCAAACCGTGGTTTGAGACTCATAGATTCACCCTTTAGCCCATTACAACTCATGAAAGGAAACTGAACTGCCCCAAAGAACCTTGACTGTGCATTTCTTAGCGCGCACGACTCAATACTAAAAAAATATTATTATTTACTAAAAAATGCGGTCCTAAGGGACCCTGCTCCAACAGTCCCCCAACATAATCTTGTGGATCATCCCAAGTCACAGAGGCGCTAGGGTATTCATCTTCATCCTTAGCTTCTCGATGGTGGTAGTGAAGGGTGCTAGGAAACCCACGCTATGATCAGTTTCACTTTGAGTTGTGTCCACCAACTTTTGAGAGGTCAGCCCCTCTGCTGCGAGACTGATACTCTGGTAAGTCTAGGTCAGGTTCTTGACAACATCTTCCAAATCCTATGATAGCTTCATTTCTTCGTCTGTCCACGGGTTCATGTGGGTGGTCAAGATGTGTTTCTTCCTCTGCAATTATTCAACCTCATCGTGCAACACCTGTCTCATCCGCAATCGTGCCATTCTCTGGGCAAGCACAAATGTGGGTAGTGCCTCCTGAAGCTCATTGAACACCTGCTCTTTGGCGCATAGCTCCTGCGAGATTTTCTTCACAAGTGGATCGGTCTGTACTGAAGTCCACAAGCCCATCGCTGTGTGTGGGAGCTCTGCTCTTTGGCGCACAACTCCTGCGAGATTTTCTTCACAAGTGGATCGATCTGTACTGAAGTCCACAAGCCCATCGCTGCGTCTGGGAGCTCTATGCCCTTGGTGACTATTGCAGAAATATTGGCAGATGCTTCCTTAACCAATGCAGTGCGCTGTGCTCGTACTTCCAACAGATTTTCTGGCTGAAGCTTTGCTAGCATCTCCACAATCTATTGCTCAAAATCTTCTTTGAATGCCTGCACTTAGGAACGAGAGGCCTTCAGGGCAACCACTAAATGTTCAATCTTGGCCTAGGGCGCAACAGAGGCAGGGATAGAAACCTCAGGCATGTCACCACATAGATGATCGATCAAATTCTCTAACTCTGCGTGCTATGCCATCGCTACTTGCTGCGTTGTCTGAGCCTATAGAGACTCTTATTTGTGTACGACAACCTTCTTCTTGGCCTCTGGGAGCTACTGGTGCATGTTCGCCTCTCTACATTGCAACTCATCTGTAATTATTGTTTGGATAGCATGAAGCTTTCCAATGGGGAGCATTGATTAGTCAATGCCAACTTCTGAGCAGGTTTGAACCTGTGTGCGCAATGCAGGCTATTGCATTGTAACCAATACTCCAGGGAAGGGGCAGATCCTGCTGTCTATCGTACTAATGATCATACTTGTGTTCTCTCTCGCTTGAACCGGCTCACCTGAGCCATGCTCGCTTGAATGATATCGGCCTTGAGTTGTAATACCTACAACTCGGTCTGCAGTGACTATACTGAAACTCTGTACTGCTCCTTGAGCGTAGTCCACCGATCCTTAGAGGCATTGGAAAACACATGTGCAATATTTTCCAAATCATCTTCTGTGAGGGTAACTTCCTCTATGCCTCCTCTCTTTGAGCCTTTTCGCTTCTTGTGTGGGTCCTTGATGGTTTCAGCACCGCGCTTGGTACCTCTCAGGGACTCGACTTTGGTACCATCTACACCATCTGTGCCACCAAGATCAATGTCCTGCTCCAGCTCGGCTTCCTTCTTAGGCTTCTTTTCTGCTTCTTTGTCTGCTTCTCTCTCGGCTTCCTTTTTTGCTTCTTTGTCCTTGGAAGTCTCTATTGTTTCTTTACCAGATGTTGAGGCTGTGACAGGCTGGGTGGAGCCTAACCTGGTCTTCCATGCATCGGGCCAAGTTGCAATGACCTAGTCGATTTACGCTTCTGTCACCATATATGACAGGTTATATCATACTGGATCTTTGCGTGACTAGATCTGCACATTGTGCATTGACACTTTGAAGTCCTCAATGGACTTGTATTTTTCATGTGTGGCCGGGGACAACCGTGGGAGTGAGTGGATAGCTGCAACTAATTCTCCCTCGAATAAGACCCAGAATATCTTATTCTCCATCACTCTCTTCGGATCTGCGGAGTCCCACAGATTAGCGTAGTGTGCCCCTTCGAATATACCAAGCTCCACATCTACAAGGAATGCAGACTTTGGCGTCTCCCACACAACCAGAGCGATGAGTAAGAGTAGCCACAAATATTAGAACTTCCTTCCTTCCTCCTGCACCTCGCAAATATTTTCCAAGAACTCAGTACAGAGGAATTGCGACCAATTGTAGTGGATGCATTTCTCACACTGCCTTGCCAGTGTGATGACGTGCATAGGGACCACCTTAGGACTTCATTTGCGCATGATTTTGCAGCCTAGCACCAAATTTCCAAGGTAAACCATGGGGTCATCGATTTGCTGCACCAGGAAGCCCCTATAATCCTGTCCCACCTTGTAATCATTTTTGACCTTGGCAGCTACCTTCAGTTCCTGAATTTTTTTATAACTAGCCATAGGATTGGGCCCCTTCTTTGGCAGGCCGGTGATCCAACGGATCATCACGATTTCTATAGGAATACGATTCTGGATCCATAGGAACCCATCGTGTACTAGCGCTAGCATTTTGCACGCACATATATCTGTGATGGGTATCGGCCGAAGTGAGGAATCTTTAATAGATTGAGAATTTTCACATTACTCAACCCATGCGCCCAAGACATAGGCTCTACCTTCACAAATCCAACATACACTACTCTCTCAAGTTAGTACTCTGGCACCAATTGAAGGGATGCCTTCTCATTCTCCAGGTCATAATCGTTGAACTTCACTAAAGGGATTTTTCTAAACATATCTCCTTCCAACGTGACTGCTTCTGGAATTAAGGGCATTTGAAAATAATCGCGCACCATGTCCAAATCCTTTGGTGCCTTTACAGAGGGTCTGTGTGGTATTACATTCTTTGGGAGCCATCATATGGGCTTGACGAAGAGTGCGACCTCCTCAGTTGCGCTCATGGGTCTCTTTGATGGGTCACCCATAGGGGACCTATCCTTCGTCGCTTGGCGCAGGGAAATAACTTTTCTGGGGGATGTTCACGGCTTGGATGATGATCCCTTGGTAACCTTTCCCTTGCCTTTGGAAGGTGTCGAAACTACTTCTTGAACTTATAGGACCACTTAACGCACATCATCAGAGCGCGGTTCAGTAGATGCTGAAAGCGGCACAAAGTGTTCCTTAGACTGCACACTTTTAGTGGGGTTGGTGGTCGTCATTCTGGGCTTGAAGATAAATTCAGGGTTGATCACGTCAGATGTGGGGGTCTCACGGCTAGACATACAATTCACATAGATAATTACAATGCGCTATTCACTCACACAGAAAAGGATCTGAATGTGACTCGCTTCTTCACTTTTATAGGCGATCCATGGTAAAAATGGTCGAAAATTCATTAATGGCACCTTATCCCCATAAAAACGGTTAAAAATCCCGTAAGATCTCCTCATTAGATGTAGAAAACCCGCTCGATCAAATGGTAAAATCTCTTTTTGACCCAGATTTACTGTTCCAACAGCTAGTTTTTCCTGTTGCGCACAACCTCTGCACTCATGTCGCACCTATCTGCATATGTCTCATGTGTAGTGCACAAATAAGTGGATTTCATTTCTTCTGGTGATGGATCTTAAATTCCTCTGTCAGAGCTTCAATGGTCTCATTAAAAAAGTGCATACCTCGATCAATCATCAATATCTTGGGGCATCCAAATCTTGTCAAGATATTTTAAAAAATAAACTGCGCAACAGTGTTTGCAATACAATATTTTACTAGCTTAGCTTCTGCCCATATGGTTACATAATCTATTGCAGTGATGATATAGTGCGCATGAGTATTTTTCCCAGGTGGATTAATAGGTCCAACAAAGTTTATGGCCCATTTATCAAAAGCCTGCAGGGCCATCTATGGCTGCAATGGAATTTCATCTCCGCGCGACAACTTTCCTGTTCTTTGGCACGCATCACAAGCTCGAAAAAATGCATGTACATCGTTGTGCAGTGTGGGCCACCATAACCGAGCACACAACACCTTCTACGCAAGCTTTCCCTGCATAGTGGCCTCCTGCAACTCCCCCATGAGCTTCGGCCAAGATGTATTGTCTTTCATGTTCCAAGACATACCTTCTTAATACTTCATCTACTCCCAAGCTGTACAATTGACCAGCAATTAATGTAAATTCAGTTGTGCGTGAAACCAACTCCTTCTTTTGTTGCACCGAGTATTCAGCAGGTGCATTACTAGTAGTCAGAAAGTGAATGATATCTGCTAAGTGTTCATATACTACTTTAATAGCAAAGTGTTGTGCATCAGGTAGTCCTTCCTTCAGATTGGTTAGTTCCTCCCCATTCTCAATGCGTGATAAGTGATCAGGTCCAAAATTAAATCTACCGGGCTTAACAATGATTTCAAAATCATATTCCTAAAATAGCAACATCCATCTAAAAATCTCCCCCCAAACACATGTTTATTGATTAGGTACTTCAAAGAAAAGTGGTCAGTGAACATCTTGAAGTTCCCTCCTAGAAGATAGTGCCTATACTTTTACAAAGCATAGACCATAGGAAACCCTTCCCTCTCCGTGGTTGAATGGTTGTGCTCTGCACTGGAGAGCTTCCTACTTGCAAAGGCAACCATGTGATCAATATCTCCTTCTCCTGGCTGTGCTAAAACAACTCCAAGTGAAATTCCAGATGGATCAACATGCACATGGAAGACTTTGGACCAGTATGGGAATATTAGAATAGGTGTAGTAACCATCTTTTCCTTCAATAGCTCAAAGCTCTTTTTACATTCCTCATCTCAGAAAAAGGACACATCCTTCTTCAACAATTTCTCCATGGGTGCAATGATCAAAGCATAGCCCTGAATGAATTTTGTGTAATATCCGGTGTGCCATAGAATAGAGTGCAGCTGTTTCTCATTGGCAGGGACCTCTAAGTTGATAATAATTGCAATCTTGGCTGGATCTACCATCAACCCTTGCTGACAAACAACATGCCCCAACAAGATTCCAAAAGGAACACAAAAGATACACTTCTTTAGGTTAAGAGAGATCTTATGCTTCCTGCAAGTGTCGAGCATCATGCGCAGGTTGGAAACATGTTTCTTTACCTGCCCAAACAGAGTCCAATCATCGAAGTATACTTCCAAAAACTTATGCATGAACTACTTGAATACAACTACTACTATGCACAAGAATATAACATGTGCATTATTCAATCCAAAAGGCATGATTGTGTATTTGAAGGACCCCCATTCTGTGGAAAAAGTGGTCTTACTTTGGTCTTCTGCTACAATCCTTATCTGATGATACCGTGAAAATCAATCAGTGAAGGAGTAGGCCTCTTATCCTCCCACATTGTCCAATATCTCATTGGAAAATGGAGTAGGGAAGGGGTCATGCACACATGCATCATTTAACTTGCGTAGATCCACACAAATACTTATTTCCCCCTTAGTCTTCTTTTCCTGAACAACCATCGGGCTCACCCAATCAGACTGTTCCACAGGCTCAATGATTCCTGCATCAACCATTTTCTCCAATTATTCCTACACCTTCTTCTTATACTTTGGATTTAACCAGTATGGTCGTTGCTTGATAGGGCATGCATCTGGTTTCAGAGTGATATTCATAAATCCTAAATATCCTACAATTCCCTTTAGCTCAGAAAACTTCATGGGGAAAAAGTCCTGATACTCTGTCAACAGCTCCGCAACCTTCCCCACTATATCATCATCCCAATAATCTCCTATTTTGGCCACCTTGGGCTGTTCCTCCATCCCAATGTTGACTTCCTTTTGTTTTAAGGGATCAGTTACATCCACCATCCCTAACACGGGCCCTGCGACTGCGTGCTGCTCCTCAGATTCTGGAATATTGATATTTCTTGGATCTTCCTCATTGTCTTCCACTGAAAAATTCCTGCAGTTGACAATATCCTGCATCTACGCTTCCCATTCTAGCGCAACACATTCTATCCGAGGTCGGGAATAATCAAAGACAATTACTTCTATATCTTGCAGAGCTTCGTCCAATCCCTCTGATCCACCACCCATGCTGAAGGTTAACATGAATCTTTCACTCATTGTAACCCAATTAAGGGTCCCTCGGCGAAAATCCATCTCCAAACACCATGCATTAGGGATTGGTCCCAATGTATGGACAAACATGTGAAACCATTCGACCCTGGGCTTCTTATCCCAAACCTCCATCCATGTAGCCAAGTGTTTTCACGAATCACCTCGACCACCAAAAATATTAGTTGGTGGGGCAGTGGGTTGTTCAAAGTGAAACCACATCATTTTACTACATTCCTCCCAATCCTCAAAGGTCCCCTTGTATGTATCCCACCAACGTGTTGGAGTTGCACGCATAGCAGGATCGAGCGCCTAGAACCTTCGTTCTTTTGGAACAACCTTTTCTAATTTTTCCAAAAATAATACAACACTAATAGAACTATAAAAATAGGGTAATTCCCGTACCTCTGAAGAGATGCATCGCAAATTTTTAGTGACTCTGAGGTTGCACAATGCAGACACATCATGCAAACAATTCTGCTAGTTCTCCATTTCTCCATCCGAATATGAGAAACATGAGCTATCCTTCTCCCAATTCAGCATCCCATTAGCAGTTGGGTTGATCCAATCCTCGTCTCGCACATTCAACTTGTAGATATGGTCAACATCATCTCCTTCGTGCACTGGTTCTATATATCTCTCCCCTTCCACAGGATCTAAAGGTACTATAACCCGAGTACCATTGTTTTCAAAGATTATGCTCATGTGCTTCATGTTGATGATGCCTCCCATATTGATGGCCAAATCCAGCCCTAGTAGCACAGGGTAGGGGTCTGCATCATCCACAATTTGTATCACTTCAAAATATGCGCGTACCTTTACTCCAATAATGTCTACCAGAACCTATGGGAGTATTCCTAGTGGAATGATCTTCTACTGATTAGCCATGCGCAGCTGGATGGTGGACCATTCCAGCTTGGTTCACCCATCTTCTTATAGGTCTACTTAGGTTGAAAATTTGCATCAGATCATAAGTCCAAAATGAGCTGATCCATATCGTATTCTCTAATTTGCATAGTCATGCGCATCTCCCGACCAGTTCTCTTCTTATTCTTATAGATCTTGTTCACAACCTTGCTCTCTATTCAAGGCAACTCCTTATCTACGCAACTATCTATCATAGCTTGAAGGTTTTCTATTGCCTTATTGTTACACAATATTTTGATACATGCTTTTAGGAAAGGCTTGACTTCATCATTAATCTTAGCCTCTGTGATTGACTTGGATGTGGATGCACCTACAACAACAAAATATTTTCTAGATTCTACAAAGGTCTCCTTCTCCTTCTGCAAGTTGAGTCCTTCCTTTTTTTCGAAAGCCTTCCTGATCCATGGCTTTGCATCAACCTTCTTTCCCTTGTCTCCTCCAGTGGCAGCACGTAATTACATTTACACTCGGATCATCCCCTCGCAGCTCAACTTTAACCATATGTATAATTTTTGTAGGTGTATGTTGTTGTTTATCCTACATTCTATCAATCAAAATAGGAAAATATTCAATAACATGATCAAACTGTCTACAATACCTGCAAGATTGTCATGCAGGGTTCAGACAGTCGCGTGCATAGTGCCCAACATCTGCACAATTATAACAAATCAATTGTCCTCTTCCACGACCTGCACATGCACCTCTCCCTTCTCCCCTTCCTTTGGCTGGAGATCCTCCATGCCCAGAGGGGGATGCTGGTGAAGATGGGTCGGCCTACATTCTATAGAGGTTGGCATTGTCTATCATCAGATCAAATGTGTGACAGTGGTGCTCATCATGGCCAACCGAAGATAAGAACCTACAACATTTATTCTTCAGTTCTGGTACATAAATTCCTAATCGAGGGCATTGGTTTGTGTCATGTCTTCCAAATAGTTGAAAATCAACGCACCATAGCATAAGAGTACCACTCGGCCCTGCAACATCCCTAGGTCTAAATGGATTTGGTCCTCCCACTTGCATGTAACCTTGAAGTAAGGTACACTGATCCTTTGTGTGACCATAACCGTTACAAAGTATACACCATACATATGTGTCGACTTCATTTCCTCTGTCACTGCACAGGTTCCGAATTTCCAAATGCATTTCTTGTAGCTGATTTTGGATTTGCAGAGTTCCAAATTGGTCATCAGTTTTGGGTGCGACTTCTAGTTTCAGAGCAACTTAAAGAGCCTCCGTTTGGGAGTCAATTTTCTGTTGATTCATAGGGCCATAGAGGTGTGGCAGGAGCATGGCAATGAACCATTCTTTATTATGCTTAGTATCATAGATAAATCCTCCATCACTGATGGTGTGCTTCAATCGTTGATCTGCTTCCCAGACATATTCATTTGGTTCTTGTCAGATATATTTTAGCTCTGTTACAAATTGTGAGTAGGATTTTGGTTTTATAAACTGGTGCTTTAAGGCCTTATTGATTTCATTGATAGGAGGTTCAACATTTTGAACCAAATATCCCATAAACCAGTCCAGCGCATGACCCTCAAATGCCATAGCCAGCTGCGTCCTTTTGACAACATCAGTGTTGACATTTTGCGCAGTCCATAATACGTTTGCAACAAACTAGAACCTATCCATGTCTTCATCACCCACACCCTTGAAGGTGGGTAGCTTCATATGCACAGCCATATCGCCTCCTGGTGGTGGTGGATGTGGGGTAGGAGATGACTTACCCCTGCTCGAGTTCGACTACAGAGTAGCTGGAGGGCTACCTCTGGCGCACATAGCCTCACCACTCTTTGTATCACTATTAGGTGGGTTTCTTAGAGGGCTATATACAGATCTGTCTCCTCTCTGGTTAACCCGAAAGTACTTTCTGCTATGCGTAGTGCTTTCAACTTCGTTTGGGGTCATTCACTTGGTGTAACTGCACATAATACCCTTTTCACACAATAGCATCTTAATCAGCAAAGGCAGAGAGCGTATGAACTTACCTCTCAATCATTTGAAGAACCTCCTTTCAACTTCAGAATATGACACAAACTGATCTACTACAAATTCTGTCACAAATCCACCCAGAATGTTGTTAACCTAATGATCTAGAATGCGGGTGATGGAGTTATCAGTCTGCTCTAACTGTTGGATCAACTCAGATGTCCACTGAGTGATCTTATAATCCTTCCAGTAGGTCTGAAACTCAGCTAACCTCAATAACCACTCCTATAATTCATGTACAAAGGTCACAAAGAATATTTCGTGAAACTATGTGAAAATATACTTATTTTCCCACTCTTAAGCAGGCAAATTCTTACTTATGTTCTCCTTGATGGAGAATTCACATATCTTTTGTTCAAACCAATCTTCTAATTCAGTCTTCGATGGATGCCACATCAATTAATCTCTCTTAAAATGATCCTGTTCCAGGCAACATAACCATTTGTTGGCTTGAGGGGTCTTGACCCAGGTTCAAAGTTAGCGCATAACCAACAAAACCCTTTTACTACTAGCCCTTTCGGAAATGACCTGCTTGTGTAGGCCGAAGTCTCACCCGAAGCAGTATGGGGTGATGTTGGAACCAAGTTTCCACACCCTAAGAGAGAATTAAATGAAGTAGGCACCTTTAGATCTACTTTAATACACATAATTACTTGTGCACCAGAAACCCTAGGTTGATTAACACAGATTAATACAGTGCGTGCACCCAAACAGAAGATCTGCAATTCCTTTAACAATTTCAATAGTTCTATATTCAACCCTTACACCAATATATCTAGGGAACTAACATTCATATTAACAATAAAATAGGTACGCAACCGATCCAATCACCGATGATATAACTTAATGCGGTAATTGGAAATCATATGTAGAAACAGATCATAAAGAAAATTACAAATGCATTTCTTCCACAGAGTTATCGAAACATGTCTTTATTCATCAACAGTTCGCAACAACCCTGACAATCCTTCAGATCTACCTGCACACACAGCTAGCGGGGTCCGCACAAAGGCAGACTAAGGTCTCCGTGCACACAACCAACATGAGCCTTCTCAACACAGACACTTACACATATTTTCTTCAGAGTTCAATCATTCATCACAACTTATGAAAACTATCAAAAAATGTCTTTTCCAACTCGATCTATAATTATATTTATATCTTAGCATACGCTCATACTAAGGTCCGCAAACCGTGGTTTGAGACTCCTAGATTTAGCCTTTAGCCCATTACAACTCATGAAAGGACTGTGAACTGCCCCAAAGCCCCTTGACTATGCATTTCTCAGCATGCACGAATCAATACTACAAAAAGACTATTATTTACTCAAAACTACGGTCGTAAGGGACCCTGCTCCAACAACTGTCAATACTCAGTTACCCTTTTTAGCATCACAAAACCTTCCAGATCTATCAAAGTTAACCAATGACCCCATTGCACATAGCCTTAATTGGCCTCCCATGCCTACGAAGCTACCCTCGTATATACCAAAATTTGAAGGGAAGCAAGCAGAAGACCCTAGAAATCATATTATGACTTTCCACCTATAGTATTCTTCCAATAGTATCATTGATGATACTATTCGACTGATATTGTTCAATGCACCCTAACAGGGCCTACGACAAAATGGTATGTCGAGTAGCCTCCTGCTTCACGTGGGACCTTTAACACCCTCGCTATCACATTCCTCACTTATATTCAGCTACCCATCCACCATGATTCAAGGATGGAATCACTGACTCATTTTAGGAAATCTCCCACCGTCCATATATCGGACCATATTCACGAGTGGTGGCGATGTCGTAGTTTGTGCAAAGCCAAACTTGACGATAGAGTTTTTCTAGAATTGTTTTTGAAAAATCTCACGGTAGAGATCTAAAAATACCCGGCGACACAAAAACCCACCTCCAAAGAGGACGCCATTTGCAAATCCTAGCAGCTTGAACTCATCTACACCCAGTCAGGATATATTTACAATGTCCTACCAATGCCCCGCGCTTGCAAACTTATAGAGAGTTACCAGGTGCGTCGAATATCACTGACGGTTTGATCCGGTCATTGAATCAAGGTCACCTAGGCAGAAATATCTAGTACCTAGGATATTCGTATGATTCTACCGACAACGTGACGCAACCTGGCTACCACCAAAGTCAATCTGCACCTTTGCAAAATATGACGAATAGGGTGACACCATACCATCGACAACAGGGAGGCTCATACCCTCCCTCGTAGGGGACCCAATACTCTGCTAGGAATGTTGATGGAATATATCCCCCCCAACAACCTTACACCAACCAGGGATAGAGAAACCAATATTCCCCTTACCCCGCACAAAATCCACCATCGCAAAACAATGTGCCAGTGAACTTAGTGCAACCTTCCTAGGCTCAACAATGCTAGGATTATGACCAGTAGAACCAAAATAACCCTCCTAATGCTGCGAAAAAGAAGCTTAGGAATAAACAAAAGGGAGACTATAGATAGGGGGTAGCAACCAGCAACGCCTCCCGCGATCTCAATTTGGGGGCACAACCGAAATCAAAACCAGGAGCTAAACAACAACTCCAAAGGAAAAAAAAAGAGGTCCAGTCTAAGGAAAAACCACTCTTGTGCCATATGAGGTGAGTACGACCATTACACTCACCACTGTCCCAAACTCCCTGAACTAAAAAAACTTTAGGGTAACCGTGGACAAGTGCGACCTACCCAAAAACCTACTGTAATGTAGGAGCCTTTCCCCCACCAAGGAGTGGTTAACACCCAACAAAAACAATCACCCCAAAACGATATCAGAAGTGGTAGCCACGAAATTTACATGACTAGTGAAGAAATTTTATTCTAGACAAGGAATAGGAACTATGACGCCCCCTGGACACCAACCCATCAGGTACGGGCATGAGTTCACCTACTGCACCGTTAACCATATCCAAAGTACTTATAGAGACCCTTTCAAAAATGATCAAGGTCAACCAGGTGCATAGAACATCACTCAAAATCTTCCCATAGCTACAACATAGTGGATGATTTAGCACAATCACCCGCTGCCATGTCAGCCTTAGAAGTCCTACAATCATCCCCAAGACAACGGGACCCGTCTGATTCGAGCCTAATGGATTTTTACCTAGAAAAAGCAAGCCACAAGCTTCCTTCTCTGGTCGCCTTCCAAATACCGGTGTTGGTCCAGAACATCACCATACACCAATGCATCATTGGTGAAGGAGAATCTACATGCATCATGTCCAAATCCATTTGGCAGAAGCTGGGATCACCTGAACTGAAACCATCCGACATCATGCTTAGAGCATACGACGGTCGACCTTCAGCCCCTGTCAGACTATATTAAAATGTCCCTGTAAACCTGGCTAGAAAGACATTACTTATAGACATTGAAGTCTTGGATGCATAGCTAGACTACAATATACTCCTCAGGTGGAGTTATATGTATGCCATGATTGCAATAACATCCTCTGTATTTCAGGTGATGATGTTGCCCCATGACAATAAAATCATCACCATCAACCAGATTACATACTATGATAAGAAACCCATGAGGACTCTTGATGTCGTTTTACATTACGTAGACAAAACTATGGAATCACTTACGTGGTATCAAGAATTTGGCCCTGACCAATTCAAACCATCATCGATCCTAGGATCATTCCTAGGAGATACCCCTATCATACCAGAGGGATTCCCAAAAATCAAGGGGGAACTAGTGTGCATGATGTTATCATCACACAACGAAACCAACTCGGATATGGAAACAAGTAGTATGGATATTGAAGCCACTAGCACGACATTCCTACCCTATGCCATCGTACAATCCCCATTTTTATACCCCCCACCTGGTTTTGTGTCAAAGCAAGTCCTGAAAACCATTACATTTCCAAACATGTCTTTTGCAATACCTGTGTGGTATTTAGTCCCACCAGCCATGCTAGGAAGTCTTGGCATCACTTTTATGGGGATAAACCCTATCAGCCCTCAGCAAGCCATTATGGTTAATGAAACACCCATAGAAACGCCAGCTAACGCGAACAAGAAAACCCCAAAATACCTAGGGAATTACAACTTTGCGCATTATGTGATATCGTAGGCCATCCTACCAATATTTTCTCGGAGTTAGATGAATTAAAACCTCTTCTAAACACCGAAAGAAATGTTGCGGCCTCAAGCTCCCATAAAAAGGAACATGCCACAAAAAACCAAGGGAAAGCATTGGACACCAATCACATATGCGCCATATGCGACCATTATGGGCATTATACCCATCATTTCCTAGAGATGCCATGATATAGGGGTGCCCTGCAAGTGCTAGAGAAATCTTACCAACATGACCCCTCAGATCCACCCATGCAAATGGATGAGGGAGAGCTTATTACTATACTGTACCTACGAGAGGAGTCTACATCTTGCTCGTACATAGTCACCCCAACGGACCAAACACAAAAACAGAGGCCACTCGGTAGGCCCCAGTTTTCGCATTGTGCGACGAGCTTGACCACATAGTCACACAGTGTCCTGAATTAAGGGAGTTTAACCGTTGGTACCAAGTCCCTCACGTTTCCTAAAGTAACTTAGTTCGGCATCGATGACATACATGTCAGATTTTTCGAAGCAACCACAACATGCACCATTTTCCCCACATCCATCAGTTCCAGTCCTTGTTGATTTTCATGTGATGATTCATTGCTGAAAACTTTGACTTAGCCGGCTCGGATATGGAATCCGAGCAGTACTACCACTCAAGGGACGAAAGAAACAAGGACCATATTATATGTGTCTGAGGAGAGATAGTCACCTGAAAAACCACCCCCCTATTATCGCCCTCAAGCTTCTATCTAGCTCTGCGCACTCTGTGATGAATGAGATCATTTCATCGCTGACTGTGCAGCTCTAGAGTTGTTTCAGAGATTTTATCCAGTTAACCCCGTATACTACGCTGGCTTACAAGCAGTCCAATATTCATGTCGAGTGTGTTCAAGCGACCACCCAGTTTGTCGTTGTCCCTACATCCCTTGTTTGTGTTCGACATTAATTAGTTTATGCCAGGCCATAACACACCTCGCCGCCACAGATGGATCAGATTCAGAATCCATGGAAAGTTCGACAACTCAAGATAATGTGGCATTCAGGTCCATTTTGTTCATGTTAACATAAAAAAGACTGACAAAGGGGCACATCATCACCCCCAATGGCCTTCCATGGATAAGCCCAAACAACACATTATGCAACGCACATAACCACTTGGTCGCCCAATGCCCTAATTTAAGATGATTCCGCAAATGGTACCCAATTACTCCAACATTCCAAAGGGAATGGAGAACAAGGAAAAAAATTCTTGTCTGATTTTTCATAACAACCATCAGACTCGACACTGTACTTACATATCCAAATTTCGACCTTTGTTATACACCATACACTCATTGGTTACCCAATACCCAGATGTAACTCGTCTAGAACCAAGGCAGCCTAACGCAAGGAAACCTTCCCCCCATCATTACCAAAACATTAGGAAGGCCAAGATGACCCATCGTCCTAGCAGGGCCCAAAATTAGCCAGAAACAACATGTGGGCTGTGAGATAGAAATGACCACAGAGTCAATCAATGTCAGGAACTCAAGAAACTCACTGACAGTCTTTGCATGGCCATCACCATCCCACAGATAAATCTCTCCAATCAAGAGAAAATCACATGCTACTATTGCAGGATTTGCTCACAATTCCATCATACTATGAATTGTGAATACCTCCCAAGGCTACGAGTGAAAAGAGTAGCGTTGAGTCTGAAATCCATAAAATAACTAGACCAACCAAAACCCGAAGACTTGGATATCGCAGAAGTGCAAACATGCCCCAATTTCCAGTCATCTCCGAGCATCCACTTCGGGCACAAAGAGTAGCGTTGGTTCTCACACCATCTACTCGATAAGCACCTTGACACCGTGCACCATTTGCACAAGTCACAATCACGAAAGAGTGTTGTGCCCTTTAATGGAAACATTTAGGAACATCTACACTCAACGCAGCTTCCAAATCCTGGAAAATGCGAGTACCCTTAGTACGCGACGAGAAGAGCATAAGTTTGCTCTCACACAAGCCACCACAATGGAAATTCCTCCACCATTCAACATCGATGACACACAAAAACACATACGATTCATCTCATCATGCATGGGAAACATGAATCGTGTTTTATTCTCATCTGTCATTGGTGTCGAGACAAATACAACTACAGCAGTAGCTGTACCATCGACGGTGCAAACACAACCAGTCTGCACCCTGTCAACCTTATCTAGTTCCACAACATCAACTATGGAATCCTATTCATGTCTGTTGACCAACATTGTTAGGCCCGAACCAATTCCTCATGGCCTCACACAAACCGATTCCCCTTTAGACGCCTTGTTCCATTTAGATGAGGATGTTCTATAGGCCATGACAGAAACATATTGTCCATGGGACTCAATGCATCATTGCTCGTTTTTTCTTCCAGAAAAAAAAAATTTCGATCCTAACAACCCAGAAACCCAAGAGATAGATGCCATTGAATCTAAATAATTCCTCCCATATTTGGAAGTATACTAGTTCAAAAATCCCATCGCGATGCTTGACGGGTTCAAAGAAGGGAATATGTCGAATATTTCACCAACCATTAAGGTGAATATCTCAAGAAAACCAGGAAAAATCGAAGAAATCTCAATGGGGACAACATGCTCCCCAGATGAGGTAGTTACTTACACAAACTTGTTTCAAGAATATAGGGATACCTTCGCATGGGATTATTGGGAAATGTCGGGGCTTAGCCCCATTATCATAGAACATCACATTGACACCCGACCTGACATACCACTAGTATGCCAGAAACATAGTCAATTGAACCCATCTAAGGAAGAAGTGATCAAGAAAGAAATTGACAAGCTTCACAAAGCCGGGTTCATCTACCCAATCGCTTACACATTGTGGGTTTCCAACCTTGTTCCCGTCATGAAAAAATAGGGCACCATTCAATTCTGCACTAATTTATGATATGTTGTTCATGTTTACATATTTTGTACATGTTTCTATTTTGTGAGCTTTTCACCTCTATTCCATTTAAATCTGAATATGTCATAAGTGTTTGATGTTACAAAAAATTTGTTACTCAATGCTATGTCTTCCATACATCAAGTGCTTGCATTTATTTCTCTAAAATTTCACTTAATTCATCTCTTAGATGCTCAGTGTAAATGATGTGTTGTTTTCCTTTAAAAACTAATATATAATTCATCTTTTCTGACGCTTTATAATAAGTTATGTATTGATGTTTTCTTAATTTATAGAATTCATCAATTTGGTGCTCTGTAAAAATCTACTATATGATTTCATTTGTCTAATCATTTACTACAACGAACAAATTGATTTGAACCAATATTAGCTCTACTTCCTCTACTTCTATAAGTTCTATCACCAGTCACTTAGAGTCAAACCCAAGCTTCAAATTCATGATTCCATAGCCCAATGTTCTGCTCCTCTTTTGTCTTACCACTCATCTTGTCCTACTACCATAGATCTAGCGTCTGTCTCAGCTCTATTAAACATATATGAAATCATAATTGAGAGGGAGCCCACTCTGGATTGGAGGGCTAGAATTCAATCCCAAAGTGGTATGAAATGATTACCTTAGGGTGTTAGGTGCCACAACCCAGCTAAAAAATCCCAAGTGATAACATCTTGGTGCCGTTTTCAGGGAACGAAGGTTAAATATTTCTTGGTAGGAACGATAAAGTTTAGATATGATTGCTGAAGGTGAAAAACAGTCGAGCACAAAAAGGTTGTATACCTTTCACCTGGTGACTCCACTCTCCAAGATCTAGAAGATCAAAACTTCAAGGTGACTCCACTATACTTGTGAGGAACTTAGATACTTCCATTCTTGTTTCGAGGTATGCATGTGTGGATTTTTAAAAAATTTATGGTTTCCCAAATCCTTTTCCCAAGGATGAATATTTTTTAAGGAATGGTCCAAAATTTAATGTAGAAGATTTGAGTTTGACCTTGAAGAATATATCAAATTTTCGTGAGTTTACCGAGCTTCTTAGATTCAGACATGAATATGTTTTCATCTGATTTTTCTATGATTCATTTCAAGGGAAACGTAGAAAATGGATTGAAATTGTAAGATCTATTAATTCATTTGCAGATTTTTGGCTTATATTTTTGGAAACATGGATGGAAAAAATAGAGTTTGTGGTAGAATTTCTTTCCATTCAAGGTTTTAAGCAATGGAACGATGAGAACACTAATGAGGAAGAGGATGAAATTTTTTCTTTGGCCTTGTATTCTTATTTAAAATCATTTGAGTGCAAGTCAGAAGATAAGATTCAATTTTTGGATGAATTTTCTAAGAACATTGAGAAAGAAATTGAAGTTTTAGAAGATCAAATTCAGTCCTATAGTTTTCATTGTCAAGATCAGTGTTTTGAAAAAATTTTCATGCCAAAATACAAAGGGGAGTTGGTGCTACCTTTTTCTTTTGAGATTGAGGAGTAATGTCTTGTTTTTGAAAAGAGTTTGATAGCACACAACTAAAGAAATATTATGTTGCTAAAGAAAGCATATATGAGTTGTCTAAAGCTGCAGAATGTCTTGAGAATCACCAAACAATCTGTCTTCTATGATCCGATAGCTCACTACATGGAAGAGTTCTACAATTCAACTTTTCAATTACGTCTTCACTGTGAAAATCAAACCCATTTTCTATTGCCTTTGTCATTACAGTATCTAGTTTGCATTTGGTTTAAGAACAATCAAGGAGTTCAGGTATCATATCAGCTCATTGATTGCCTTTATTGGAGGTTTCATGTCACTTGAATCAAACATGAAGATTGCAGCTGTTAGGGTAGGTAGGAGTGTGTGTAAATAAGCTCAAGTATTCTGAGAATCTTTTCAGCATGTACAGATTTAGTTTTCAGCTTGGATTGCAGTTTTCAATAAGCTTGGGCCTGAGGAGAAGGCTATAAAAGTTTGAAGAAAATTTCATCAATTTCAGTTTTTCCAAGAAAGACATTGGAGCTACAGGTTCTTTGCTATACCAAAGGGGTACAACATCACCAGTGGAGTCACTTTTATCATCAATAACATTAATTTTGGTTAGGAAAGTCATTTTATATAGGTTTTAGTGTGTTGAATTAATTCATGAAAATTGATGAAATTTCATGATTTGGTTATAGTCCTAAGTCTTTAGAGTCCCCACATGTCATATCATTAAGGTCATGTCAATAAAAATCTACCAAAAATTCACATGCATTGGTTCAAATTAAGGTTTAAGCCACTTTCCACTTTTTCCCGAGTCCACAGTGAATTCTATGGAAAACAGGTTGTTTTTGCTACAGACTCAGATGACAAGTCCGTAGTGAATATGACAAAATCATAACATAAAATGCTACGAACTCATGTTTTTTTGCATGGAAAAGATAATGGATGAGGTGTTGATTTTAAAATGGATAGAGGTGAGTCTGAGGTCATGTGATGAGTTGTTTGGAGTCATGGTGCATATGTGACCATCATTATCATCCCATAATTCCTTTTTTCTTTCCTTATTTGGCCTCCTTCCTCTCGCATTCAAACTTATCATTTCAAATCATCCTTGTGAGTTGATTTCTGCCACCTTTTCCCTTTTTTCTGATTATATTTGTAGCTTCTGTCAAAGGTTAATTTCCACCTTTGTCAACAAACAACTTGCTGTCATATACAATTTTTGCAGGTGTCAACTTTCGAAGAAGGAAACACTATTTTGGAGGAGATGTTAGCACATAAGAACACCAACAAGGGAGTTTCAGTGGTCAAGTGTGAACCTATGGACCTAAAATTTTTCATGGAAGATCCTAGTTTTGCAGAGGCCTCCATCAAATCTAGTTGCATGAGATTTTGTCAGAAGTTACAAGGGGATTTGCTGTGTTTTTGGAATATTTAAGTAGTCGAATTCAAGGGTAGTTTATGGGTAAACAAAGATGAATTATAAGAACACGAGAGAGGTTATTATAAAAAATGGATCAAAGAACATTAAAATATTTCACTTATCTCACATGTGTTACATATTTGGATATTCGAATATGTCTTTGGGGTATATTTTCAGAGTGCGTTTTTTCCTATTTTAGACATGTTTTTCAAACTGAGATTCCGGACACTTGAAGATGGTTTTCAAAACACCAAGAGAGGTATTTATTAAGAAAAAATCACTTACAAAACCTCCTCCCATTTTGTAACAACTAACAGGGATCAAAAGATAGGAGCTCATTTATGACCCTCATTTTTCAGAAAAATAGGTCCGTTTTTAATGGAAGATGAGCCTCCTGCTGCTCCATGAAGAAGTGAAAGAAGTATATTCAATCAAATTTTCCTTATCATGTTTAATATCATCATATCACATAGCCTTGGATAGTTATTGGGAGGTGGGAAGTGAAAATTTCGAAATCTGTAATTTATCAAGCAAGTTCATAGCCTACTCCAGGCTTAAAGCTAAGTTTTCACTATGAACTTGCTGAAGATGACTTTTCACTATAAAATTCAAATTTCGTCATAAAGGGAGAAAGCAAGAGCATGTGTTTAAGTGGTTAGACCCACCAAACATACTCCAATCAGAAAATAGGGCAAACAATTTTCAAAAATGACCAAATTTGAAAACGCTACGAACTCTCGCTACAGACTTGCCTAGAAGTCCTCTGTTTTTGCAGTGAGGAGGAATTTTTGAAATTTTTTGAGCCTTAATTACTTTTTTTGAAAAGGTCAGCCACCTATAAGGGTAAGAAATTATTATAATTTTTTTTGGTTGAAGACACACTCGTTGACAAAGCTAATCATGCTGCTAGCTCATCACAAAAACCACAACCGCAAATATGACATCACCTCCTCAAATCTCGGAAGAAAAACATCCTATCTTGGTGGGGGTGTTTATTTTTTAGTCATGGTCATTTCCACCTTAGGAACATGATATTTTCGATGTAAATAAGTAAGCATGGACCTCTTAAAGTTTGTTAAATGTAATAAAGTGTATTAGAGTCCTATTAGGTTTCAAATTACTAAAAATAACAGATGTCTATTTTATCTCCTTATAATATTATTTTTGGTTAGTCAAGATGTCATTAGAGGTATTCAAAGGCCTGGCCTTGCTGATAGACTCATTGTAAAGGTACCTCAAGTTATAAATAGGCAGATGATAGATGAAGACATGGTTGGAATCTTTTGTAGCAGATATCTGTATAGGGTTCGATTGATTTGGTGGCAAGCCTTTGTACAGTGTTTATGAATATCAATAAAGGATCTCTTCAGTGAAAAAGTATGAAAATTTTAAACAGAGATTAAGTAAGCTTATTCTGTTCATGTTTACATATTTTGTATATGTTTCTATTTTGTTAACTTTTCACCTCTATGCCATTTATTTCTGAATATGTCACAAGTGTTTGATGTTACACAAAATTCATTACTCAATGCTTTGTCTTCCATACATCAAGTGCTTGCATTTATTTCTCTGAAATTTCATTGAAATCATCTCTTATATGCTCAGTGTAAATGATGTGTTGTTTTCCTTTAAAAACTAATGTAGAATTCATATTTTCTGATGCTTTGTAATCAATTATGTATTATTGTGTTCTTAAGTTATAGAATTAATCAATTTGGTGCTCTGTAATAGTCTACAATATGTTTTCGTTTTTCCTATCATTTAGTAAAATGACCAAATTGATTTGAACTAGTATTAGCTCTACTTCCTATGCTTCTATAAGTGCTATCACCAATCACTGAGAGTTAAACCCAAGCTTCAAATTCAAGACTTCATAGCCTAATGGTCTGCTCCTTTTTTGTCTTACCACTCACCTTGTCCTACTACCACAGATCTAGCCTCTGTCTGAGCTCTATTAAAAATATCTGAAATCAAACTTGAGAGGGAGCCCCCTCTAGTTTGAAGGGCTAGAATTCAATCCCAAAGTATTTTTAAGTGGTTACCTTAGGGTGTTAGCTGCCACAACCCACCTACAAAATATTGAGTGATAACATCTTGGCGCCGTTGTCGAGGAACAAAGGTTAAATCTTTCCCTGGAGGAATGAAAAAGTTTAGATCTGGTTGCTGAAGGTGAACAAAAATTGGCACAAAAAGGTTGTATACCTTTCACATGGCGACTCCACTCTCCAAGATCCAGAAGATCAAAACTTCATGGTGAATCCACTGGACTTATGAGGAACTCAGATGCTACCATTCTTTTTTCGAGGTATGCATGTGTGGATTTTTTAAATATTTATGGTTTCCAAAATCCTTTTCCCAAGGATGCATATTTTTTAAGGAATGGTCCAAAATTTAATGGAGAAGATTTGAGTTTGACCTTGAAGCATATATCAAATTTTCATGACTTTATCGAGCTTCTTAGAGACATACATGAAGATGTTTTCATTAGATTGTTCTATGATTTATTTCAAGGGAAATTTAGACAATGGATTGAAAGTTTTCCTGTCATATCTATTTAGTCATTTGCAGATTTTTGTCTTATATTTTTGGAAACATGGATGGAAAAAAGAGAGTTTGTGGCAGACTATCTTTCCATTCAAGTTTTTAAGAAATGGAACGATGAGAAACTAATGAGGAAGAGGATGCAAAATTTTCTTCAGCCTTGTCTTCTTATTTAAAATCATTTGAGTGAAAGTTAGAAGATAAGATTCAATTTTTGGATGAATTTGCTAAGAAAATTGAAGTTTTAGAAGATCAAATTCAGTCCTATAGTTTTCATTGTTAAGATCAATCTTTTGAAAGCTTTTTCATGCCAAAATACAAAGGCAAGGTGCTGCTACCTTTTTCTTTTGAGATTGAGGAGGAATGTATTGTTTTTGAAATGAGTTTGATAACACACAACTGAAATCTTATGTTGCTAAAGAAATCATATATGAGTTGTCTAAAACTGTAGAATTTCTTGAGAATCACCAAACAATATGTGTCTTCTATGATCCCATAGCTGACTACATGGAAATGTTCTCCAGTTCAACTTTTCAATTATTTTTTCACTATGAAAATTAGACCCATTTTATGTTGCCTTTGTCATTACAATAGCCATTTTGCATTCGGTTTAAGCACAGTCAAGGAGTTTAGGTATCATATCAACTCATTGGCTAGCTTTATTGGACGTTTCATGTCGCTTGAATCAAGTATGAAGATTGCAGTTGTTAGGGTAGGTAGGAGTGCGTGTGAAGAAGCTCAAGTATTATGAGCATCTTTTCATCTTGTACATATTTATTTTTCAGCTTCGATTGCAATTTTCAACAAGCTTGGGCCTAGGGAGAAGGCTATAAAAGTTTGAAGAAAATTTCATCAATTTCATTTTTTCCAAGAAAGGCACTGGAGCTACAGGTTCTTTATTGTACCACAGGGTTAAAACATCCCCAGTGGAGCCACTGTTATCGTCAATAACATTCCACTTGGTTAGGAAAGTCATTTTGTATAGGTTTTAGTGTGTTGATGAATTAATTCATGAAAATTGATGAAATTTCATGATTTGGTTATAGTCCTAAGTCTTTAGAGTCCCCACATGTCATCTCATTAAGGTCATGTCAATAAAAAGCTACCAAAAATACACATGCATTGGTTCAAATTAAGGTTTAAACCACTTGTCCACTTTTTCCTGAGTTCGCAACGAATTCTATTGAAAATAGGTTGTTTTTTCTACGGACTCACCTAACAAGTCTGTAGCGAATCTGCCAAAATCATAATAGAAAACGCTACGAACTTGTTTTTTTTTGCACCGATAAGATAATGGATGAGGTGTCAATTTTTAAATTGATAGAGGTTAGTCTGAGGTCATGTGATGAGTTGTTTGGAGTCATGGTGCATATGTGATCATCATTATTATCCCATCATTCTATTTTTCTTTCCTTATTTGTTCTCCTTCCTCTTGCATTAAAACTTATCATTTCAAATCATCCTTGTGAGATGCTTACTGCCACCTTTTCCCTTTTTCCTGAGTATATTTATAGCTACTTTCATAGGTTAGTTTCCACCTTTTTCAACACACAACTTGCTGTCATATACAATTTTTGCAGGTGTCAACTTTCAAAGAAGGAAACATTGTTTTGGAGGAGATGGTAGCACAAAAGAACACCAACAAGGGAGGTTCAGTGGTCAAGTATGAACATATGGACCTAAAATTGGTCATGGAAGATCCTATTTTTTCTGAGGACTCCATCAAAGCTATTTGCATGAGATTTTGTCAGAAGTTACTAGGGGATTTCTTGTGTTCTTGGACTGTTTAAGAAATCGACTTCAAGAGTAGTTTCTGGTTAAAAGAAGATGAATTATAAAAACCTAAGAGAGGTTATTTTCAAACATAGATCAAAGAAAATTAAAATCTTTCACTTTTATCTCAGGTGTTACATATTGGGAGATTCGAAGATGTATTTGGGATCTATTTTTAGAGTGTGTTTTTTCCTATTTTAGACATGTGTTTCAAATGCAGATTCCGGACACCTGAAGATGGTTTTAAAAAAACCAAGAGAAAATTTTCTTTAGAGTGAACTGAATTACAAAAACCTCCTCCCATTTTGTAACAACTATCAAGGATCGAGATATAGGAGCTCATTTCTGACCCCTATTTTTCAGAAAAACATGTCCATTTTTAATGGAATATGAACCACCTACTGATCCACGAAGAAGGGTAAGATGTATTTTCAATCAATTTTTCCTTATCATGTTTCATATCATCATCTCACACAGCCTTGGAAAGTTTTTGGGAGGTGTGAAGTGAAAATTTTGAAATCTACAATTTATCAGGCAATTTCATACTGTACTCCAGGCTTGAAGCCGAGTTTTCGCTACGAACTCGCTCAAGATGAATTTTCTCTATAAAATACAAATTTTGTCATAAAGGGAGAAAGTAAGAGCATGTGTTTAAGTGGTTAGACCCATCAAACATCCTCCAATCAGAAAAGAGGGAAATTTTTTTGCAGAGATGGCCAAAGTTTAAATTGATACGAACTCTCGGTATGGACTTGCCTAGAAGTCTCTGTTTTTGAAGCGAGGAGGAATTTTGAAATTTTTTGAGCCTTAATTGTTTTTTGGGAACAAGTTAGCCACCTGGAAGGGTAAAAAATTATTAGTAAAGTTTTTGGTTGAAGACACACTCATTGACAAAGCTGATCAAGATGCCAGCTCATTATGGAAACCACATAAGCAAATATGACATCACCTCCTCAAAGCTCAAAAGACAAACAACCTATCTTGGTGGGGGTGTTTATTGTTCAGTCATGGTCATTGCCACCTCAGGAACATGATATTTTCAATGTATATTAGCAAGCATGGAGCTTTTAAATTTTGTTAAATGTAATACGCGTATTAAAGTCCTATTAGGTTTCAAATTCCTAAAAATAGCAGATGTCTATTTTATTTCCTTGTAGTCTGGTTTTTGGTTAGTCAAGGTGTCATTAGAGATATTAGAAGGCTTGGCCTTGCTAGTAGACTCATTGTGAAGGCACCTAAATTTATAAATAGGCAAATGATACTTGGAGACATGGTTGGACTCTTTTGTAGCAGATCTCTGTATAGGGTTCGACTGCTTTGGTAGCAGGAATTTGTACAATGTTTATGAATATCAATAAAGTATCTCCTTAGTGCAGAATTATGAGCATTTTAAACAGAGATTAATTAAGCTTATGCCATTCATTTTTACATATTTTGTTTATGTTTCTATTTTGTGAAATTTTCACCTCTATGCCATTTATTTCTGAATATGTCACAAGTGTTTGATGTTACACATAATTCGTTACTCAATGCTCTGTCTTCCATACATAAAGTTCTTGCATTTATTTTTCTGGAATTTCACTGAATTCATCTGTTAGATGCTCAGTGTAAATGGTGTGTTGTTTTCCTTTAAAAAATGATGTAGAATTCATCTTTTATGATGCTCTGTAATCAGTTATGTATTGTTGTGTTCTTAAGTTATAGAATTCATCAAGCTGGTGCGCTATAATAGTCTAATATATGGTTTCCTTTGTCCTATCATTTACAACAATGACCAAATTTATTTGAACCGGTATTAGTTATACTTCCTCTGCTTCTATAAGTGCTATCACCAGTCACTGAGAGTCAAACCCAAGCTTCAAATTCACGACTCCATAGCCCAATGGTATGCTCCTTTTTTGTCTTACCACTCATATTGTCCTATTACCATATAACTAGCCTATGTCTGAGCTCTATTAAACATATCTGAAATTAGAATTGGGAGGGAGCCCCCTCTGGATTGAAGGGCTATAATTCAATCCCAAAGTGGTGTGAAATGGTTACCTTAGGATGTTAGCTACCACAACCCAACTACAAAATCCTGAGTGATAACATATTGGCACCATTTCCAGGGAAAAAAGGTTAAATATTTCTTGGGAGGAAGGAAAAAGTTTAGATCTGATTGCTGAAGGTGAACAACAGTCGGGCACAAAAAGGTTGTATACCTTTCATCTGGCAACTCCACTCTCCAAGATCCATAAGATCAAAACTTCATGGTGACTCCACTGGAATTATGAGGAACTCAGATGCTGCCATGCTTGTTTCAAGGTATGCATGTGTGTATTTTTTAAAAATTTATGGTTTCCAAAATCCTTTTCCCAAGGATGCATATTTTTTAAGGAATGGTCCAATATTTAATGGAGAATATTTGAGTTTGACCCTAAAGCGTATATCAAATGTTCGTCACTTTATCAATCTTCTTAGATTCATACATGAGGATGTTTTCATCATATTGTTCTATGATTCATTTCAAGGGAAATGTAGACAATGGATTGAAAATTTTCCTGTCATATGTATTGAGTCATTTATATATTTTTGGCTTATCTTTTTGGAAACATGGATGGAAAAAAAAGAGTTTGTGGGAGACTCTCTTTCCATTCAAGTTTTTGAGCAATGGAAGGATGAGCACACTAATGAGGAAGAGGATGAAATTTTTTAAATGGAGAGAGATCAGTCTAAGGTCATGTGATGAGTTGTTTGGAGTCATGGTGCATATGTGATCAACATTATCATCCCATCATTCTGTTTCTCTTTCCTTATTTGGCCTCCTTCCTCTCACATTCAAAATTATCATTTTAAATCATACTTGTGAGCTTCTTGCTGCCACTTTTTCCATTTTGTCTGAGTATAGGTCTAGTTGCTGTCATAGGTTAGTTTCCACATTTTTCAACTAACAACTTGCTGTCATATACACTTTTTGCAGGTGTCAACTTTCAAAGAAGGCATCACTATTTTGGAGGAGATGGCATCACATAAGAACACCAACAAGGGAGGTTAAATGGTCAAGTACAAATATATGGACCTAAAATTGGTCATGGAAGATCCTAGTTTTGCAGAGGCCTCCATCAAAGTTGGTTGCATGAGATTTTGTCAGAAGTTACAAGGGGATTTGTTGTGTTTTTGGATTGTTTAAGCAGTAGACTTCAAGAGTATTTTTTGGGTAAAAGGAGACGAATTCTAAAAAAATGAGAGAGGTTATTGTAAAAAATGGATCAAATAAAATTAACCTCTTTCACTTTTCTCACAGGTGATACATATTGGGATATTCGAAGATGTACTTGGGCTCTATTTTCAGAATGTGTTTTTTCCTATTTTAGACATGTTTTTCAAATGCAGATTCCGGACACCTAAAGATGGTTTTCAAAAACCCAAGAGAGGGTTTTCCTTAGAAAAAAATTTATTACAAAACCTCCTCCTGTTTTGTAACAGATATCAAGGAGCGGGAGATGGGAGCTCATTTATGACCCCTATTTTTCAGAAAAACAGGTCCATTTTTAATGGAAGATGAGCCACCTGCTGCTCCATGAAGAAGGGTAAGATGCATTGTTAATCAATTTTTCCTGATCATGTTTAATCATCATATCACATAGCCTTGGATAGTTTTTGGGAGGCGAGAAGTGAAAAACTTGAAATCTGCAATTTATCAGGAAAGTTCATAGCTTACTCTAAGCTTAAAGCCGAGTTTTCGCTACAAACTGGTTGAAGATAAATTTTTGCTATAAAATCCAAATTTTTTCATAAAGGGAGCAAGTAAGAGCATGTGTTTAAATGGTGAGACCCACCAAACATCCTCCAATCAGCAAAGAGGGAAAACAATTTTTAGAGATGGCCAAAGTTGAAAACGCTACCAACTCTCGCTACGAACTTGCCTAGAAGTCCTATGTTTTTGCAGCGAGGAGGAATTTTGTACTTTTTTGAGCCTTAGTTTTTTTTGGGAACAAGTAAGCCACCTAGAAGGGCCAAAATTATTAGTAAAGTTTTTGGTTGAAGACACACTCATTGACAAAGATGATCAAGCTGCCAACTCATCATGGAAACCACATCAACAAATATGTTATCACCTCCTCAAAATTCGGAAGACAGACCTCCTATCTTGGTGGGGGTGTTTATTGTTCAGTCATGGTCATTGCCACCTCAGGAACATGATATTTTCGATGTATATCAACAAGCATGGAGATTTTAAAATTTTCTAAATGTAATAAAGTGTATTATAGTCCTATTAGGTTTCAAATTCCTAAAAATAGCAGATGTCTATTTTATCTCCTTGTAATATGCTTTTTGGTTAGTCATAGTGTCATCAGAGGTATTCGAAGGTTTGGCCTTGCTGGCAGACTCATTGTAAAGATATCTAAAGTTATATATAGGAAGATGATAGATGGAGACAGGGTTGGAATCTTTTGTAGCAGATCTTTGCATAGGGTTCGACTACTTTGGTAGTAGGCCTTTGTATTATTTTTATGAATATCAATTAAGGATCTCTTCAGTGCATAAGTATGAGAATTTTAAATAGAGATTAAGTAATATTATGCTGTTCATGTTTACATATTTTGTATATGTTTCTATTTTGTGAAATTTTCACCTCTATGCCATTTATTTCTGAATATGTCACAAGTGTTTGATGTTACACAGAATTCGTTACTGAATGCTCTATCTTCCATACAACAAGTGCTTGCATTTATTTCTCTGAAATTTCATTGAATTCATCTCTTAGATGCTCAGTGTAAATGATGTGTTGTTTTCCTTTAAAAAATGATGTAGAATTCATATTTTTTGATGCTCTGTAATCAATTATGTATTGTTGTGTTCTTAAGTTATAGAATTCATCAATATGGTGCTCTATAATAGTCTACTATATGGTTTCTTTTTTCCTATCATTTACTACAACTGCAAAATTGATTTGAACCAATATTAGCTCTACTTCCTCTGCTTCTATAAGTGCTATCACTAGTCACTGAGAGTCAAATCCAAGCTTCCAATTCACGACTCCATAGCCCAATGGTTTGCTGGTTTTTTGTCTTACCACTCATCTTGTCCTACTACCATAGATCTATCCTATTTCTGAGTTGTATTAAACATATCTGAAATTAGACTTGAGAGGGAGCCCCCTCTGGATTGAAGGGCTAGAATTCAATCCCAAAGTGGTTTGAAATGGTTACCTTAGGGTGTTAGCTACTACAACCCAACTACAAAATCCTGAGTAATAGCACATACAGTGAGCACTTCTTCTAAAACAAACATGCCATACCAAGATTATGCATATGGGCACCACATTCAACCTTCTTTCAAAGAAAAAATGCCCCTGACGGTATCCACAAACCAACTAGAAAATCCTGAGTGATAACATCTTGGCGCCGTTTCCGGGGAACAAAGGTTAAATCTTTCCCGGGAGGAAGGACAAAGTTTAGACCTGATTGCTGAAGGTGAACAATAGTCGGGCACAAAAGGTTGTATACCTTTCATCTGGAAACTCCACTCTCTAAGATCCAGAAGATCAAAACTTCATGGTGACTCCACTGGAATTATGAGGAACTCAGATGTTGCCATTCTTGTTTCGAGGTATGCATGTGTGTATTTTTTAAAAATTTATGGTTTCCAAAATCCTTTTCCCAAGGATGCATATTTTTTAAGAAATGGTCCAATATTTAATGGAGAATATTTGAGTTTGACCCTGAAGCATATATCAAATTTTCGTGACTTTATCAAGCTTCTTAGATTCATACATGAGGATGTTTTCATCATATTGTTTTATGCTTCATTTCAAGGGAAATGCAGACAATGGATTGAAAATTTTCCTGTCATATATATTAAGTCATTTGTATATTTTTGGCTTATCTTTTTGGAAACATGGATGGAAAAAATAGAGTTTGTGGGAGACTCTCTTTCCATTCAAGTTTTTAAGCAATGGAGTGATGAGAACACTAATGAGGAAGAGGATGAAAAATTTCAAATGGATAGAGGTTAGTCTAAGGTCATGTGATGAGTTGTTTGGAGTCTAAGGTCATGTCATGAATTTTTTTCTTTCCTTATTTGGCATCCTTCCTCTCGAATTCAAACTTATCATTTCAAATCATCCTTGTGAGCTTCTTGCTGCCACCTTTTACCTTTCGTCTGAGTATAGCTCTAGCTACTGTCATAGGTTAGTTTCCACCTTTGTCAACAAACAAATTGCTGTCATATACACTTTTTGCAGGTGTCAACTTTCAAAGAAGGAAACATTGTTTTGGAGGATATGGCAGCACATAAGAACACCAACAAGGGAGGTTCATTGGTCAAGTATGAACCTATGGACCTAAAATTGGTCATGGAAGATCCTGGTTTTGCATAGGCCTCCATCTAAATTGGTTTCATGAGATTTTTTTAGAAGTCACAAGGGGATTTGCTGTGTTTTTGGACTGTTAAAGAAGTCGACTTCAAGAGTATTTTCTGGGTAAAAGGAGATGAATTCTAAAAACATGAGAGAGGTTATTGTCAAAAACGGATCAAATAACATTAACCTCTTTCACTTTTATCATAGGTGATACATCTTGGGAGATTCGAAGATGTATTTGGGATCTATTTTTAGAGTGCGTTTTTTCCTGTTTTAGACATGTTTTTTAAATGCAGATTCCGGACACCTGAAGATGGTTTTTGAAAACCCAAGAGAGGGTTTTATTCAGAATGAACTATATTACAAAGCCTCCTCCCGTTTTGTAACAGATATCAAGGAGCGGGAGATAGGAGCTCATTTATGACCCTATTTTCTAGAAAAACAGGTCCATTTTTAATGGAAGATAAGCCACCTACTGCTCCATGAAGAAGGGTAAGATGCATTTTCAATCAATTTTTCCTGATCATGTTTAATATCATCATCTCACACAGCCTTGGACAATTCTTGGGAGGTGGGAAGTGAAAATTTTGAAATCTGCCATTTATCAGGCAAGTTCGTAGCGTACTATAGGCTTAAAGTCAAGTTTTCACTACGAACTGGATGAAGATAAATTTTCGCTATAAAAACCATATTTTATCATAAAGGGAGCAATTAAGAGCATGCGTTTAAGTGGTTAGACACACCAAACATCCTCCAATCAGCAAAGAGGGAAAAAAATTTGTAGAGATGGCCAAAGTTGAAAACGCTACCAACTCTCGCTACGAACTTGCCTAGAAGTCGTATGTTTTTGCAGCGAGGAGGAATTTTGAAATTTGTTTAGCCTTAATTTTTTTTTGGGAACAAGTTAGCCACCTAGAAGGACCATAAATTATTAGTAAAGTTTTTGGTTGAAGACACACTCATTGACAAAGTTGATCAAGCTACCATCTCATCATGGAAACCACATCAGCAAATATGACATCACCTCCTCAAAGCTCGGAAGACAGACCTCCTATCTTGGTGGGGGTGTTTATTGTTCAGTCATGGTCATTGCCACCATAGGAACATGATATTTTCAATGTATATCAGCAAGCATGCAGATTTTAAAGTTTTTTAAATGTAATAAAGTGTATTATAGTCTTATTAGGTTTCAAATTCCTAAAAATAGTAGATGTTTATTTTATCTCCTTGTAACCTTCTTTTTGGTTAGTCAGAGTGTCATTAGAGGTATTTGAAGGTCCGACCTTGCTGGAAGACTCATTGTAAAGGTACCTAAAGTTATAAATAGGTATATGATATATGGAGAGAAGGTTGGAATCTTTTGTAGCAAATCTTTGTATAGGGTTCGACTGCTTTGGTAGCAGGCCTTTGTACTATTTTTATGAATATCAATTAAGGATATTTTTAGTGCATAAGTATGAGCATTTTAAACAAATATTAAGTAATCTTATGTTGTTCATGTTTACATATTTTGTATATGTTTCTATTTTGTGAAATTTTCACCTCTATGCCATTTATTTCTGAATATGTCACAAGTGTTTGATGTTACACAAAATTCGTTACTGAATGCTCTATCTTCCATACAACAAGTGCTTGCATTTATTTCTCTAAAATTTCACTAAATTCATCTCTTATATGCTCAATGTAAATGATGTGTTGTTTTCCTTTAAAAACTAATGTAGAATTCATATTTTTTGATGCTTTGTAATTAGTTATGTATTGTTGTGTTCTTAATTTATAGAATTCATCAATATGGTGCTCTATAATAGTCTACTATATGGTTTCCTCTTTCCTGTCATTTAATAGAATGACCAAATTGATTTGAACCAGTATTAGCTCTACTTCCTCTGCTTCTATAAGTGCTATTACCAGTCACTGAGAGTCAAACCCAAGCTTCCAATTCACGACTCCATAGCCCAATGGTCTGCTCTTTTTTTGTCTTACCACTCATCTTGTCCTACTACCACAGATATAGCTTCTATTTGAGCTCTATTAAACATATTTGAAATTAGACTTGAGAGGGAGCCCCCTCTGGATTGAAGGGCTAGAATTCAATCCCAAAGTGGTATGAAATGGTTACCTTAGGGTGTTAGCTGCCACAACCTAGCTACAAAATCCTGAGTGATAACACATACAATGAGCACATGTTCTAAAACAAACATTCCATACCAAGATTATACATGTGGGCACCACATTCAACCTTATTTCAAATAAAAAATTCCCGTGCTGGCGTCAGAAACCATCCTCATCAACTAGCAACATCTCATTACCAAAAAAGTGGCATAAACAAAACCTCTATTTGTCAAATAAGCTTAACTAGTTAAAACATCACAAGCATGGGACATGCCCGCCTCCTAGAAATATTTTATTCATTTTATCTCTTGCAGGTTTCCAACGGAGCACTATGTCTCTTTTTACTCATGCCAAGGGGTCTCCAACCTCGGTTTTCAAGCAAGTTACTCTCTCTCTCTCTCTCTGAAGGACTACATAGAAAAATAAATTATAATGTATTTCGACTATACAATTATTCCTAGACCTCATACATTAGGGGGAAACTATTAACACTGGAAAATCGTACAAACAAAATAAATTAGAAAATTTCAAGCAAAGGGTACAAATAAGGATTTATAGGGAAGAAATATGTTACAGGAGCTGAAAATTTTAACTTTTCCTAAGGTCAGCATACAAAATTGTGGACCACGCGCAAGAAGCACTGACCCTGAGCGATCATTGCAATTTTTGTTTGATAGCAGCGAATAACATCACGGATATCCCTCTAATAGCCGCGTGGTCCTAAGGATGCGGAAGGTCACCATCCAGGACCACTTGGCACACTTGAAGAAAAATATTCTCACTCAAGCTAACCAAGTACAGTTGCCTTTGAGCCACCTTGAGGCTTTAGTGCAACACACAAAGGAATCATACCCCCACTCTTGTGTCAACATCCATCTTGTACCATGAGAAGGAGGGAAAATTTGAAATTTTTCTATAAAAGCTAGCCATGGGAAGACAAATGAGAGACACACTTTTATGCTGACCAAACTTTTCATCAACAAACCAGCCTGTGTTTTCTAACGGAAAGAGGATTCGAAGGTTGTCGTTGTTGGCCATCCAAGACCCCAATCCAAGAGAGAATAGTTCACCACGTGTCCATCAATCTACCATCCTTTGAGAGGGAAGAGCTTTGCTGAAAAATTGAAGGGAAGAGACCCCCTTGTCTTGGATATTGGAGCTCCGTAGCTCGAAGGATCCACTACAAGAGATTTAGCATTCTATCTTATACTACCACCAGTACCTAATAAAGGGAGATAGCTCTCCATTGTTGAGTTATTAGTGTGTTTCTTGTGCATGTTCTTTTGTTTTTGTTTAATTGTTTATGTAGCATGTTATGTTTCCATTTAACTTAGCTTATTACATGTTGAACTTGTTCCACTAACATTTGAAAAACCTCTTTGACCTGTGACTTGATTGTAGGAAAGAAACCTCCCTGTTAAGCATAGTGTATTTCGTCTGCCCATGTGCAGAATACACTACCACACCCCCACCAAAGGAGAAGCCTTGGGAAGGGGAGGGGTTTTCTGACTTGGACCCACTCCCACACAGGCAGCATTGTGACTAGGATTTGGCCAATTATTCTGCTTTGGGTTTCCATTTTTTTTTAACTTTCTTCCATTGCTCATTTGATTTTCCTAGTTGGTTTTCCATTCTATCTTGGATTTTGGGAAGATTTTAGAGAAGCTCCCATATTCATGGCACAACTTGCATTTAAATGGAATTTGATCATAATTTAATTCCTACACATACGTCTAAATATTCATACAAATATTGACTGCCCCTAGTGTTATCACTCTCCCCAACTTCCCAAAGCTACCATAGACCATGATTTAGGTCAGGTAGCTAGCCTTACTAGGACCATAGAGGGCTCTCTCGTTGTCACTTTTTTTGTCAAAGGAATGAATGAGTATCTAATGATATTAGGCTAGGTATGTAAGGTCAGTAAATAAGATTTGTCTGATGTTTTTAGTGTTGGATAGAAAATTTAGTGAGTAGACTGTGTATAAGGTTTTTTATAAGGTCTGAACTCCAAAGTGAATTTGCAGAGAATATGTGAGGCTAGATAGGTAGTTTGAAATCATTTTAATAGTTCATTTAGTATAGGATGAAGTATAAGAGAGTTTGAATGAGAACTGAGGTGAATTCATTCAATTTAGAAGCAAATAAACATAGAAATGTAAACCATGTCTAAAACAAAGCATGCATAAACATGATTTATGCTCATAAACTTACAAGATAAACATATATGAAGAATAAGACATGGTATTAAGCATGAAATGATAAACATACATAAGAAAAAGAGATGCTCCAATGCATACCACAAGTATCTCAACACAATTCCTGGAAATCTGTGTCTGATTTCATTCCAAATTGCTGATTACAAAAGCTTCGCTGAAATATGAGACTATCCAACCCAAAAAAAGACTAAAGAGAGTCTACTTATAGAAAATATGGACTATGACACATAATTATGTCGAAATATCATCCAAAATGGATCATAAATACACAATATGAGTCATTTCCTAGTTTCTAGGGAGGTTAGAAACCATTCCCTAAGTTTTAGCTATGAACTAGGAGTGTTTGTCCCTTACATTAATTACATATTCCCTCATGATAGGAGGAAAAAAAAAACTCAATAAATCTAATTCCAACTCATAGGACAAAAAAACCTCGAATTTGTGACCATTTCTAAGCTTGAAAAGTGTCATGACGAATCCAATGCTGATTTGTGACATTTCTGACACGAGGGTAACAAAAATTTGTAGAAGCGTAACAGAACTTTGTAGGAAATTTTGAGGCACTTTTAGGAGTCCAAATACACTTCTGAAAGAATGGTAAACTATCCCTGTGTGTCTAGTTTCCAGAACATCTTGAATTTTTTAAAATGACCCGCGGGAAGGCCTTGGAAAATCCATTCTCCCAAGGTTATTCCAAAGCATAATAAAGGCTAAAAAAATGTAGCAGAAACATGAAAAATGAGTGGTTTTTGAGCTTTTTCTCCAAAATTATATCTTGTCATGCCATGGGGGTTCTTGATATGTTATTTAATCATCAAAATAAATCCATCCACGTAAATAAATCATCATTTGGATGCCCCCAAAATAAGAGTAACAAAAGTTCGTTACCCTTCTACAATGAGGAATTTCTAGAATTGTGCAAAAATCACAAAAAATACCAAAATTGATCAAAACTTCTCGAAATTGGTTCTATGGCATGTATAAGTGATGGGATAAATATACAAAGAAGCTTCATCCAATAAGTCCAAGCTATCCTTCTCTTTAAGCTTCATTTGTGCCTCGTTTAGCCTTTTATTCAATTGCTTCAGCCTTATTTGAGAAATTATGTTCCTGGTGCGATAGTGGTTTGCCATGTGTCTTTTAATGTTATTGTCCCTCTTATCCCTCTTCAAGAGTTTCTCCAAATGCTCATTTAATCTTGACAACGAAAGAAATTTTTCTTCATTAATCTCCATGGAAATAATCTTATCAAAGGTCAACTCTTCAGGTGGACGAGTTGACTATCTTTCTTGCTCCAGTGCCCTTTTGAGGCCCCTTGTTTTTTGTCTTCTTTTCTATGTTTTAACATACATGTCTTTCATTTGGTGAAAAAAAATAATCTTCTTACCTTTAACTTTGACTGCCTCTAGGTCTAACTTGGGCTTGCTTTGTAGGAGTTGATTCACTTTCAATTGAAAAATTTCTTGCTAAAGGAAAGTGATTTGAGATTTGGCAATGGAGAATATCTCTTTCAATTTTTCTATTTCCTTATATTTATCTCTGATGATTTCTTTAGCTGATCTGACATCCACATGCTCTGCTACCTCAACCTCCAATGGAATTATTTCAATATGTTGATGCAAAAGAGGCTGCTCCTCTATCTCACATTATCCCACAATGGCGTCAAGTGCAAGAACATTCTTGGAAGACTTGGGTGCAAATACTTGTCTATTCCCCTTCTAATAGGTGTGAGTAAACTCAAAAACCCTAGGGGCATCTGAAATTTGAGTGGGCATGCTAGAAGAGCCAACCTCCATTGGCTGTGCTTATGATGTACTAGGTAAGATATAAGGGCTAATGGTAGGCATTGCTGAGAATCACTCCAAGAAATTTTCCCAAGTCATGTTGATGGAGGAAAATTGATGCAACATAATGAGCTTTATCAGACCATGATGAAATATACTAGTGTGATGATATTTTCTTCTACTATGAACTTTCTCAGTCATCTTAATCAAACTCCTGTACAAATAATATGGCAAATCAAGTGTTTTGAGAGAGGTGAAATGCATCAACAACTTGATATGATACCTATACAACCTGGAGAATATTCCTTCACATGTGAAGTACTTCATTATGAACATCTTCAAAGGAGAATACTTGTTTCTAAGGTGTTTGAAAGGAAAAAGGTAGTCTGGAACCTCTCTATCATGGGGCTTGAGAAATTTTTTGTAGTTTTGAATGTCTAACTCCATTACTTTGAACCACTGCTCTCCATGAGAAGGGATACATGTTGCTGAAGAAATTAGGTCTAATGATAGGCTTATCTCCATACCTGCAATAGTGGCCTTTATCATGTTGTAGCTTGTTGCAAATAGGCTGGTCAATTGAAGGTGATACCCCTCTTCCACGAGCCTTTCACAAAATCTCAAACACTGAGCTCTCTCAAAGCATCTTCTGGCCAATGGAAAGGCATTTATTTCATGCATTGTGAAGGGTTATTGATTAGGACTTCATGAATTTTTCTCAAAATTGAAAGTGCTCGAAACTGTACCGAACTTGAGTGACCGGGTAGATATCGTCGTTCTGATTCTGGTGCCATGACTAGTTCCAAAAACCAATGTCGTATGAGGGAGATATCATGTTCTGATCTATTTCCCAAAAAACTACAATTTGTGACAGGGTTGACTGGATGCCCAATCAACATGCAAGTACACAATCAACAAAATAAAAATATTTCTAAGAATATTCCATTTTTTCAAGCCAATGATAAGTTTCCAAGTGTCATGATTTGATTGGAATGGTGGATTGTACGAGTTGTTTTATGGTCCAATGGAAGGATGAAACATGGCCAGCCTGAAGGCTGCCATGTGTCCCTTGTACGATTGAGTAAAATTTTGGTTGGGTCCAGGGGGTTCGACCCCGTGACCTCCGGCGCGCCCGCATAGCCTTCCACCAACTCCGCTATCAAATGTTTCATACCCTATAAGTGCTCTGCGTAAATTTATGTTGTATTGCAATGTATGTTTGGGGGGGGGGAACCGCCGGCGGCCCCGTTTTTGTGATCACATGACATATATAACCATAACATATATTGTAAACAACGGTTATGAGAACCATTACATGCGGCGGGGTTGACTCATCACATTTGCGGTTTCCGTGACGGTGGTTGCAGTCCAACGGATTCATAAACTGTAACATCCGGCGGTTAACTCATCTTGTCACATGTGCTTGCCCCTTAACCTTAAAATTTAATGCGACAGTTAGTTTGTTGGCAGTTAAATTGCAGTCCTCCAATTTTAGTGGAGGATTTCTAGGGGATATTGGGAAAAAGCTTAGCTAGGTCAATTTTCGACCAATTTGGGGGAAACAAGAGTATACCTAGACTAATTTGAGAATTCTGGAGCCATTGGTGTAGAGAAAAAAACCATTGGAGGCTTGTAAACACATGCATTTTTACTTTTGAGCATAATGAAAAGATGGACATGCCATTGGGAGTTGGACTAGCAGATGTAGCCCAGGAAGGGTGAACTGCTTCATCATGCATGTTGTGTAAATATTATGTGTGATGTTATTTCTCTGTTATACACTGTTGTTCAGTGTTATTTAGGCTTATTTACATGCTTAAAATTCACAATTTCATCTATGTTTCATGGTTAAATTCATCATTCCTTAAGCAAACAAATGGAGACAAATATGTACATGTTTTATAACTAAAAGGACACTTAGCACAGAAAACTAATACAGTCCTTTCAAATCAGGTTGGTATTAGAGCTGGAGTTTATTCTCTGGTGTTTTTGTGTGCAAATATTTGTTTAACTGTTTGCAAGTTTTCACATTCTTACTAGGCTCAAGTTTAAAAGAGGAGAAGGAAAATTGGTGGAAGCAAGAGGGTCTCAAATTGAGCCACAAGAAAGGAAGGCAATATTGCCACATTCTCTACCACCTAGTTCACCTCCAAAAGAAGCAGAAGTAGCATTAAACATGCCTCCAAGAGAAGGATAAATCCATGAAGAGGTGGATCCAAAAGAAGAAGAAAGAGTGTTCAGGAAAGCATTCCTTGACATGACTGATATGGTGAGAATCCTTTATCAAGAAAGGAATGAGAGACTAGAAGGAGAATGATCCAAATTTCATAAGGAAGGAAAGGGATCATCAGGAGGTTAAAATGATGAAGATGAATCAAAGAAGGGCAATGGAGGAAATGGAGGTAGTGGAAAATCACCGTCCTCACCCTCATCATCATCATCCTCTACTTCATCTTCAGTACATTAGCCACACAAGTCAAAGAACACTGGTAAAAGTAATTTTCTAAAACTTTATGTTAAGTTTGAATTGCCAAATTTTAATGGTGAAGTCAATGCATAAAAGCTTGATAATTGGATTAGGTAGTTGGAGGTTTATTTGAGAATTCAGAACCTTCATGATGATGATACCAAAATCCAACTAGCTTAATTGAGAATGGAAGGTGCAGCACTTGTTTGGTGGGAAGCCAAGAAAAAGGAGGAGATCAAGAAACATGGTAAGATTATCCTATCATGGACTGATTTCCTTACAGTAATAAAACAACAGTTTTATCCATTAGCTCATATGTAGAAAGCCATAATGAACTGGAAAAATTTTAGACAATTGAAAGGACATAATGTGCAAGAATACACCTAATAATTTAGGAGAAGAGCTCTCTTATTAGGGGTATATTTTCAGAGCCAATATAATTTGCTCAAGTACATAGGAGGCTTACATAACTACCTAAAACATACTATCCTCATGTTTAACCCTACAAGTCTAGATGAAGTTTGTGTTCAGGCCACACATCTAGAAGCTAGGGGGGAAAACATTACTGATGAGGGCAGGAAAAAATATTTTAAGGGGAAAAAAAAGAGAAGACCTCAAAAGGAAGGGGAAAAAAGAATGCATTTGTCAAGAAAGAGGGAGAAAAAGTGGTCTGTAAACATTGTTCAAGAGAAGGCCATGATGAGAATCATTGTTGGAAATTACATCCTGAAAAGAGGCCCATACATCAGAACAACAAAGGGAAACAAAAAATAGTAGCTACAACTCAACATGATTTAGGAGAGGATTCAGAGGATGAATCTAAAATTACAGCCATGGGATTGAAGAACATGAAGGGGAAATAAATTGAAACTAAACCGAGTACTATTACATCAAACTGTCACATACAAGCTCCAAATGAAGAAGAGACAATTGAACTATTTCATGTGAGATTCATATCCAAACATACCAAGATTGACACACTGTTTGACAGTGGGTCACAAGAAAACTTAATCTCTGAAGACTTGGTCAAGAAACTTAATCTTGAGACCATTCCACATCCAAAAACATATCATCTTGGGTGGATTTTTAAGGATGCAAATTTACAGGTTTCAAAGAAGCGCATATTGCAGTTTGCAATAACTGCACATTTTGTTGACACAGTTGAATTAGACGTGGTTCCGCTTGATATTAAAGGCATTGTGTTGGAAAGTCCTTACTTGGTTGACAGGAAAGCTATCTTCCATCGCCATGAGAAAAAATACCATTTATTCAAATATGGCAAGGAGTACATTATTAGAGCACATCCAAGAAGAAAAATGTTGCTATTGTGAATGTTGGATAGGTAAAGAGGCTGGTGAATTCAAGTAAGATTTTTCTTCTTCTAATGATTAAGCCTAAAGATGATGTTAATCGTGAATCATTTGACGATTGTGATCCTAAGTTGAAATCAGATTTATATGATGTAGTTGATGCACATCATGAGATGTTTCAGGAGCCAACAGGATTGCCTCCAAAAAGGGAGATTCAACATGAGATTCAGTTGTAGCAAGATTGTCCTCTTCCAAACATTGGCATGTATTGCATGTCAATAATGGAGAATGCTGAAATAAAGAGGAAAATCAAGGACATGTTGGACAAGGGAGTCATAAGGCCAAGCACTTTTCCATGTGGTTCACCCATAGCCTTGATTCCAAAGAAATATGGGACTTGGCGCATGTGTGTAGACTTCAGAGCTTTGAAAAAGATAACGGTAAAGAATGGGTACCCACTCCCAAGGATAGATGATTTGCTTGATCAGATGAAAGAAGAATTTTTTTTCACTAAGTTATATTTACGATTTGGATATCATCAAGTAAGAATTTCAAAAAGTGATATATGGAAGACTGCATTCAAAACCAAACAAGGACTCTTTGAGTGGTTGGTTATGCCATCTGGTTTGTGTAATGCATGGGAAACTTTCATGCATGTTATGGATAATTTTTTGTGTTCATTTCTTGATGAATTTGAGATTGTGTATTTAGATGATATACTAATTTTCAGCAAAACAAGAGAAGAACATGTACTTCATGTAAATAGGGTGCTTGATGTTTTGAAGAAAGAGAAATTGTTTCTTAAGATTTCAAAGTGTGAGTTCAAAAAGACTTCTTTGGTTTATTTGGGACACATTGTAGGAGGAGGTGAGTTGAGAATTGATCCTTCTAAAGTGGAAGCCATTTTGAATTGGCCCACTCCCAAAATAGTAACCGATGTAAGAAGTTTCTTAGGCATAGCTCAGTATTGGATAAATTTTATTGCTAACTTTTCTACCATAGCATCTCCTATGCATGTAGTGATAAGTGTGAAGAAAGGCTTCCAATGGGGAGGCAAACAACAACAAGCTTTTGAAGCTTTAAAAGACAAGACCAATTTAGCTCTAGTCCTTGCATTATTGAATTTGAGACAGCCATTCGAGATACAAACTGATGCTAGTGATTATGCCATGGGCGCATTAATTTTGCAGCATGTTAAGCCTATCTCTTTTCACTCTGAAACATTCAATGGTGCTGTAACTAATTATCCAACATATGACAAAGAGATGTATGCGTTGGTACAAAGCGTCAAGAAGTGAAAACACTACTTGATGGGTATAGAGATGATTATACTATTATAGCATCATTTATCACCAGCTCATACTTGATGACTTATGCTTTGGCCTTGGGCATCCCTTCCCTTCAGACTTGGTCATTTTCTTAAAAAATAGTATCTTAAAACCCATATGCGACTCTGCCCAGACTTTTCCGCATATACGCGCGAGTCCATCTATAGAGAACAACGTATGCCATTTCAATCATTAAAAAATATATATTTTTCCTATTTTGAGGCGGGGCTTATGGTTGTTCCAGTAACTTAACCACCCCAGCCCGTGGCCTAACTATTCCCAACTGTGAAAAACAAATTTGAGGGAGTATAAAATCCCCTCAAGGGAATGGCCTAAGGGAGGAAGAGAGAGAGAAATATAGATATAATATGCTGTTGGAGCCCTATCCAAGTTTGATATATTCCTGTGCCTCCTACACTTCCCAAATATATTCAGGAAACCCTTGTTTCCTCAAGATGTTCATCATCCTATATGACATCCATTGTGCACTCATCTTAGAAGAAATATTGAGAGGCTAGGGTTGGGCAGATCCAGAGGACAGTATGCTCGAAGGTCATGGAAAATTTCAAGTGATCTCTTTACGTTTATGTACTGTACATGTCATTAATAATAGAATAATCCATCTTGTTCCTGATGTTTACGTATCAATTATCTTTTATACATGTGTAATGATCATTAATTAAACATTTAATATTGCTTTTATGATGTTATACATGATTTCCACTAACATATAGAACATATATATGCTATACAACTAGGATTTTGTGTTCATTCTTTGCTGGTTTACATATTTTGGAGCACAAGTGTCGCAGGGGGTTTGCACCCCGTAGGATCTACTTCAACCGAGGGATATCCGGGTAAGTTCTGCAACCCGTAGTTTCTAGCTATTAGCATAAAATTTGGTTTAGTGAGTCCTTGTGATGGCATGCCCCTAAACTGTGAAGGTTATAAACCCAAGACCTTTATGGTATCATTTCCCAAAACATATACATATCAATCACCAACCATTGTAGTACTTGTAGTCGCAAACAAAATTGCAGCAATCACGACATTTCAAGTGGATGGGTTTCCTTCAATAGTTTCACTTGGTTATAAGGTACAAGAAAGGTATTTTCAATAAATTCGCTGATATGATTTCAAGGCCAATAATAAGTGCTTCTAATTTACTTAAAAATTATTCTATTGTACATGATAGTTACATAGAACAATATGCACATGATGTTGATTTTCAAGATGTGTATGCTAGTTTGAGTGAAGGGAATCAAGTTGAGGAAAATGATTATTACATGCATAAGAATTTGTTGTTTCATTTGGGAAAGCTATGTATACCACAAGGAGAGAGGCTAAGTGTTATGAGAGAGGCTCATTCGTCTCTTATTGTTGGATACTTTGGGGTAAGAAAAATAGTGGCACATCTACAGAGGTATCGTTATTGGCCTTGCATGATAGATAGTGTGTCACGTTTTATAAGAGGTTGTTATATGTGTGCAACAAGCAAGCCTAGCAATATGAAGCTTGGTTTGTGCACGCCACTACCGGTACCATCAAGGCCATGGGAGAGTGTCTCCATGGAATTTGTTGGAGGTCTACATATGTCAAGTAAAAAACATGATTATCTTTATGTAGTTGTGGATAGATTCAGTAAAATGTGTATACTTAGGCCATGTAAGAAAACCATTACTGCTAAAAAAACTGTTGAAATTTATTTTCAACATGTATGGGTTCATTATGGATTGCCAACTTCTATTGTTAGTGATAGGGATTCCAGGTTCATTGGGAATTTTTGGTCCAATCTTTGGAATATGATGGACACAAAGTTGAAAAAGAGTACTGCTTTTCATCCGCAAACTGATGGCCAAATCGAGGTGGTGAACATAACCATTGTGAATCTATTGAGAGGATATTGTAGCAAACATCCCAAGTTTTGGGATGAACAACTACATTACAAGTAGCACACTTAGAACCGAGAAACACACTCTTTTGCAAATACTTCACCTTTTGAAGCATGCTTGGGTTATTTGCCGAAATCTCCATTAGAATTCATCCTTGAGAAGGATGTTGCAATTGATGGACATAGTGATAATGACAAGGCTAGAAAGTTCATTGAGCAAATTCAGATTATTCATCAACAAGTTCAAGAACAACTTGAGAAGAGTCAAAGAAAATACAAGGAGAGGCATGACAAAAATAGAGTTGATCACAAGTTTTAAGAAGGAGATGAGGTATGGTTGCACATAAGCAAAGAAAGGATGCAAGGAGAAGGTAAAAATCTCAAGCCCATTTGCTATGGTCCATTCAAGATCATCAAGAAAGTTGGTAACAATGCATTTCAACTTGACTTGCCTTCATATATGCAAATGTATTCAGTTGTTAATGTTGAAAATTTATGTTTGTATGAGCCACCTTTGATTGATGATCAAGGAAGTGATGTTCAACTACCTTCTATTGAATATTTCTCACCATAATTTTTGGATGAGCTCAAGGAGGATACCATTCTTGACAGGAGGACAAGAGCATCTAAGAGGGAAGTGTCAAATACCTTCGAGTTGGGCTCAAAGGTAGTAAGCCAAGCAAGGAAAAGTGGATGGAAGTTGGAAAGGTGAGGGATTTGTACTCTCATCTATTGAACAGGTAATCAAAGTATTTTGGGGTCCAAAATTTTCCCAATGTGGAGGTGTGATCACGAGTTCATGAATTTTTCTCAAAATGGAAAGTGTTCGAAACTATACCGAACCTGAGTGACTGGTAGATCTCGTCATTCTGATTCCAGTGCCTTGAACAGTTTGAAAAACCGATGTCATATGATGGCGATATCGCGTTCTGATCGATTTCCCAAATATCTTGTTAAACACATGCATGGTAAACAAGAAAGTAAACAAACAAGGAGAAATATAAGCGTGAGCTATATTAATATTCACCATAGATGTACATTTATATTACATTGGTGTGACCCTTGGATTCCCATTCCAAGTGGTCTCTTGGACTCCATTTGTCCGTTCGCCTTCCACACTTACCTGTTGAGGATTAGGTGTCCAACATTCCCCCCATTAATCCGAAGGGGTATGTGTGAGTCCAAGAAGAGAGTTGTAATACAAATCTGCAAAGTATACATGGAAGCACTTAGGATTAATCAATTCTCTTAAATGTTGGCATAAAGAGGTGGTTTAATGATGACCACCAACACTGGAACACTTAGTGTAGTTCACTGAACTCTTCCAAATCTGGCAAGAAGCTGAGGGTTTCTGCTAGAGGAAGTGTCCCTCATATTTGAAGAGGGAGACCTTCAACCTAGAAGAAGGGGGGTCTACAATCGGTGATGGTTTAAAGATGACCACTAACAATGGAATGCTTAATGCATTTACTGAAACTCTACCAAGGATGGAAAGAAGCTGAAGTCTTCTGCTAGAGGAAGTGCTTTGAATTATTTGAAGAGGAAGAATATCAACCTCGCATAGATGGTTTAAGGATGTCCACAAACCAATGGAACGCTCATGGTCATCTGTGTCTCTATCTACAACTCTGAATCTGGAATGACAAGTTGTGGCTCAGGCTCACTTGAACTGCTATGTCTCTGGCTACAACTCTGAATCTGGAATGAGAGATTGTGGCTCAGGATCGCTTGATGTGGCTTCGAAACTTGTAGATGACCACCATTTCCCCCCTTATCAGGTACAAGGTGAGATGATGGCAAAAAATCAACTGCAAGATTGTTCAATATTCGAGAACAAGTTCTGACATATGTCTTAAACATCTTCTTGGCTGTTGATGTCCATTGCCAAGAAGCGATCCATCCAAGATGAATGTTTGTTCTTGTAGGAGGCTTGTTTCTGAAGCATCTGTGTGAAGAATGGGTGTGTCAACCACAGTGCTTGCATGGGGAAATATCGAAACAATGATCTTTCATATGGCCAATGCGATCACAGTGTTGGCATTTTTCAATTTGTTGTTGCTACTTTGGAAGAGGAGCAGGATCTGGAACAGCTGAATGTGAACTGTCATGAAGAAATCCGTCACTCTGAAATTTGATAGGCTTGGATTAATCCTTAATATTAAAGGGCAACTCCTTTTCATATCCAAGACCTATTCTGTGCTTGTTATGGACAAGCTCTTCCCAAGGTCTGATGATGGGCTTGGGAGGTGCATGCTGAATTTCAACACTTGCATGCAAATTTTCTCTTGAACTAGGCACTGAATTGGAATTAATATCAACTTTATATTCTTTCTGCTGATCGGAGTCTGTCTCAATGTTTTGATCAGAAACATGTTCAGAATGATGACTCTTTTGTTTTAATTCTTCTTGCTGAAGTTGGGATTCTAGTTGCAAAAAATCAATCTTTTCCTGTGCATTATGCAGGTAGGTTTGAATGCCAAAGAGAGTTTCTTTGCTAATGATTTCCATCCCATCAACTGTGGAATGTATTAAAGTATTCAATAACTCTAATACTTCATCAAATTTCACCATTTTCTTAACAATCCAATCTGAAGAAATGAAAGATGTTGGCTTCTATTAAAAAAGTGCCAACGAACTTACCAGAGGGGCTTCTTTAGGTTGAGATGGGTGTTCTATTGAATTTTTATATATTAATAACTCCAAAGAACATCACCAAATCATGCATTTCACGTTCTTGATCATTACAGAGATAGAAAAAGGATAGAGGAGTTGCTACATTAACTCATAATTATTCAATGGGTTTTGCATTTTCTTGTAGGGACTCGTGACGTTCTCTTCTTTGAAACCTGGTGAAGTTTTCAATGCTAAAGCACCTGGATTTTGGAAAGCCTTTCTTTTGTATACCCGGAATTAGAAATTAGTACCTGGAAAAAGTTGTTATAATAGAAGTAGACTCAACATTTTTGGTATTTTTTTCTTTTATCAGACCTTGTTCCAAAATAGACTGGTCAAAGTGAGAAACTTGTTTCTAATCTATTCCAGATGGCTCATGACTCAATGAGGTCAGTTTCAATGCTTGAAGAGACATCCAAACGTTTTCTAGAGACAAAAAATGTTACATTTTCTACCTTGCATCATACTCACTCTAATAACTTATTTTTGTTATTGAACCAAGCAAGAATTTATACGAGGAGCCCTTTGTTTTCCAACATATGAATCGGGTCGTTATTCTTGGCAGAGGAGCAGAGCCAACAGCACGAGCACTAATTCATCATCTTCTCCTTCCAAATCCTTCTTCTATGGCTCTATCCCCTCTTCCAATTCTATGCCAGCACTAATAGTATTCACAACATCGGTAGTATACGATGACGATGAGGCTCTGGATTAGATTTTGAATCTATATTTTTGGCTCGAAACAAAGAAGAAATGGAGTCACGATGTCTGGTGGGGGAGTGGCTGATGAAGCCTCTAGGCATGGATTGGCTTCACTCCTCGGCTAGGCTCGACCTCGTGCTCGTGCCTGGGCACCTGCAGTGAACACTAAAGCCTTCAGTGCTCTACCTTCACCATCTGGGGAACCATGCGGCGTGCCTATTGGGGAAAGCCCTAGAAATTGATGTTGAAATTGGCTCCTCGGCGTTTGCGAGCGGTATAATTCACCTCACGCTCAATATCTGTGAACATGCCATTCATGGTGGAGTCTTAGGCAGAGGAAGAATTGCCTGAGTGGGTCCTTGGTGTCGTTTGGATTCACCGGGTTGAATTTTCCTTTGTTGTATATGTTGATGCCACCCCCACAAACAATGTGGATAGGCACTAGAGGAGCGCGGATGCCAAGGGATGAGAGCATGTTTGAGGAGCCAAGGGAGGGGAATCACGGTGCTAAGAGGCAGAGTGTGCTTCATAGGGTGTATAGGAGTATGATGCCACGAGGTTAACATTGGATTCAATTCTGGAGGTAGGAATGATTGTGTACAACGATAAAAATGAGGAGTGCGCAGGCTAAGTGAGAGGTCGAGAACACTGGAGCATTCAACAACACAATATTTCGGTGCAAAGAAGCAGAGTATGAACGCATCAGTGTGATGGATAGATTGAATGAGGGAGAGCACACTGCTTGAATGAGGGAATCAATTGTGAAGATTATTCCATCCACTGTTTGAGGTAACACTGCTGCAGGAGGGACAAAGTAGCAAAGAGGTAGGACTGAGCGTTACTACCAGTATATTAAGGACATTATGGGTAGCGTATTCATATTGGTCAGCCTTGATTTTAGCTCTAACGCATGCATAGGATGGCAGGAATGACATTGCATAGAAAGGAGTGAGGAATATGACAGATGGTCAGGAAGGAGGAGAGACCATCACATTGTTAAGCACAAAGACTAGTGCTATTCAAGGCAGGGCAGAAAACCTAACACATAAACGCAAAATGAGGAAGAAGGCCACTCATCATGGCTTGATAGCACTAATGGGTAGGTTCTCCACACATGGGTTGTGTGCCCAGAATGCAAATATATACACATACCAGCGCTCAAATTAACGTACCATATAACCAACATATATCAATTCACCAACACATATGTTGTCATACTGTCCACACCAATGTATTTGAATGCAAGTTCCAACCTTGAATGCAGGTTGCAAGAGATCATGCACCACTGAAAGAATCAGTCACGACCTTCAAAGACTTTCAATGCAACATAAATTGATTAGTTCAATGCTCAACGCAAATTTGCAAGACAAAGAATATGGGAGAGCCTCCAGGCGTGATGGAACACTACGAGGGAGCACGGTGAGATTGTATGTTGTGTAGTGGTTAGCACTGGTCTTTGAACCGAGTGCAAACGCAGGTCATGTAGAGGGTGAGGGGCACACACCATAAGATGAGAACGTTGTGAGTAGGAGGAGCCGAGGAGAGGTGTATACATTGTTGGAGGGTGGTATGGAGCATCCAATTTGCCTCTATCTCCTACTCAACAATCCAACAACAATTCTCTACCATTTTTTGGGTACATCCATTGATTTAGAAGAAATAAAGCCAATTGTGGTGGAAAATAGAAATTGGAAATAATTCCAGTGTTTATGAGCTTAAGAGTCAGACATATGTTATGTGTTCTGATTTTTTTGGCTATAGACACAAGGATTTTAATGAGAAATAATGTAGCATTTAGAGGAGCTCAACACATAACAAAAGGAGCATTCAATAAAATGCAAGCACAGATGGCATAAAATTGCAGAGGATGTCAGTTATGCTAAAAACAGAGCTCACAAGATGTCTAGATGGAGCTTTACACAAAATAATCCATCTTGGTTACAGTGAATGTTAGCATAGGAGAGAATTTGCTGCAAAGTATTGGGTACTACTGTAAAAACTCAAAAAACGCTTGAGGAGGTATTATTGCAAAAAAACTTAAGCTAGAATAAAAAATCCGCTGAGCTAAGTGTATGGTAGAGAAGATAGCATCAGAGAGGGGTTACTGAATAGGGCAAAGCTACAGATGTACCAGTTACCTATGCTCTGATACCATGTTAAACATATGCATGGTAAACAAGAAAGTAAACACATAAGGATAAAGATAAGTGTGAGTTATCTTATTATTCACCATAGATGTACATTTATATTACATTGGTGTGACCCTTGGATTCCCATTCCAAGTGGTCTCTTGGACTCCATTTTTCCATTCACCTTCCACACCTACCTGTTGAGGATTGGGTGTCCAACACAGCTAAAATTTGTGACAGGGTTGATTGGGATGCCCAGTCAGCATGCAGGTACACAGTCAGCAAAAGAATAATATTCCTAAGAATATTCCATTTTTTCAAGCCAATGATAAGTTTCCAAGGGGCATGATTTGATTGGATTGTTGGATTGTATGAGTTGTTTTCTGGTCCAATGGAAGGGTGACATGTGGCCAACCCGGTGGATGCCACGTGTCCCCTGTACAATTCAATAAAATTTTGGTTGGGTCCAGGGGGTTCGATCCCGTGACCTTCGGCGTGCTTGCATAGCCTTCCACCAACTCCGCTATCAAATGTTTCATACCCTATAGGCGCTCTACGTAAATTTATGTTGTATTGCAATGTATGTTGGGGGGGCGCGCGGGGGGGGGGAGAATCGCCGACGGCCCCGTTTGTGTGATCACATGACATATATAACGATAACATATATTTTAAACAACAATTACGATAACCATTACATGTGGCGGGGTCGACTCATCACATCGCAGTTTCCGTGATGGTGGTTGTGGTCCAACAATTTCATAAACCGTAACATTCGGCGGTTAACTCCTCTTGTCACATGCACCCACCCCTTAACCTTAAAATTTAATGTGACAGTTAGTTTGTTGGCCAAATATTTAGCACACCTCCAAATTTGGAGGTTTTTATGAATTTAACTGCAGTGCTCCAATTTTAGTGGAGGATTTTTAGGGGATATTGGACAAAAGCTTAGCTAGGTCAATTTTCGACCAATTTGGGGGAAACAAGGGTCTACCTAGACTAATTTGAGCATTTTGGAGCCATTGGTGCAAATAAAACATCCATCGGAGGCTTTTAAACACATGTATTTGCAATTTTGAGCATAATGAAAAGATGGACATGCCATTGGGAGCTGGACCAGCAGATGTAGCCCAAGAGGGGTGAACTGCTTCATCATGCCTTTTGTGTAAATATTATGTGTGATGCTATTTATCTATTATACACTATTTTTCAATGTTATTTAGGCTTATTTACATGCTTAAAATTCACAATTTCATCTATGTTTCATGGTTAAATTCCTCATTCCTTAAGCAAACAAATGGAGACAAATATGTACATGTTTTATAACTAAAAGGAAAATTAGCACAAAAAATTAATACAATCCTTTCAGATCAATTATAGCCTAAGGTGGAACCCTCCCTTGAAGCTCTTCTTGTCACTTTCCATTGTGTTTGTCACTGGAATGATGAAAACCGTAGTGTTAATGAGACGGGTTAATGTATGGAAATCTGGAAAAACACAGTGTAGGAAAATGTGAGTTTAGAGAATGAGATGAAGGACCATGAGGCTGAGATAAATTCTAGAAAATTTTAGTCGGTTTAGTTGTGTGTTAGCTTCAATTTTTGGGTGGAATTAGGGAAAATGAGTGTGAGGAAGGTGTCAAAATGATGAAAACATAGGAAATTCCCAATATTTGACTGTGAGAATAGCAAGTGTAGAAATGGTGTAGGTTTAGAAGGTGAAATGCGGGCAATGGAGATAAGAAAAAAGTCTAAAAAAAATTTAATGAATAGGATGGAATCTTAGCTCCATATTGAAATTGGAATGGGGAAAAATGGTTGTGTGGAGGATGGCTAAATCTAGCAAACATAGGAAATTTCAAGGTTCTCATTGTGAAAAAGGCTAGAATGTAGGGTTTGCTTGAATTTGATATGTTAGGGATGGTGTAGATGATAGGAATGTGGGGAAAAGGTGTATGAAGTGTGTGGGTTATGGTTTTAGATGCTAGGGTTAGGGTTTGTCACATGATTTTTTTTTAGACCATAGACAAGTGACAATGTGAAGAAAACGAAAATGAGCATGAAAATGTGTTAACACTCACAAATTTAACCACAAGAGAGAATAAGAGATGATATATTACCTTTTATGTGAGGTGAATAAGATAATGGAGACAATTTTGAAGTGTTTTTGGAGGTTTCCCATGCCAAAAACTGAAAATTTCGTCTCCTACAGAAGTGTAACATACACCTACAAAAGCATAACAATTGTGGGTAAAATCATAACAGATGTGCCCAGAAGCGTAACATGGTGGTTGTGCAGCACTCAAAAGTGTAACAAATGTTGCAAAGAACCTTCCAAAAACATAAAAATGTCACCCAGAAATGTAACAATGTCACCCAGAAACGTAACAAGAGGGGAAAAAAGCATAACAATAGTTGTTTGAAGGGTAGCAAATGGATTTTTAAGTGAATTTGAGCCTTAGATTTTGGAGTTGGAAAACCTTTGGTGTTAAAGTGAGGTAGAGACGTGCTCTTCTACTAATCAAAGGGTAACTATGAATGAAATTGAGTTTACCTTTGCCTTTTATAAGCTTGAGATGACCTTTTTTCCTTTGAAACCTTGAAATGTCTTTTGAACTTTTTACATTTTAAAATGACCCTTTTAAGAAAAGACAAGTTGTGTTTGATATTTGGAAATGAGCCTTTTGTATTTGAATAAGATAATAAGTTAGAAAATGACCTATTTGAATCTTTGACACTTGATTTCCTTTCAATGAGACAATAGGACATAATTTTCTCTTTTTAATGAGACAGTAGGACAAAATTGAGTTGCTTTGAACTTTTTTGACACTTGAACTTTTGAAAGAAGACCAATTGTCTTTATTTCATTTCCTGAACATGCTATATCCTTCTTTAGGGTTTTATGAGTGGAATGGAGGGTTAGAGCCTTGTTTTAGGTGACAAATTGAAATTTTCAAAGGCATAGATGACCCTAGACAATGACCTATATGAGGTGGAGTGACATAACCCTAGACCTTTTAAAGATTATGATAGAGATGAATTTGAAAATGATGGTGATGATGAATGAGATGGAGAAAAATTCTTGACCTAGAATTCTTCAGTGACCAAAATTATTTTCTAAAAACTTATTTTAAAAAGTAAAAAAAATTGACCTATGACCTAAGAAAAACAACTAAAAGAGTTATTTTTGATCACCGACATACCTGACATAACACCTAGAAGGCCCTTTTCCAAGTCTACCTCCACACATATCCTTACAAAAGAGAAAATACAATCCTTAAGCTCAGAGCAGTCAATACACTTTCCAAGAGAGTTCCCAATCAGTCGAAAGGTTGCATCGTTCCAACAATGTAGGGGGAGATAGGGAAATTTCACCTAAAATAGGAACAAAGAAGGGACATCATTTCAAAATTAAATCTCGGGCTCCACCAATCCAAATAAAGACCTTAAATGCCCATGAAGTATCAACCACTTTTGAACACTAAATATTTGTCCAACCGATTTTCAAAGAGAAGTTATAGAAACCTTTACCACAGAAAGAAGAAATCACCTCACCTATGATAATATGTTTCCAAATATTCTCTATATAGGAATTAACTGTCCTTAGGGAAGGCTAAAGACTCTTGAAATGACCTATCATACTGCGGTCAACTAGTTGAAAATCACGAAATCATGCTTAAGTGGCACTTATCACAATATTTGGGATTTCCTCGGCCTTCTTCACAAACTTCGATGGGCCTTGTTTATGAAACTTGGGAGCAGAAGCCACCAGGATGTTAAACGCTGCAATATCATCCAACACCAGGCCCTCCTGGGTTGGCATCGCCATGATGGATTTTACCAAACAAGGCAACCTCGCTCAACACTAAAAACTCCACAAGGGAAGGGAGCCCCCAACAGGGAGGAGTCTCGCAGAGGGAGAACTATAGATATTGAAATATAATACAACAAGAATGAATGCCTGACCACCAAGTAGATTGGTAGGTGCACGAGCCGCCCAATCAAATCCCAATTTCCAGACCGATATAGACATGGCCAACCAGAAGGGGAATCGCTACAGGCTCAAGGCCTGCAACAGGAGGCCGAGAGCATTGTCACCATGTAACCAGAGCACCGCACCATCCTCCTGTTCTCTAGAGTAACCCACCCACCCTTCTAAAGTTATTGTCATTCTCATTTTTCATATGATGTATGTGACTCTTATTTTCTTCTAATGGAATGTTCACTATTGGTCTACATCCGAGCTAGTTTTGGAGGGTTGAAACCCTTAGGTTTGGGCCCAAGCCACAAGCTTTAGTCCCTCGTATTTCTTCCTTGTTTTTTCTCAAGTTATTGCAATATTTTCCTTGTTTTAGTATATTTTATATTACAAAGTTTGTAGTTTCAGGTTTTCCTATCACCTCTCTTGTGGGAAGAGTGATTGGAAGATCTACAATAACAACCCAAAAATATTTGTCTATGATTTCTTGGAAATTGTTAAGTCTTGGATTGAAATCCTTATGTCTGTTTAGTTTCTGAAACTTAGGAGTTATTAACATTAGGTTTGAAATTGGAATTGTTTTGTAGGTTAGAGTAGATTTCAATAAAATTCAACTCATATTTTCCATGTTAAATTACTTTTCCGTAATAATGATCATTTGATGCATGTATTTGATTGGTTTGCAGGGATTATATTGATATGCAGGAGTGGGAACACCTTTCTACATCAACCTAGGCCACTCCATATCCCTTATATACATCCCAAATCTCTTCCAAACTATACCATTCTGTTTATTTGGATGGAGGACGTTGTGGGCACAAACCGTGGTCCAAGATAGACCTTTGAGGGGTACTAGTCTTGGAAAAGGGGCTCCCACACCCTTCACTCACCTTATTCTACCTTAATCCACCTTATTATACATTCCATACCCCATTATTGTCCTAAAAAATCTCTTGTACCCCCCTCTTGTAGAAAAATTGGGTCTCCTGTAGCAATAAAGAGCCTCTTGTAGCACCTCTTGTAGAAAACTTGTAGCATTGTTTCCTTCAACCATATTTGCTCCATATTTATATCTTGGTGGTGAGCCCTAGTATTGCACCAAGAATGATGCAAATCCCAGAGCCTACTCTACTTTACTTTATCAACCCAGGGTTCGTACAAACTTGGAGGTGACAGTGCGATACACACAACAGATGCATTCTACTCATGTCATGCTCTTTTGAGTCCTACGAAAGGGTGTTATTTCTATGGTTTCTGAGTGAAGTCTGTCACACTTTGGAATTAGACCTAGAACTACAAGAGACTCAAAACCATTATCTATAAAAAATCAAAGGACCATTATAAATCAAGAAGATAGATCTAACTATTTTTCAAAGAAAAAAATCTACAATGTAGGCTATGGCAAGAAATAGAAGCAAACTAGGCAACATTCATGAAGTAAAGTGTTGAATTGAAATTGTAGAAATAAGGCTAATATAATCACACATTTCTGGGTCAAATGGCTAAACACACTCTAAATAATTCATTCTTTAACTATCATGATTTTAATCATGCTTCTAGTCATGACCTAACTACGCTTGTAAATACTTTGTTTTGCAGCCAAAGGAGAAGGCACTAAGGTGGATTAGGAAGGTATTGGACTCATGGATGCAGGGATGAAGGTGTATTGATGTTTATGGCAGGTCTAGATGAGGTTGAGGATGGTTTCTGGGCTGAAGGAGAGGCTAAATGGTGCTGCTATTGGGTGTTCATCAGGTTTCCTGTAGTGCTATAGGAAAGTCTTGAATCGCTACAGGAAACAGGCCGAGGGTAGTCTAAGGATAAAAATGGTGGGAAAAAGTGTAGGGGAGGTGGAATTAAGGTGAACTTGGATGGATGGAAGGTGGCCAAGCTCATAACCTCTTGCAAATATCGTCTTGCACCTCTAGGGTTGCTCATGGTGTGAAGGTGAAAATCTCAAAAACAGGGCTGAAGATGATTTGGTTGAAAGAAGGCTGATGACGGGTGAGAAATGAAGCTATAGGTGTTGGTGAAGTTCTCCTCTGCTGTGCTACTTGAGCTTGTAAGCAAACTACCTATTCATGCAACAAATGTTGGCAAATATATGAAAAAGAAAATGGAAAAGATGAGTTGAATTTGAAAAGAAAACCTACTTAATAATTCAAACATAAATCTAACTTAATATTCTCAACATGGTCATGACACTACAACAACCTATCTATTCTTTCCAAGAAATCATAAAATAAAGAGAAAATTTGGGCTTGTGGCGAAGGTCTGCCTTCCTCAAGCTCCAATGAAAGAGATGAGAGAGGGAGGCTTCGACACACAACTTTCTGAGTCTATATGTTACTCTACCAACATCTATGCAAGCTTAACAACAACAAAGATAAAATGGAAGCAAACTAAAAACAATAAATTGAAATATAAAAAAATTAGCTAAAACTCATAAATAAAACTAGCTACAATGGAATAAAAATAAACATGAATACACAAGAGATACTAAGGCCAATGGATTGGGCCCTAACCCACAAGCCTAGCCCTCTGAAACTAAATCAGTGAAGGAAAATATTAATACTCATATTATTGTAGAAAATAGTCTCATTACATTGCCATAAATGTCTCAAAAACCTATTACAAGAGCAAAGAGTCTACTAGCTTCCTCCAAAAGTCGAATCCTAATGAGCTTCTTTCTTTGCCCTATTTAACCTAAAGGGTAGCTACCAACAACTCCCTAAAATGTAGGTGATGTGTCCCCTTTGATTGAAAGATAATTGGAGCTTTGGTGCACTTGATCTCCCACTTTCTTGGCTGCTTTTGATTTCGAGTTATTGGAGGGAATCTCGAGGATCCCTTAGCTGCCTTTAGGAGTTAAGGAGGTGGAAAAACCTCCTAGAATCTCTCCTTGCTGTCCACTTCGAGTTTTAATTGAAAAATATTCAACAAAAGTGGAATATCTTCGTGATTATCCTACATTTAAACCATATTAGGCATTCAAAGTAAGAAAATCCTTAATCACCATCTACATTAGTAACATATGACCATGATATAATCAAATGTGAGAAAAAAAAGACTAATAAGGCTAAAAAGGTGAAAATTAACCCTGCCAATTATATCTGATGATGGAGTTCATCATCACTCACCTACCAAATGGTTTCTCATCCTATGAGCATCTTAGTCTTCCTTCTCCATCTCTTTCAGTGCTTTAGTGGCCCTTTTGACCTCCCAACGAAGAAGTGAAGGAGTTCCTCCAAGAGGGTAGAACCCAACATTCTTTTCTGCCTCATCCTAATTTTTTCTTTCCTCCTCTCAGTCTTTCCCATCACCCAGTCCCAACAACAAAGGTGGACTGGATTTCAAGCCAAGCCGTTGTATTTTCATAGCTTGCATAACCCTTTTGTATAGTGGTGACCTTTCTAGAGCACTCCTAAATCTCTCTGGGGTGTGGTATTCCATGTTTTTGAGACTGAATGGGAGGCCATTCCATATATTTTTACTGGCCATTATACATACATCTCCCAAAAACCTATAAACATCATCAAAATTTGCAATGGCTTGTGCTTGTGTGTTGAGGTACTTCTCTGTAAGTGTGGCATAGTTTTCTATCTTGAGATGGTTGTTGATGACTCCCCTAGGGCTGAATAGTTCTTCCCTAATGTCTAGAAGCTCTATGTTTTCTCTTCTCATTACCCTCTTTACTTCTTGTGCTCTTGCTTCCTCATTAACCATCCAAGTGGCTAATTCCATCAACTTCATGTCTCCCAATCTAGTGTTAGGGTCACAAATGTTCAAGTTTGCCAACACGAGATTGTGCATGTAGAATTCTGCCATCTTTTCCTTGTCTACCATGGTTGACTGGATGAAAAATTCAATGAACTGTTTGCAGTTATGAAAATTTAAGTACCCATGAGAGGCTAGTGTCTTGATTTGAAATTGGAGCCATTGTTCTTTGAGGTAGACTGCATAGGAATTTGATGGGTATCTGTGTTGAATGGCCTCCATGCAAAAATCTGCCATGGTGGCCATTTTTTTATATTTTTGTTGAAGCGGAATTTGCAAACTTGAATTCTCTGCCTAGGCTTCTTGAAGCTGATCTTTAAACATGGATTCTATTATCCTAACATCAGAAAAATCCCTTCCCAACTTAGTGACTTTTTCCTCCATGATTCCTATGTCATGCACACCTTTTGTTGTAGAAATTGTCATCCAATGATGGGTGCATGATCTTTCTTATTCTAACTGATAAAATAAGGGGACTGCAAAATTTTGAGGAATCAATATGCCCCATTCAATAAATGTATAGTAAGATATGATATTTGGATGAGGCCTAGGGTGTGGCACTATTGATATGTATTTAGGGACAGGTTTTGGGGAGGTAGGATCCTCCTTTTTATATTTCTCTTCCTCCCCTTTTGCATCTTTCCATTCATCTTGTGATTATTTCTCAACTTATTGGGCATCTTTCCCACCCATGGGTGTCTTATCTCCCTCCCCCAAGGCTTCCTACTCTAATTCTTGCACTGTTAGAGTTTCCTATAACAAAGACAAAGTTTACTGTATCAAACCTCCCCTTGCTTGTTTTTCCATATTTTTTATCTTTTAAGGGTATGTGGGGGTTGATAGATGTGTAGGGGTTTCCAACCTTGATGAATGTATTCTCATGTAGGTTACGGGTGTCCTTTCAGATTAAGTGATCTCTTGAACCTTTCCTTCTTCTAAACTTACTTCATCATCCTTCTTGGGTGACTCCTAAATGGTTATAGGGATTTTGGTTGGAGTCTATGGTTTCCCCTGCTTTACCCTTGCACTCTTCCTAGTCCTGAAGTACATGGGTGTTTGTCTCTTCCTCTCTTATTTCACTGATGTGCTCAAAGTGCCTAAGGTAGCAGCCAATTATTTCTCTATTATCTCAGGTGATATGTTGGTCTGTTGAGGAGAGGTTTCATTTCCTAACATAAGGTCCAATATTTCCCCCTCTGTCTTCTCTTCCTTCTTCTCCTTAGTTTCTTCTTATTTTGTTTCATCTCCCTCTTTTTATTCTTCTTTCCCTTTATTTGGTTCTAATATTTTTGTGTTGTTTGTTTCAACCTACATCTCTTCTTCTTCCTCATATTCCCCTTCTGTCTCTTCAACCTCCCCCTCTTCTTCCTTGTCTATTTCCCTCTCTCCAAGACTAGAGGTAAATGTTTGTCCAATTTGGGTGGCTATGAAGGCTTCCCTATCCATGTCTATGAATGAGGACCAATGCACATGGAGGTTCAATATTCTGAGAGCATCACTCACTATCAGCTTGATGAGGCCATGATGATTCAAATGTTGGTACTTCCTTTCCCTCAACTTTTTTCTCATGTCTGTGATTGAGTGCAAGGGGAAATAAGGGATGCTCAATATTTTTTCTAGAGGGAGTTCTCCCTGAAATCTGAGTTCACTTAGAAACCTGAAGTGGTATCCATAGACTACACTAAGCCTACCCTCACAGGAAATTAATTTCATAATATGGAAGGCTACTTCATCCCAGGGATATGAAGAGATTTCTCTCCTCACTCCATTTTTATCTTCAATGAATTCTTTTCCTCACATAAAGACGCTTTTCTTGGTTGCAGTGTTGGGCACCCTATCTTCCCTAATCCACTTAAATCCTAAGGGAAAAGTGGTGATTCTATTGACTAATTCAGGTGTAATTTTGATAGATAGGCCTCTAACCACAATGGTGGCTCTCTTATCTGAGTGTGATTGCAGGCCACTGCAAATTCTCGATCTATCTCCTCATCAAAATCCTTGAGGAGCTCGAAGAAACCTAACCAATGGTGGTAACTGAAAATATCCATTACCTGAGGGTGCAATATTATTATTTTGATATCAGTGGGCTCCCTTTTGTTAAATCCTCCTCCAATTTTGTGGTTGTGATAGGAAGGTGGATGAATGGTTTGTTTGAGAGTTATTTGTGAAGTGGTGCCCTAGATATTATGGTTTCAAACAAACTCAGACTACCTTGATTTCACCACTTAATTTCCAATTTATGACTGATTGTGTATAAATTTCATGGAAAATTTACAATTTTGGAGGGTGGAAACCACTTACCTCTAACCTCTAGTGTATTTGTTTGCGAGATGGTGGCCTTAGGAGGTAATACCACCTATGAGTGTCTCTTATTTGTTATTTTTATCTCTTTTTAACCTCTTGTGAAGTTTCTTGTTGCAGTCACTGTTTCCTGTAGCTCGGGGTGTGCATGCAGACTCAGATTCAATGCTTTGCTCTTCGATGGATGCTATGACTTATATTGCTCCCACTACTCTTGAAATGCTAAATTAAATGATCATAATGAGCCAAAACTTACCTTTATGGCATCTTAACCGAATTTGGAGCAGAGTGATGACTTGGATTGAGCACAAGTTTTCCTCTTTTGGATCGTTGGTCCCACTCTAGTTAATCATTTCCCCTACCTTAGAATCACCTCATTGTCCTTGTTAACTCACCCTTGACTGATTTGACTTGCCCAGGTGGCATGTACACTCTAATTCTCATCCACTTTAACTCTACGAGGGTGGCCAAGTTAACTCACCACCTTTTTTCCTTTTTATTCTCTAATTCTCAACATTAAATCATTTTGATCAATATGAGTGCATAGCGACAGGTGAAGGGCCATACCCGAGATTACCTGTTGTTGGTGTGTTGCAGACATTATTTAGTGCAAGGAGCTAGAGTTTGACGACAACCATGGCTATCTTTCTCTTGCAATGTTTTTATTTTTTTATATTTTGTGAGTGAGCATCTTGTTTATGAGTGAGATACATAGTAATAAACACATGTCAAATCCCAGATCTAATCAACCCACAAGCAGATCATACAACACATAGTCATTTCAGGTCTAATTATCTTGATCCATCATTGTATTACCGGGTGCATACTTATTTCAGATCAATTTCTCATCAATGGCCCATACCATGCAATCATACTTCAGATCGAATTATTCATCAATCACCCTCACTCATGCACACTCAAACACTTGGATCTTCATATCATTATATAGCTTATAGTTTAGCCAATACCATGTGTCAAAACCACACTAATGTCGATGGTATTCTTTGATGGGATCAAATATTAGTTGACATTCTCATTACTATGGGCTAATACCATGGTGAGGACCCTTGGTATTTAGTAAACCATAGTGTGTAAATTATACACGCCTTTTCTTCTTCATACCTGCATGTGTACGTGACTTCATGCCACCGAACCTGCTTATACAAAACTTCATACCTATGCATGTACATGATTTTTCTTCACGAAACAAGCATATACACAACTTCTCTTAATCATACCAGCATATGTACATGCCTTTGCTTCATAGAAACTGTGTATACTTCCTCAAAATTTACCTTCATCATTCCTCTATCACTTAATGGTATTTATTTCTCTCTCACATCTAAAGTGGCCCGTGTACTCATTCTATTATCATTGTTTCAACACATACTTATCCTACTACAAGTGGGTTTCCATCAAGGATAACTCATCATGTAGGTTTCCATTGAGGACAACACATACATCATAATGCCAAAAATATCCCCCTTTGGACTTGATGGAAAGCACTTTGGTGTTTGGTCACCATAACTTGTAGATAATTGTAAAAATAATCAAGTTAGGCACCAATATTTTCAATTCAAACACCAAGTTACTCTCCCCCTTTAACATCAAGGGAAAAGGGTTGACCAATTCCAAATGAAGGCTTCTATTTTCTTATAGAGACCTGAGCATTGTATATATGATATACACTATATACTGACCATGCTCCCCCCGATCACATGCTAAATATTCTGAAAAAAGAATTCAATGAAGTACATGACTCTATGACTCAATTGAATATGAAATTTCCTATCACCAAAACTTACATAAATCACCCAACCAAGTGTGGTTATAACATCTACCCATCATGGGATTACATACATAATTGACTTGAATTTCAACAGTTCAAATATGACTAAGTATAACAAGAATTACGTTATTGGTCTTTACATGACCTTTACAACAATTCAAAGATTTGACTTTTATAACCAAGACCAAAAGACCACAATCGGATGAGAATAGCATCATTCAACCAACTACAAGATTTTTTTTAGAAACATTGCAAAAATAATGCCAACAATGTATCATTAGCAGCATGGCTAATGCTCCCCCTAAACCTGTGCTACTTGTTCACTTTCAGATCTGACCACATCAACTCATGCATCAAAGCATCTTTATTAATTAGAACAACATCAATGTCATATTGTACCAACACATAGATCATAATAACTCAATACCATATAAGTAACATCAACAGACTGTAACCATTTACATAAGAATAATAAAGTAGGGTAATAACTATCTGAAGCATCTCAGATCCTTTTCGTGAGTCTGTCCAATTTTTTCTCTATCAGAGAAAAATATACACGACTATCTGTGTAGGAAATCACGTATATATGTGACTCTCTTTCATAGGATCCGTGTATATAAAGTGAAATACTGAAATTTTACAACTTCATCTCCATTTGAGTCTATACAATCTTTATATGTCTTATGTTATCACATTATATGCACTGTCAGAAATATATTCAACCAGAATTATCAAAATAACCATGGGAATCATCATCTAGATGACGTATGTATAACTCCCTCTTAGATTATATATCATTGATCTCGAGGACCTAGTAATCATCTTCTGATCTCATGAGGTCATGTACCTCACATCACTTTTGTAGCCACTAAGAATTAAGCTTTAGAAATAATTGACTACAGTAGGGTCTACACTCCCTACATTTGTGACCGGTGTTCCTTCTTCCTCCAGATTTTCTTGCAATTTTTAGTTATATGTTGATACTTATCCCATATCCTGGTTTTGTTCCGTATACTTGACTTGCAATTAGTGGCATTATCCCAAATGAGTTACAAGAGAAACAATATCCATAAAACCACCCTTTATTCCTAGGAGCAGATCTCCATGTGAAGTGTCGATTCGTTTGAGGTCGAAAAAATCTTCTTCTCATTTGGCTGCAACATGTCCATAATTATAACATATAAAGATCAATATTATTGATTAGAGGATAGAATTGATTGACTCTTCTATAATTAGGAGAAAATGATTTCCTTTGAGGATTTATAATCATTGGTTGTTGACACCATTTCTCCTTATTGATCACTTCAGGTTTTGCGTTGTTATCCTTTTGATTATTTTCACTAGCTTACAAACTAGATTCTCCTTTAATAGTTTCATGAAAACCAAGACCAGTTTTAATTACAGGAGACCTTTGACAGGTAAGAATATCATCCAAAATCTTAGTACTATCGTGAAATATCAAATGTTTATCCTTTTCTTCTAATTTACCTTTTAGAATATTTACCTCAACCTTCATTATTTGGTACTTCTTTTCCTTTTCTTCTTTAATCATTCTTCCTTCTTCCACTTGCTTCTTTAAGTTGAGTATCTCTTCTTTCAACCCATTTTCTTGTTCTTCAAATGCTTGAAGTAGTTCTTCATTGACATTGGTCTTTCTTTTCTTTGTACATCTTCTCAATTTTCTTTCTTTCTTGCAACTGATTATTCAATCTAGTAATTTCTTCTTTGTAGGTATAGTCCCTTTCATCAAATAGATTTTTTTGATCTCTAATTTTTTATTTGAGCCTTTTAACTTCTGCTTCTAGAGCCATTACATTACTTTCACTTTTAAGCATAAGAGAAACTTCAATTTTTTCACTTTCATATTCACTATTTTCAATACTACATGAACATGGAAATGGATCACAAGTAGAACAAAAATTAGTACCCGGTTTATCTTCTTCATCTATTTTTGCACAAGTTCTCTGATTTGTATTCTTTCTTTGAGTGGCCTTATTCTTTTGCTTCTTTCCCAGCTTCTTGACGAATCTCCTTCAAGCAATCAAGCTTCTTCTGAATGACCTACTTTGATATCAATTGTTGGTAAAAATACTGGGGGTGGGGGGTGAATCAATATTTTAATACTCATTTACCTTTTTCTATTCTTACTATAATTTCTATACGTGACTTTACTGAAGTAAACCTGTGTATGTATGGGGTTGTTATGTAGATGTAACGTTCCCACAATTTTAGCTTCCAAGCTAAATGAAACATTAGAGTTAGCAACAGCTTTAACCGGTGAATAAGTGGGTAGAAAAACCCATAAGTCTTGTAAGGAGGATAAAAATACTCCAAGTGTGAAAGGGGACACTCTTTCTAGCTCAGTAAGACACCTCCATGTGTGAACAAGGTTAAATTGAAGCTGCTTTGACTAAGTCAACAACGCAGTTTTAGTGGAGGAGGAATCCTAGGATGGATAACACAATTTTGGAGGGAGATGTAACTTGGGTTAGAAGTAACCTAAGTGAGTGGGGAAAAGGGCAAGAAAAATCATATATTATATAAGGAAGAGGATGGCAACATTATGCATTATGTTGTAGATTATTATTCTTGGCTGCGAAGAATTGTTGCTGCTTTGCTGCTTAACAAAGATGCAGTGTTGTTTAGCACTGAGTGTTCCCGAGCGGGAATCCCACCTCTTTCCTTTGAGGAGCTCATTGGGATACTTTGAATTCATCATTCCACATCAGGTTTTTAGGCCAAGCTTCAGCCATATTCATCAGCACAACTTTTCTAGAGATTGTGTAGTGTTTCTGGGTGTAGCAGTGGAAGGGATTGGAATCTTGACTTCTGAGCTAGTTTCTCATTGGAGGAAGCTTTCCTTCACTTGAGAGATCTGTTTGGAGAGATACAGGAATTATTTCAGATTTGTGGTATCAGACCACAAATTTCTCATACCCTCCTAGCACTATTTCTTCTAGGGAGTGCATTATTTTGGAGGCAGTGATCATTGCATGGTTTGGTGGCTCCGTTGCAGTGTTTCATTATGATTGAGAGGTTCATCATTTCATGGGAGGAAGCCCTTGAGGGTTCTACATCAGATCAGATATATTTATAGCCTTCTATGCTCTTGTGCTTCAGTGTTTCAGTGATTATTCAGTAATTTTCTGAAGATCACATTTGTATGTAGAGTATTTGACAAGAAACCCTTGCCGGGTTCTCTTGTATTTTGTATGAGGAGACTAGATCTCTGTACTTCAACATTATTCATTAATATATGAGTAGATATATTTTTCTCCCATATTTTTATGTTAAAACCATCTTTAGACTGCACAGTCCATTTATGCAGCAACTCCGGTAAAATGCATTTTGGGGTTTTTAGTCATTTTCTGTAATGTTCCCAATTTTTGTAACAAGCAAAATGGAACATTAGATTTTGCTACTTTCACTTAGGAAAGGAATAAATGGGTAAGGAGGCCCATGAACAATAAAAATATGAATAATTTCCACCTTAATAAGGAAGGGGACCACTTCAGAAGCTGAAATTTACACTTACAAGTGTGAACATGGGCCAAATAGATGAGGACATAGTCAAGTTTGACTAAGTCAACATGCATTCTTGAGGAGGAAGAAATCACCTAAGAAAACCAGTTCAATGTGAACAAGGATCAGCCTAAGACACATAAGTAAACTAGATTGAAGATCTCTAGTGTGAAAAGAGGCATTGGAGGTGGATTAGTTGACCAAGTCAACAACGCAACCACAAGAGGAGGGAAGCAAGCTAGGGCAGCGCAGTTTTGAAAGAGGAAGCTTCATGAAGAAGTCACCTCAACATTGTGTGGGGTCCAGGGTGAGGAGGCTCACCAAATATAGAAGGAAGGCATAGAATCAAAGGATATTCATTCATGTATTCAGATTTCTTGGTCTAGAGACCAATTTCATACTTCATCTGTTTAGCCGGAGTCGCTGCACTGCTTAGTGCAAAGAATTCCCGTGCGGGAATTCCATCCTCTCTTTGGATTAGCTTGCTTAAGGGATAAATAGAGAAGGATTTGAGCTTCATTTCAGAACTTGGCTTGGGGCCATTAATCCACACTCAGCCACAACACATTCTCTTTCAATAAACTGCGTCCTTGATGCAGAGGTAGCAGCAGTAGTGTTGCATCCTTTGATATTGTGCTTGACTTTGATAAGGAGGTGCTCTTTCCCCTCCGAAAGTTTGTTAGAGAGGCCTTTGGCCCTATTTCTGTATTATTCAGCTCTTTCATGTAATATTCAGCCATGTATAGTACAGAGAGGCAGTGACTGCGTTATTTCTGTAGTGCTGCTATTTTTCATGCATTTTGCCGGAATCCTTTGACAATTATCTTGTTTTTGCTGTATAAGAGTGTAAACCTCCATTTCTCTGTTGTTTGATTAATATAAGTTGCATATCATACTTATCTCATAATTTTTTGCAGAAACCCTCATTATAAAAACACAGTTCTTTCTTCAGCACTTCCGACATTATCTAGACTATGGGGTTTTGAGCTTATTTTAGCTGTATAGACTTGGGAGATCTGTTTATATGAACTAGAGTTATTTATTTCACCTCTAATTATGCATAAAATTTTTATATCATGTCTTCTAAGGGATCCAAGTCCCATTTCTCACTTGTATAGCTTTATTTTTTGAAGACAACAATTTTATGCCCAGTATTGCTGCATTTCCCTACCCGGGAAGGAGAATATTGGTCAATGTATTGCTTAGGTTCTTTATTATGTTGATGTGATGTTATTTGACATTTAATGAGCTTTAATTCATTACCGTGCTCATGTTTTTCTGAAGCTCCACATTGGTAATAACTCAAATTATTCCTAATAGTGTAGTTGTTCTAGTTTTGGAACATTACAGTGGTATCGGAGCATCGAAATTGGCATAGCCTGTCAGTTAGATATCAGAAGGATAATATGGAGAGGATTAGCTTACTCTCATCCATTTTCATATCCAATAAGAAAGAAGAAGAGAAATGCATTGAAGCTCCAAAAGGGTTTCAAGGAGGAGAGATTTGCAGAGAAACCTCTAGAGCATTTCAAGAAGCAGAAGCAGATGCATGCACTTATTTTTCTTGTAGAGGAAGTGAAGAGCAAGGAGACCCCTTCGAGCATGAAATTCTGAGTGGGTATTTGGAAGAATACAAGTGCCAACCTAGGGCTTTTAAAAATACCCTATATTTCCCTCATTTTATTCAACTAAGAGAAGAAAGAAGACCTTGCAGCAAAGGAGAGAATAGAGGCAATAGATTCCTATTGTATAAATTTGATGGGTCAACTACAACAGGATCTTGGGCAATAAATCTTGAGGCATTCTACATTCTTCATCCAGTGGAAGAGAGGGAGGCAACAACAGTTGCAGCGCTGCACCTAGAGGGTGAAGCCAATGCTTGGTGGTTTAGTCACTTAAACCACACAAGGGTGACTTCATTTTCTGAGTTCACTCAAGAGCTGATCAAAACCTTTGATGGGAAAAAATTAGAGGAGGGAAGACCCACACCACCATGGGAGGAGGCAAGTACCAGCACTGCCATAGCCTTGAGAGAGCAGCCTTCTACACCAGTAGTTGGATCAGCCAACATATTGAAAAGAGGACCTCTTGTAGCCATAGAAGATGTCCCAAAGACTCACAAAGGTATGCATAAGTTTCCATGTCTTAACATTTCAAAAATTTTTATGGAAAGGGTTGGAGATTTGTTTGCATATGGCCCAGGATCAAATGATATTGCTGAGATAAAGCAGCAGGATTGCACTGCGCTATGCAAGCTTGAAGGGTTCAAGGGAGATTTGAACCCTCGACCTCATGTATCATTGTTGAGTTGCACTCAACCCTTGAGGTTGAAGTGTGATCTTTTGGAGGGAGTCATGAACCTCTAGATGGAGTATGAGGCAACAACTATGTCATTGGGGGGACTATTAGCGCTGTCAAACAATAGCAAGGAAGGGGCTTCACCTTTTTCACCCTTGGATCTTGATGGATTCAAGAAGGCCATGGACATGAGATCTTCTCTAAGGGATCTCCAAGGAAATGCATTACATCATTTCATGGTATGCATAAGAGAGGAACTGATTGTGGAGGATAACCCACATGGGGAGAATGCCATGGTGAACAATGACAGAAGGCATCCACATGGTGTTGAGTGGATGTAGGAGGAGAGCAAGAGGTTGGTGAGCCACTTGCACATTTATGATACAGGGAAGCAAGAGGCCAAACTGCGTTGGCTACTCTTGAGAGAGTTTGGCCATCATGAGGCATATCCTTTTTCCAAGGGTATGTGGGAGAAGAAAATTTGGCAGGGTACTTGCATCATATGGCCAGGAGTGTGGGAGCATTATGATGATGTGATATTTTCACCACATGGGTTGTATGATGAAGGTATGATAAGGCAGCAAAGGCATTTGTTGCTTTGGAGGGTTGAGAGAGATCAAGGGAAGAGTTGCTCTCACATTTTGCATGATGTTGCAATGGGAGGAGATGGAAACATTATGGGAGGAGTATTTGACATTGAACATGTCAGAGAATGGATTTATGAGCTGGCAGGAGCCTATTTGCATAGGCCAACAACGCTGTCACTGTGGAGCAGCAACTTGTTGATGGAGTGTTCCCAGGATCACTTCATATTTGATGCACATAATGGTCATAGAGGAGGTAAGATTGGTAGAGTGAATGGACTCATTTGTAATTATGTTATTATCTCCTTGACTTGGGTTTCTAGGCATGAGGGGGAGGATCTTCATGCAGCATATGATTTATTCCTCTTCATACGAATATGTTCTATCACTATGGAGAGCTCATCTATGGATCCTGTCACCTTCTTACTTCCCTTACATGGTAAGAATTCTTTTTATGCATTTATTGATTGTTCCATACAATATTTTCATGTTCTTACCTTTTCATTATAGTGCATTACTCTACAAAGGGGCAAGCCCTTCTTTAGACTCCATGGTCTATTTTTGGCCAAATATTATGATGGATACAACCATCTAATGTATGATCCAGGGCAAGTATATGGTTGCTTCTTGTGTGCTCAGTTTACATGCTCAACCATCTACTATTTATTAGTGGGTGTGATGACTTATACAACAAGCCATTTTTCAGGAGACAACTTGCCATGCTATTTTATGAAGCTGCAATGGGGAAGACTACGCTGTGACCACTTGGGAGATTGTTGGTACCTTCCAGAAACACATGAAACCTTCAGCCTTTCTCTCAGTATGCTGTTGATCATGATCCTGTTTGCTGATGTTATTCTTGCCTATATGAGGAGCATGATTGGAGGAGGAACACATGGAGTGGGTGTGTTCTTGGGGGAGGAGCATCCCCACACTTTCTGCATTGCATGCTCTAAGGGGAGCATGGGGAGAGACATGGCCTCTACAGAAACATCCTTATTTCTTAATAAGGAGGGCCATGAGATGGATGGGGTACCATATGATGGTGATTTCTTATCCATCATGTATGAGATGGTTTGGGCCAGCTTGGTTCACAGTGCTGGGAGAGGGACCTTTGGAGGTCTAGCTTCCTTCTTTCCATTTGAGGGCAACATGATGGTAGCCCAAGATCATAAAATCCTTTATAATTTTCTTAAGTAGAGAGGAGAGCAGCGTGGGGTAGGCTACTATGCCTACCATGATCAGAATTTCAGCCCACCTACTTTTCCGGAGCTTCAGGTGGAGGATGATTTGCATGAGTTACCATTTTGGAGGGCGGATCATTTTGCTTGGTTGATAGCTTGGGAAGGAGAGATTCAAATGGGGATGATGTATCCAAATATATTTCAACCTTCATGCCCCAAGAGGACCTTAAAACAGCCCATTGTTGCTTCCATGGATGTTCTACTGTCACATAATGTCAGCTATTTAAATAGCTTACACACTTGGGAGAGGCAACTTGGAGATATGATGATGATGCAGCACCTTGACCTTTGGAGGTTTCCATATTATGAGGTGGTGTAAGGGAGGAGAGGGTGCTCTTCAGTCCTATCCTTGCAGTAGCTTGAGGACAAGCAACATTTGGGAGGGGAGGACTGTAATGTTCCCAATTTTTGCAACAAGCAAACTGGAACATTAGATTTTGCTACTTTCACTTAGGAAAGGAATAAATGGGTAAGGATGCCCACGAACAATAAAAATATGAATAATTTCCACCTTAATAAGGAAGGGGCCACTTCAGGAGCTGAAATTTACACTTACAAGTGTGAACATGGGCCAAATAGATGAGGACATAGTCAAGTTTGACTAAGTCAACATGCATTCTTGAGGAGGAAGAAATCACCTAAGCAAACCAGTTCAATGTGAACAAGGATCAGCCTAATACACATAAGTAAACTAGATTGAAGATCTATAGTGTGAAAAGAGGCATTGGAGGTGGATTAGTTGACCAAGTCAACAACGCAGCCACAAGAGGAGGGAAGCAAGCTAGGGCAGTGCAGTTTTGAAAGAGGAAGCTTCATGAAGAAGTCACCTCAACATTGTGTGGGGTCCGGGGTGAGGAGGCTCACAAAATATAAAAGGAAGGCATAGCATAAAAAAATATTCATTCATATATTCAGATTTCTTGGTCTAGAGACCAATTGCATACTTCAGCTGTTTAGCTAGAGTTGCTGCACTGCTTAGTGCAAAGAATTCCCATGCGGGAATTCCATCCTCTCTTTGGATTAGCTTGCTTAAGGGATCAATAGAGAAGGATTTGAGCTTCATTTCAGAACTTGGATTGGGGCCATTAATCCACACTCAGCCACATCGCGGTCTCTTTCAGGAAACTGCGTCCTTGATGTAGAGGCAGCAACAACAATGTTGCATCCTTTGATATTGTGCTTGACTTTGATAAGGAGGTGATATTTCCCCTCCAGGAGTTTTTTAGAGAGGCCTTTGGCCCTATTTATGTATTATTCAGCTCTTTCATGTAATATTCAGCCATGTATAGTACAGAGAGGCAGTGACTGCATTATTTCTGCAGTGCTCTTGTTTTTCATGCATTTTGCCGGAATCCTTTGACAGTTATCTTGTTTTTGCTGTATAAGAGTGTAAACCTCCATTTATCTGTTTTTTTATTAATATAAGTTGCATATCAGACTTCTCTCTTCATTTTTTGTATAAACCCTCATTAGAAAAATGCAGTTCTTGCTTCAGCACTTCCAGCATTATCTAGACTATGGGGTTTTGAGCTTATTTTAGCTGTATAGACTTGGGAGATCTGTTTATATGAATTAGAGTTATTTCTTTCAACTCTAATTCTTCATACAAGTTGTATATCATGTCTTATAAGGGATTCAAGTCCCATTTCTCACTTTTATAGCGTTATTTTCTGAAGACAACAATTTTATGCCTAGTATTGCTGCATTTCCCTACCTGGGAAGGAGAATATTGCTCAATGTCTTGTTGAGGTTCTTTATTTTGCTGATGTGATTTTATTTTACATCTAATGAGATTTAATTCATTACCATGCTCATGGTTTGCTGAAGCTCCACATTTGTAATAACTCAAATTATTCCCAATAGTGTAGCTGTTCCAGTTTTGGAACATTACATTTTCAGCTACTCTAGTGTGGGATATCTGTTTAACCCACCTATTTTCATTTCTTTCTGATATCCTCTTGTATTTAGATGTTATATGTATGTATCTATGGGATCCAAGTGATCATTTCACTATTTTATTACATATGTTGTTGGAAATGCGTTTTTCATGCATGATTTATGAGCAATCCTGAAAAAGGAATATTACAGACAACTAGCGTATATTCAGTGAACTTATATTTTAGTTAATTCCTCATTTTTTTAACTTAAACCAGTGCATCAATGATTCATTAGACATTTGATCATTAGTAAACATGTGTAGTAAGAACAAAATAAAGCATCACACATAAGAAACACACATGAACACCAATATTTAAGGTGGAAACCCAATTTGGGAGAAAACCATCGTTGTTGTTGTATTTGTCTTCAATTTTATTAAAATAAAAAATTCTTACAATCTTATACTTGTGCATACTCATACCAGGATGCGGGCACCCACCTGCAAAAGGCTACAAACTTCACTCGTTCTCTAGCACCCATTGGAAGGGAGCTCCAAACCCTTGATCTTGTTTACCAACACCCACTGGAAGGGAGCTCCAATCCCCTGATCTGATCACCAACTACTACTGGCAGGAAGATTCAACTTCCTCACTAAAGGATCCAACCCTTAGCACCATCGTGGACCATGTTTCATATTTTTTAACATTGGATCCACCTGCTTCATTACATTAAAACTTGTAGGTAACTTTTCATCCAGTTTTCAGACTGGGCCCAATACCATCATTTAAGCCCAATACCATATATCAAAATTGAATTTGATCACTGTACCAAATCATTCAACCATTCACTGAATCAATGAATCAAATAACCAATCACTGACCTTCAATCAAATACAACTAGTAGCATCATCAATACTCAAGACACCACTATCAACCCTAGATCAACATGAAGACTTCATTGACAAACATCAGAAACAAAACAATATTGTATAAATAGATCAACCATATTATTCAGCATAAACTCTATATTTCATACACGCTTTTCATAAATAATTTCTGCATGTATACACACTTCTCAAGAATAAACCCATGTACAGATCTCAACATATTGCATAATATATATGCTACTTCTCAGAAAATAACTTGCATGTGTACATGCCTTACTTGTGACAAACCCACATACATATCTTAAAATTTTCAACTCACAACTGCGCTACACATAAAAACTTCAGACATACCAAATCACGACATACACAGTAATGAACACATGTCAAATCCAAGATCTAATCAACCCACAAGTAGATCATACAACACATAGTCATTTCATTTATAATGATCCTGATCCATCATTGTATTACTGCGTGCATACTTATTTCAGATAAATTACTCATCAATAACCCATACCATGTAATCATACTTCATATCGAAGTATTCATTAATCACCCTCACTCATGCATACTCAAACACTTGGATCTTCATCTCGTTATATAGCTTAAATTTTAGCTAATACCATGTGTCAAAACCACACTAATGCCGATGGTATTCTTTGACATGATCAAATATCATTGACATGCTCATTACTATGGGCTAATACCATGGGGAGGACCCTTGATATTTAGTAAACCATGTGCGTAAATTGTATGTGCCTTTTCTTCTTCATACTCGCATGTGTATGTGACTTTGTGTCACCAAAACTGCATATAAACGACTTCTCTTCATCATACCTGTGTATGTACATGGTTTTTCTTCACAGAACCTATGTATACGTGAATTTGAATCATCATACCAGCGTATGTACACAACTTTGCTTCACAAAACCCGCATATACTTCCTCAAACTTTACCTTCATCATTTCTCTATCACTGACTGGTATTTATTTCTCTATCACATCTAAAATGGCATGTGTACTCATCCCATTATCATCATGTCAACACATACTTATCCTGATACAAGTGGGTTTCCATCAAGGAAAAATCATCAATTAGGTTGTCATCAAGGACAACACATGCATCATAATTCCAACATTCTCTGACTTCCCTCAATAATATTAGTTTTAAGGAGTTTAGGTCCAGAGTGGAATTATGTGACCTTATGTAAATTAGCTAGAATCTCTTCCTAGACTTATTTTCTCCTTGAATGATTTTGAATATTTCATCTCTAGTATCCCTTGCTCTACAGTAATATCAATACTTGTTGTTGAAAGCTTGTTGCATTGGATCCTAGGGGTGATATTATTTCCTTAAAGGATCATAAACCATCGGAGGGCTACATCCTTCAGGGTGGAAGGAAACAACATGATATTTTTCTCATAAGTTGTGTAATCACAACTCCTGCATACAACAACATACTCAAACATGAAAGTGTCAGGATTCTTTATGATCAAACCTAAAAAGTGTCAAAGCAGAGATGGGTTGATGTTTTTTATTCTTACCTCTCCATCAGTTTCTCTAATGGGAAATATAAATACTTCAGGTTGTCTATCTTCAACCATAATAGTGTGGAGTGTGAAGGATTTTCTCATCCTACAAGCTCCTAAAAAATCCTTTCTTTCTCACCAAAAAGGGCCTCAAATGTCCCTGTGAATAGGGAAGGAGACTCAAAATAAATTGAAAAGGGCTGGCTGCTACTGGAAGTGAGGGTTTTTGGTAGAAATTATCTTTTCTTTTCTCTAATTCATTGAGATATAAAAGAAAGAAATTTGGAAAAAAAAATCTATTTTTTTGGATTTTTTGAAAAGATGTTAATGTGATTTTTATTTTTATTTATTTATTTATTTATTTTTATTTTTTTTCGCAAAAGAAAAAATGAAAGAAATAATAAATCAACTAAACAAAAAGGTAATACATACTTTTACAAGAAACAGAGCAATTTTTAAGGAAAAGGAGACCCCGTTACAGGTCATAGCTCTGGAGAGTACGACTATATATGCACAAATGTCAGATTCAAAGTCAAAATCTAGTCCAAGGGTGATCATCTTGGAGGTCATTAGAGGAGATATTCTGTGGGCATATTTTTATGGAGTGTCCAGTGAATAAAATATCTTTCGGGATTGTATTGTGATTGATCTAAGTCTAGATACTCGAAAGGAAGCCTCAGTGGGGCTTGGGAACGGAACAAACAATTATGCCGAACTTAAGGCTATACACATGCTATTGTGTTGGTTGATTGAGTTGGGATATCTATTGGTTCATATATTTGGAGAATCAATGAACATTTTCAATTGGTTAAATAAGGAATTCATGTGCCAAATCTATCTATTAAATCCTATCCTTGAAGAACTATGGTCTTTAAAAAGTCATTTTTCTTACATATCTGTATGTCACATTTACAGGTAGCGGAATGAGGCAACAAACCTCGTTTATAAGGAGGGCGTACAACAAACTTTGGGTAGTTGGAAAATTAAGGATATAGGTCTAGAGGGCTCAGTGGAGCGGGATCGTTCCCCTTTCCCTTGACAGATGGATTGTGATCTCTTGATGTTGGGCTATGATCTACATCTTTAGCTGAGTTTTTTGTATTTTTATGCTTTCAGTAGCTACTCTGTGGTTTAGACTCCTTTGTTTACATACATTTACATACTATATGACACAACTATAACATTATCTCATTTTGGATGGATTCTAGGCTCCTGTTTAGAGTTGTTTTCCTCATAAGAGGAGACTTGAGACTATAATGGAGGTGTGTTTTGGCTGATCTCTTTGCTCTAGCTGAGCTATTTTCCTCATAAGAGGAGGCTCTGGATGAAGAAGGAAGACATTATTTTAGACATATTTGGTTGCCCATGAGGGCAATGTCTGAGCAGATGTTCTATATCTGCGATTTTTTGGTTATTATGGTCGAATGTTAACGGTCGCATGATCTAGGGATTGAAGTCTTGCGTGCCTCTCAAACAGATAGAATGCTTAATGCATGTACACAACAAACTTTTTATTGATTAATATAAAGTTTCTATTTTTTATGCAAAAAAAAACTCCTTGAAAATGGTGCCAAAAAGTGATGACCCTCAATATTGCAATAACAATGTTGGAATTCTCTAGGGTCCCAACTTTGATTTCCAACCCGAGGTTCGTACAAAGTTAAGAGGGGTCAAAATTATATGTGTAGTTGGAACTATATTCTTATATTGTTGATTTTAATATAGGTGGGAAGTATTGAAATGAATGTTAGATGCACAAATACCAAGTTAAGTTGCTAACTAAGCTATGTTGCAAAAAATAAAAATAAAAGCATAGAAGGAAATGACACACACATATATGCTACCTGTAATGAATGAAAAATAAAAATTTCTAAACGACACACACATCTACGCTATCTAAAATAAATGGAAAAGTACACTTGCTGAAAATAAAGGACTGAGAATCAAAACCCTATTTTGCATTAAAAAAGTATTAAAAAAAATTTGAAAAAGGAATCTATGGAGGACTTTATGAGGTCTTTATAATTATAAGTTTCATCATCAATGTTCCAGAGTTGTTTTAATACATCAAGGAGGTCAAAATAATTTTTCATTGTGAAGCTGAGTGAGAAAAGAGGGTTGGTTACAGGCCGCTACATGATTCTCTATTTTTCTACAGGAGATATACCAACGAGCATGTAAACTAGTTAGAACATGAATCTGAGATGAATAAAAGTTGCATAAATGTTAATAAATGATAACATTCAATTGATAAAATATTAAGGAAACATGATTCATGCGTATCCTTATGAAATCAATTCATGTGTGTTTCTTGTAATTGTAAAACTAGTTACACAACAAAACAGTGAACAACAAAATCTATAACAGTAAGATAAATTAAATAGAGGAAGTCCTAAAATTGAATTAGTAAGTGCTAAAATTGCTAAAAACTTCATAAAAAACTTATAATAAATCATTTTTCAAAGACCCTGTTGGAAATGTTGTCATTGATGGCAAAGGAGTTGGCAAAGGAAATGGAAAAGGAGGAGCTGACAAAGGAAATGACAAAGGAGGAGCACCTGAAACAACAACAAGGCAGCAGAGAGTTAGCAGAGGTAGCAAAAAGAGAAGCAAGGAGCAGTATCAGTCAAGGAGTAGAGGAAGCAGTGAATTGAAGCAGAGACAAGCAGTGAATTGAAGCAGAGTTGTCCAGAGACAGAATAGGAGAAAACATCCATCGAATAGAAAATCTAGTCAATTGAGAAGAATAAGTGAATGTTCTTGTAAATGGTTACATTTGTATATAATGATGAGGGATTGCTTCTAAATTCTCTATGAATTATATGTATATTCTTGATTGAATTCAGTAGGAAGGATATTTGAGTCCTGTGGACAATTATGAAACCCTGTGTCACTGACAGATGGGATTATGCCTGTGTAGACTGCTTGAATTTATTGTGAAAGCGTGAATTTGTTACTCATGGTCTGTAAACATCATAAGCTTTGTGGAAGGAGTATATTCATGAATCTGTATAAGGTAATTTTAAAGAGTATTGATTGGACAAATCGTTATCGATTACACGAATTATTGATCATTGAATCTTGAATATGGGTTAACTTGGGTGAAGGGGTTCGAATTTTTCCATAATTCCAACTGATACTGGTATCTCTCTCCGTGTAATGAATTTCTGAACATTTGATTCATAGATATCGGGTTGCTAAGGCCACGATACAGTGAGCAATGGGGAATGTATAACCTGATGAAGCAGCACGTTATAGTATGTGGAGGAGTGATGTTGAAACATTGATGAACCAAAGGTTAGAATATAAATTGACGGAACCTTGAGCGAAGGGGCGGAACCACGAAGGAGGAACAGTGGCCGCGGTTTAGAGCGAACCGGTGGTTTTCATCGCACCACCTTCGACAGGCAAGCGGTATTCAAGAGATTGGGAGCGATTCCATAGAACGAGTGACATGCATCCCTGAACGAATCTGCAAAACCGCCATCACTGTGCGCCATCACACGTTAATGTCCGACCAAGGAAGCCGTGCGATATTGTTGAGCACCGTCGATCTAGAGGGGAGCCATCGGACGGTGGCCATATGAGGAAGGTGCGCGAAGGATAACCACGGTACGGTGTGAGTATGTGATTGGGTCATTGATTATATATGTGGGCCCCAGGCTAAATTATATTGATTGGGATTGTTCGACTAAGGTTAGATGGATATATATTACTGCTGGGTTTTAATATAAGTTAGCGACACGTTAATGTTTGTAACAATTGAAGTGGGGAATATATTTTACGAGGAAATCATGAGCATGTAAGAGTATATCTAAGTTCGTATATATATAAAGTTGATGCGTCGAGGTTTAAGCCAAAGTCAAGGATACTATGCAGCATTTCAAAACACTGGTAGAAAAATGTATAATATATGGGTATATTACGGTTATAATATGGTTGCATAACCATAGATGAATGAGAAACTATCAAAGCTTCTGCATAGTTCTAGAGTATCTAGATATGTTTATTGAAATTTCCAGTTCAGCAGTAGAATGATAAATTGCACAGCAGTTATATTAAAAGGCAGTTGTACATACAACAGTTATTAACTGCAATGAATAGGGAACTGAATAAAAGAGAAAACGAAAAAGAGAGTGAGTGTGGATGAATGAGGAAGAAAAAAGAGGAAGAGAGGAGTGCTATTCGAAATATACACTGTAATTGAATGAAAGTTTTTAACTGTTTATATTGTTTGTGATGTAATTAGCAAGTCTCCGGAGAAAGATAAAATCCCACTGTAAAGTTGAAATGGTACATTTCTCTGAGTAGATTGATAAAAGAGAAGAGAATGCAGAATTGAAGAAAAAAAAAAAATCAAGCAGATATGAAGATTGGAGTATAATAAAAGAAATCAAAGGTACAGAACAGAGCTGATATCCAAGGTAAATCAGCAAGTGTTTCTTTATGAAAAAGAGGGAGTTGAAGCTTCCTTGCAAGTTGTAGCTTGCAGAATTTGAGGTTGGAGCCTCCTGTAGGTTGGTGCTTACAGAAAACCAGTGGTGAGAGGGAGTTGGAGCTTGTCTTTACATCACAGCAATAATAATATGTGGTTTTCTCCCTTTATGGGTTTCCACGTATATCTGGTGTCTTTGTGCATGATGTTTATGTGTTGATATGGTTTATCTAATCTGCTTAATACTTGATGTTGTCATATTAAGTTTTTGTTACATTATATTAATACTTGCTACTCACATTCTAAAGACTACTCACATATTAAGTTGAATATGAAATGAAGGTGTAAATAGGTTTTGTGAAAAAGTTTTAAAAGTTCATGAATGTGTTAAACTGATTCACCCCCCCCCCCCCCCCTCTCAGTTTAACTAAGGGTTCAACAGAACCTCCTTCTTAACAATGCACAAGAACCCACCAAATGTAATTTCCAGAAATGCTAGAAAATGAAAAAATGTAAAGCACGACACCAAAAAAAGTACATGAGGGCTCTGAATTTCCTAGGGTAGGCCTAGACCAAGGATGCTCAAATTCCTTAAAGGATAACCAAGCTAAGATCTATAATAGAACACCAATTCTATTAACTAAAAAAATATTCTTATATTACAAGACTGCAAAACTTGCTTGATAATACAAAAAGGAAAATATTTAATTATGCTTCTCCCTTTTCTCTCTATCTCCTACTGGGATAACTTGAGCCTCATATTTATACATAAAGTGGGGAGCAACCTCATTGAAAGGATGACTACATTTCCATCCAAAAATTCCTAGCATAGGGGGTCTTGTTCCTTGTTGACCTTGCAAGAACAAGAGGGGGAATTAAATTCCCTGAGCCAATCGAGTTTAGGCCTTCTTGTTATAGAGAACAAGTACCAAAAATATCTCCAGTGTTGGATATTTTGGAATTTATTCAATATCTCTTTAAATCCTACACAATAAACATGCCAAGGCACATAAAATATGAAAACCACATTGAAATCCTCTAAGAACCCATTAATCTAGTAAAATATATCATTAAGTGCAAAAGGTGGGATCAAACATAGTTTTATGTGCTTAAGAGTGGATTTATGGGCCTTATAATTTACCTATTTTGGAGGCCTGTCAAAGTTTAAAAAAATAAGAATATGATTTTTGTGTGTAATAAGGTCTTGCAGGTACATACAAGAATTGGCATATGCAAAAAATAGGGCATAAATTTGTCTAATCATTTGATAAGATGAAACTGATTTTCTTTATCATAATGTGCATTGATGTAGTGTGACTATCCTACTAGGATATGGAGGCTTTCTTCCCTTTAAATATTTTAATATCTACTTTCTTTTCTAGCCCATCTCATAGATGCATTGTTTTGCTTCTATACAAGATCTATTATTTGGTGTATATATACATGCAAGAAATTAATTTGAACAAATTAAGGACAAATTCATTTATTAGTATAGATTTACATGCCAAAAATAAATCCAAACAATTACAAGAAATAAAATATTTTTGGATCCACATCAACAAGTTAAAGAGAAAAGAGAAAAGTATAATTTTTTATACTAATTTTCTCAAATTAATTTATTTACAAATACATCAATACATGTAGAGGTATTTACCTACATTAAATTTATGTAGAAAGGGTGGTTTCCTTAATTAGTTGATTGTTGGTTCTCAATCTAATGTAGAGAGTCTTCATACCTTAAATTTATGTAGAAATGATGGTTTCCTTAATTAGTTGATATTATTGGTTATTAGTCTCATTTCTTGCTAAAGCACATTCTAAACCAAAATAATGTGATATATATTTTTCAGATTTTTACCTTATTTTATTATGTGCGATCACCCATTTTTTTTTGCTAGTTTGTGAACATAGTAGTTTTGTATGACTATAGATGGAATCATATATTTCTTTCAATCAATTTTCTACTCCACTCAAGTTAAAAATACTTGTAGATCATATGGTCCTAAACAAAAGTAAATATATCACATCAATAATAAAGTATTTTTGTGACTTAGAATACTAAAAAAATAGTAGAAATCTCTACAAAATTTGCACTCTCCTATTTAAAAGATTTCCATAGTTTTTATTATTATAAATAAATGAAAAAAATATGATTATTTAGAAAGAATATAATTTGGCATTAGAATGTATGATAAATTAAGGAAATTTGAAGAAAAGCATGAACCTTTGGCTTAGACCAACTTTTACTAGAGAATCCATACAAAGTGAGACCTTGGATGGTCCATTTGATTTAAAGTTTAAGAAATATTAAGAAACTCTTTTATGTCATATGTGTACCCTATAAATAGTGGTAAACCTTCTTATTACCCCATTATAACTTCATGTCCATAGTGATGGCTACATGTTTGAACATTATCTATGTTCATGGTCCTTCTTGTAGAGTTGTATCATTGTAGTTCTTTTATTTTTCTTACTTCTCTTCATGAGCTTGAGGATGGATATTGTCCTCTACATCTGAGTTTGGAGATTCCCTCAAAAATATACTATGGGATAAATCCCATCTCATTGCACTTTTTTTAAACAATCTAAACTTACAAAATTTAATCAAGTTGTTTGAAAATTTATTGGTCCAAAAACTGTACTCCTAATGAAGAAATTGGAGATTTCTAATCTTTTTGCCTTGATCATTCAAAATATTTGGTTCCAAAATACTTGAAGTCATTTTCCATAATGCATGGATTTTAAGTACCCTACATATTTTCCATGATTTTATCTTTGTGTGTGCATACAAAAATATAAATAATATACTTGTATACAGTGAAAACAATGTAGAGAAGAAACATGCACACATGCATATATGTATGCTCATCTACAATGAGAGAAGAAACAAAGCTTAAATGGTAGTAGTTAAAAATATTTGTTTAGGTTGAAAACAAAATTTTACTCTTGTGTAAAAAAAAAACTATTTTAAAAATATCTATATCATTTAACCAAGGTCAATAGCATTTTAAGACCCAATTACTAGAATGTACGCACACTTGTCTACACTGAAAATAATGTAGAGCATATTATCCCAATTGGATCATCATACAATTTTTCATTTATCTTGGTATTTTTCGGGTGGAAATTTGGAGGAATTGGCTTCCAAGGCCCATTTTAGTGGTAGGACATTTTGTTTTTGGGAATATTATTGCTAAAAATTCAAAGGCATGTATACTCGCCCAAAGTGAAATAATATGTAGTGTGATATATTAGAGGAAACATACTTTGTTGTACCAACAAGACAAGTAATAAAATTCAAGGTCTATACCATTCCTTACATGTATCTAGTTAACCTTGGGAAATCATTTCCATATTTCGCAAGTGGTTTACTAACAAATCAAAAGGGACATGACTATTTATTTGTGGTAGTTGATAGGTTTAACAAGATGTGCATTATTATGCCTTATAAAAGGACCATCAATGAACAAGAAGAAATAAAAATGTTCCTTAAAAACGTTTGGGTGAACTTTGGGATACCAAGGTAAAACATTTGAGACAAAGATACCATATTTCTCAGTGCCTTTTAGACTTGGGAGAAGATGGACACCAAGTTGAGGAGAGTTACAACATTTCATCCACAAACATATGGAAGACATAAGTAGCCAATAGGACTTTGAGGTAACTTTTGAAATGTTATAATAAAAAGAATTCAAATACCTAGGAAAAACTATAATCTATATTCAACACTCTTATAATAGAGTATTCCACACTTCTATTGGTAATTCCCCTCTTCAAATTTTCTTTGGTTATTTGATACCTTCACCCTTGGATGTTGTATATTGGAAATAAGGAGAAGTGAGGGAAGACATCAAAGGAGAAGTGGTCAAAGTAGATAAATTTGTTGAAAATATTAGACAAATCCATTTACAAGTTCAAGATATGCTAAAAAAGTCATAGGAAATGTATAAAGTCATACATGATAGAAATAGAACTTAGGGTTCATTAAAAGCGGAAGAAAAAGTTTGGTTACAATTGAAAAAATAAATATTGTAGGTTCCTAGTAAGAAGATCAAGAATCTATAGTATATACCTTTTTAGGTATTAGATAAGGTTGAAGATAATGCCTATAAACTCATTATACCCCTATACAGTGTTTTTTCTCACTAGTGAATGTGGAGAATTTGAAACTCTATGAGTAATCCATGTTAGATTAGGAGGAGGAGAAAGTCCTACTTATCATAAAGGAATTACACAAAAATTTTAGACATAGTTGTCATAAGACATAGTTTTGAAGAGGATGTCTAGAAATACAAGACAAGGGTAGAATGAATTTTTAGAAATTGGATTTAAAGGACAAATTATAGTCAAAGAAAAAAGGTTCTCCAGAGCGAATGTAGAGGAAATTTTTCTTCACCCCATTTAATGAATATTTTGGGACCAAAACCTCCCTAAATTGGGAGGTATGATCCATGTTGGATCATCATACAAATTTTTCATCTATCTTGGCACTTTTTTCGGTGGAAAATTTGGAGGAATTGCAATTTATATTTTATTGGAAAGTTATTGCTTGGAAAATTGGGGTCTAAAACCTTCTAGGGCCATTATAAGGCATCAAATATCATTTTTTGGGGTTTTTTCCATAACTTATGCCCATACCCTTTAGATTGATCTACACATCGATACCTTTCTGATGGTGTGAAAATCACCCCAATTGAAATTTGTGTGAAAAGTGTGCCTCCCCAAGTTTAGCTTCAATGTTGACCACCATGGTACAAGTGGATGCCACATCATCCCCCATTAATCACACAATTGTGGCTAGCCACATGTTGAATTTCAATAATATTCTAGTAGATCTAAAACCTTATCACTAATTAAGGGTTGAGGAAGTCCAAAACCCTAACCCTATACATCTATAGGGCTATGTTAAATACTAGGCCATTAAGATAAGTGGGGGTTCCATTATTTAGCATAGAACATGTTCCATAGTTGAGAAAAAAATATAGAAGTGAAATTTTGAGAAAATAACATAGGAGGAGTATTTTTTATAGTAATTTAAGCCATAGTGTTAAAAGGAAACTCCATATTCAGTTTGCAATCCTTTCTAAGCACATTCTTAGAGCTAAAAAAAGAGTGGAGGGCATACGCCTTACCTTGTGGTTGTCCCCTTTCTCCCATATTGGGTTTATTGAGATAATTATTATGTTCATTAGTGTGTATGGTGTGCAGTTGTGTTCATATTTCATAAATTCAAGCAAATCCAATGATTGGTTAATCTTCGATCCAAGGAAAATTAGTTTACGTAGTGTAAGGTTTCATAATATTATAAGATCTATAGTGATGAACTATTCCAAAGGAATATGCATGGAATATTACATATCATAATGTAAAATTTTAAATGGTAGCAGTTAAAACTATTACTTTAGGTTTAAAACTAAAGTTTACTCTTGTGCGAAACAAAATGCAATTAAAAAAATAAATCAATTGACTTTGATAAATGACATTTTAAGACACAGTGTCTAGAAGCTCCTTTCATAGTGGTTAATTACTATAGGTATAGTATTTAGTGATGTTTTTTCATTTCCAAATTGTTGATAGGTCAAAATGTTCCACCAATGGTAAAGTCTCAATTAGACCTTACATTGTTTGGGATAAGAGTCTCATCTGGTATGTGAACTCGACTCCCACCATGTTGTTTGAATTTTTTTTGGATGAGATGAGATATGCACGAGAAAACCAATATAACTTCTTAAAAAAAACAAGTTAGTATAGCTCTGTGAAATACTATAGAAGTAATATACAAAAGGCAAAAAAACAACCAAATAAACCAACATGAATCTTTAAGGAAGGATATAAGCACACTTGAATTGATATACATGAATAAAGGAAATGATTTTTTTATCTCTTGTGAATTAGTTCTCAAATGAAAACGACAATGAAAGCATGAAAAGCATACAACTTCAAGTAAGATATGTGTTTAAATCAACAAAAGAGTTTGTTAACTTGACACATGGAAAAAAAATCACATAACATCGAATCATCATGAGATAAGTTTCACAACATTCAACAATAAATAGATGAAAAATTTGCCCTGAATCAATGAGATTCTCAATATTATTCTAAAATTTCCAATGCACCATTACATGAAGCATCCATGAAATCCAATAGTTGATGTACTAATATATAACTTTATTTCTCAAAAGGATCTACAAGATTTCCTAAAAAATGTGCTCAAATGGAGTCCAAAACTAAAAGTCCCTTCTCACTAGCCATAAGGATATATTTATTCAAAATGAGGTGACTGTTCATCTCACATGACCTTTCAACTTCCATCATGGTTTTTCATTTTTCACATGAATTTTCATTTTATCCCTATTTTATTTATACTCTATTTATAATTTCAATATACTTTGTTTACAAATTACAATAAAAGATCAAAAACACTAATGCAAACTTCCTTTATGGGGTCAACTTCATGATTGCCATGTCAGAAGCTTCCACTTATAATTATCTTATGATATATGCATGTCATGCCTTGTATTTAGAGGCAACAAATCTGAACTTCTTTGAAAACACTCTTTCAAACCTCATATCACACTCAAGGGCATATAGAAGTAACATATTTACCGTTGTTTATATTTGACTCCAAAACATTGAGAGCTTGGTGTGAAATTTCATCGGTTCCACAACATACTTTGTCACTGCATATTTTGTGGGATCTAAGTAATTTTTTGTAGCAGCATGGTTTATTACATCCAACATATCTTGTATTTCTCCTTGTATTTCTTCTTCGAGACTCATTTCTCTTGTAGCACCAATGGAAGGAATTATATGCACTTTAACAAGGGACTCTAACCCACTATGGATCATCTAATATGAATTAATCATTTTGGCCATATCTCTACTCAAATTTTCTTGGGATTGTACTAAAATCCAAACTTTCACTTTGTATTTTCCTATACCATTATCTATTTCCTTTATAGTCCCATTGGTGTGTCTAGATATTTGGTGCTCCATGCATATATGTGATCTGCAACTTTAAATGCCTCCTTTACCAATGCTCCTCTTCATTTCATCTCTTTCTACAACTCTGGTAATGTTGATGTTTCTTTATGGAGGAAAATCATTTCATCGTAGAATTTATTTATGATTTCTTCCATTGTTTTACCTTCTTCTAAAATTAAGGCCCAAAAATATTCTTTGCCAGAACTTGTAGTTGATATAGTCTAGATCTTCGCCTGCAATATTTCATTCTGGTGTTGTGAGGTTGCGAAGTTTTTCTTCCATTCACCAACTTATTTTTTCAATTGTTCCACGTTATTTTTGGTGGAAATAGAAAATGAAAATATGGAAAAGGCTATCGCTAAAGGATTAAAAATAGTATCCATTATGGTTTCTCTTTCATTAGTGACATAGATATGTTTACCTAGTTCTCTTTCCAAGTATTTCCACCTTTCTTGTAAGATTATGTTCTTGTACTCATGAAATGTGAACTTTGAGATATATAATATTTTTTCATCTTATTTAAATGTGACTCCCATTTCATTAATCTGAAAATTTCCTCTAGTGATCAGTGTGGGAGGTTGGATATCCATATGGGGCATAAGTGATTTTGTTTACAAGTCATTCAACATGGCCTCTTTTGCTGCTTTGTCAACTAGTTCTTTAACAATTAATTCCTCTTCAAGTTGTTTGGACAAATATTCATCTCTCTTATTTTCTTCCAATGCATCATTACATGAAACATCCATGAAATCCAATAGTGGAAATACCAAACTATAACTTGATTTCTCAAAAGGATGTACAAGTTTTCCTAAACAAGGTGCTCAAATGGAGTCCAAAACTAAAATTCAAACAACACGGTGCCATTCAAGCCCACATACTTGATCAAACTCCTATCCAAAATGATGTAAGGTCTAATTGAGACTTTGCACTGTGGAGATACCCTTACCGTTGGCGGAAAATTTTGTATTATCAACCCCACCATTAAATATATCTCAACAACATTGCTTCTCTATGCACATCTAAATATTCCCTCCACCAAAGAAAAAAACTATTGTAGTGATTTATATACTTGTGGAAATTGGCGAAAACAATTGATTTTGTAGGAAGATCATAATAAAATAAGTAAAGGAGGCATAACCCCTTGTTTAACTATTTCTTTTTTTTCCTTGCAATATTTCAAGAACAATGTTAGATTATAATACATAGTTAAGGGTTCTTTCCCACTTAAAGAATGAATTCACCATTTTCTCTCTATTTCCCCTTCTTAGAAAAAAACCAAAAGTTTGTAATAATACCTAATGTTTCTTTCATATTTTCATTGGGATTTAAAGGAAATAAAGGTTTCTATTCGTTTTACATCTTTGATTTTTAGTTTCATAGCTTAAGAAAATAATCTAAAGTGAAAAGATATATTCACCTAGTTTATTTTGATATTTTTACTTGTTTGTTTTATTTTTCCATAGTTAAATTGTTGTTATAAACTAAACTAATATAATTTATTAAATACAAGTTCTTAAAATCCATTAGATATTAATCTATTACAGTCATAATTGTTGGGAATTAGGAATTACTGAGAGGAGGGGGTGAATCTATAATTAACATTTTGTCTTTCTTTTATGTCGAGCGCTTAAAATTTTAATTGCAAAAAATATAACAACACATGAGAGACCAACATTCACATACATTTGAACACAATGATTTACTTGGAAACCCTTCCGAGATAAAAACCACCAAAGTTTGTTTTATATTATGGTGATAATCAAGGCACCAACTCTGATTAAACATATATTTGAGATAACCTACTCATAGGAGGCCCCAACCCCTTCAAATTAGCAATCCCCAACTAGCTTAAAGGCTCTAACCTATTAAAAATGTAAGCCCCTCCCTAATTTAACCACGTGTTCTACTCTTCATACAATTTTCAAATCGAGAATAATGGCCCACCTCTATTACATTAAAAGAAATAGTGACTCTGATTTGTTGTCTCTCTGTAGGTCTTTCTCCTTTGTTATGCCTAACCACACTCAAATGCCTTTGAATCTTATCCTTCTAGTCTTCTGGACTCTCTTCGCTTCACTCATCATACTCAACATTGGCACACAACCATACATACTCTTCTACACAACTTACACTACATTTCCACTCTATTTAGACTCATACATTTCTTGCACACACAACCCACACACACACTATACTCTCAACCCCATTTTAGAATAATCTCACTACAACACTATACATATAGTATCCTCCAAATCTATCACGTATTTCAAGAACCGCCTTAAATGAATCATAGCTTGTAGGGAAGTAAATAATGGAGCATGAAACCAATAATCATAAATACATAGAATGATTTCTTGCATGATACCAATGATCCTTAAATTCTCAACATGGATCCCTTTGTCAATTAATTGATCACAATACCTAATCATAGTTTTTCTATTGAGAGTGCATTCTCATTCTGAATTGACTGAAACTCTTCCTCCATTATTATGTGTTCAAGACCAGAAGAAGCTCATTACAGAAAAAAATGCATTACACCAACCACATTAACTATGATATGTTGCATTCAACTAGTGCATTTCAATATTGTGTAGTATTTTTTGTTATAACATTAAATTTTTATTAACCTACTTGATTGAAAAATTATGGTATATAATAGATTTTTAGTAGTGTCTATAACTATATCTCCAAAACTACCTAACTTTTGGATTCAATGAATGCCGCCAAATATGGTGTTTTGAACCCTTAATGACTTGGTATCATATTCCCAAGAGCTAGAAATAAGGGCCTAACTGATGAGTGCTTAAAACCATAATTCATGGGTTAGGAGGTCTTTTTAGTGTGCAAATAGTTTGATTACCCAATTGTTGACTAGCCATCTTAATGTGCACTTGAGGCTTCCTACTTTGGGTGCCACAATGGTTTGGGGGGGGGGGGGGGTGGGACCATCATACCATCATATATCCTATGAGAGATACTTTGGCATGATGCACCTTTGAAAATATGTCACCATAACACCATTCTCTGCAAAATATATATCTTCCTCCTGTCTTATCCAGGTCCCACACAGGTCGAGGGTCGAGGGTAAGGAGTCAGTATTTTATACTCTCTCCAAATCCTCCCGATGAGAGTACCTCCCCACTGGACCGATCAAATGACTAGGTGAAAGGCCTGATTGGCCCGAATTCTTCAAAAATATGCCTAATTCTGAAAAAAATTTAACAAAGAAATTTCTTGCAAAACACAAGTTTTGTGTGAAACCTTGACACCTCAAAATCTGCCAAAACTTAAATTGGCATAAATACATCATTCTTTGGAGTTATTCAAGCTTCCTTATACTATTGGATAGGCCATTCCAAGATCTATCCATCTGAGCACATTGTAAATTCAAATGAGTAGACTCCCTGTGGTAGAAGTGCCTTCAAATGCTAGGCCACACAACCATCATAGTTATAATATTTTTAGCTTCCTCACGTATCCTACTACTATGATGGCTCTCTACTAAAAAATGCAGCTACCATAAGACTCCCCTTGAACTTGACTTTTACTTGAAATATCCATGGGACTAGCATTTTTTACATCAATGAAAACATTTTTCCCAACAAAATCCCCCTTTGGCATTGATGGAAACATTGGAAAACATTTTTGTATCATTGATGGCTCTAACAAATAGAAATGCCCCCCCCCTGAAATGTTTCAAACTCTTCTCTTTTTGCAAACACTCCCCTTGAAATAGCAAACTTACAAATGTTATTTAGCCACAAACCCCCTTGGATGTTATTATTGTACAATGTTTGGGCCACTTCTCCCACTTTTACATCAATGATAAAGGGTAGCGCCATATCCCCCTAAAACCATGCATGGATTTGATGTGCTTCTCCTACAACCTACTTATTAAATTAATCACCATCATAAGTAGTTGTGGACCATTGTTTAAGTGAGTCAATTATTTGTCCAAGATGCTACTCCAAGATTTTTTACTGAGATATTCAAATGACTCCCGCGGTAGGGGATTTGTAAATATATCTACAAGTTTCTAATTAGTGTCCATATTATCAAGAAAAAAAAATTAGCAAAAATATGTTCTCTCAATAAATGATATTTGATCATAATATGTTTTGCCTTTGAATGTATAATAGGGTGCTTGGAGATGTTGATAGAACTAGTTTTGTCACACAAGATTGGGATTGGTTCATTTAAGCCAAACTTGATTCCTTTGAGGGTCTAATTCATCCAAATAATTTTAGTGTAGCAAGTGGTGGAAACTTTGTATTTAAATTTTGTTGTATATAGAGAGATTTAGTCTTGATTTTTTATTACCTAAGATACAAGACAATCCCCAAAGAAAAATTATGGTCCAAAGGTACTTTTCCTTTCATCAATGCTACCAACCCAATCAACATCAGTATAATCTCTTATATTAAAATCTTGATCTCTAGCATATCACAATCCAAATTCTATTGTGCCTTGAAAATATTTGAAAACTCTCTTCACTACATTGACATGGCTTTCTTTGGGACTTGCTTGATATATGGCCACCAAGCCCGTTGTTGGAATTATGTATGGCATTGAGGAAATTACACACAACAAGCTTCCAATCATTGATATTTAGACCATCTGATTCAAAAGAGGAGATTCATCCTCTTTACTAATCTTACATCCTCTCACCATGGGGGTACAAATTGGATTGCAATTTTCCATCCAAAATTTATTTAATGTTTCCTTTATATAATTGGATTGAGAGATGAATATACCCCTTTTATATTGGGTAATTTTCAATCTGAGGAAGAAGGAAAGGTCCCCTATCATTGACATTTCAAATTATTTTTTCATTACATCGGAAAATTACTGTCCCGTTTGTTCTAAATCACTGGAAAATAGAATATTGTCTACATAACCACAATAATAGCCAATGATTATATTTAGATACAATGTACATATTTCTATCAGTAATCCCTCTTTTAAAACACTGTAGCTAAAGATTTTTTTCTAGTCTGGCATACGATGCTCTTGGAGCTTTTTTAAGCCCATACAAAGCCTTTCTCAATCCAAAAACATAATCTTCATTCTCCGAGAGAAAGAAACCTTCGGGTTGTTCTGTATACAATCCTTCTTATAAATATCCATTGAGGAAGGATGATTTTACATCCATTTGATAAAATTTAATGTTCTTATGACTGGAAAAAGATAGAAACATTCTAATGGCTCCCAATATTGCTAATGGTGCAAATGTTTCTTCGAAGTTTATTCTTTCTATTTGTGCATAACACTTGCAAACTAGTCTTGCATTATTTCTTAAAACTTGTCCTTATTCATTTAGCTTATTCTTGAAAACCCATTTGGTGCTAATAAAATTTTTACCCTTGGGTCTTGGGACAAGCTTCCAAGTGTCATTTTTCTCAATTTTGTCCAAATATTCATTCATTGCTTTCACCCAACACTTGTCTTCACTAGCTTGACTAAGATTTTTGGGCTTGATTAGTGAGACCAGGACAAGATTTGCATGACTAGATCTTCCAATGAAATTTCTTATAGTTTTGAAATCAAGCCTTCGATCACCAATTATTTGAATATATGGGTATTTTTTTTGTACATAACTAGATGGGGTTTTGTGCCTTTGTGTTTTATATTCTTCTTCATCTAATTCTTCTTCATCCACATGTATGAGAATAGAATCCCCCTCATCATTTGATTTCTTGTTTTCTTCAGACTTAATTAAATGAGGTAATGTTTCATCGACTACGACATCAATGCAATCTTCAAACCTTTTTTTACTCTTGTTGAAGCATTTATAACCTTTTATCTTGACTAAATATCCAAGGAATATGTCCTCATTTGCTTCAGAGTCGAGCTTTCCATGGTATTTATCATTTCTCTTGATATTAAATTCACTCCCAAATACCTTGAAATGTTTTATAGATGTTAGTATTCCATTCCATAACTCATAAGTGGTTTTATAATTGTTAGGCTTGTGTTGTGTTCTGTTTTCTAAGTAAACAATTATTTAAGTTTCTTCTCCCCATAAGGTGTGTGCAACCTTCCCTTCATAAATCAGTTCTCTATCCATCTCCTGAATGGTTATGATTTTCCTTTCAATGACCCCATTATGCTATAGTGTTTTTAATACCAAGTACTACCTCCTTATGAAATGTTTTTCACAAAAATATTCAAACTCTTTTGAGATCAATTCTCCTCCTCTATCACAAGCGCTTAATCTTAAGTTCCTTCTCATTCTCAACCCGAGCCTTAAAAAATTTACTCTAGAGTCATCAAACATGTACATGTTTTTGTGATTCCTGATTTTCCTCCCTACCAATTTTCCATTCTCCAATTTTCGTATAGTCATTAGAGAAAAAATTCACATCATATCCATTGTCACACATTTGACTTACACTCAATAGGTTATACTTGATACCATCATCATATAAGACATTTTTTTCCTTGGTATTTTCATCCAAACTTACTATGCCCTTTATTTTATTTTTTTCACGGGCATTATTTCCAAATTTGACATTTCCTTGAATTTTCTCTTTTAGAAACAAGAACTTACTTTTATGTCTAGTCATATGCTTGGAGAAACCACTATCTACATGCTATTTTCATTCCTGGTCATGTGCAAATAATCCAAGTCTACACTCCTCAATTCTTTCAGTCTTATGCTTCCACCTCTTCAGGTCTCTTATATGTACTTACTATTCAGAGATTTGATGTCTAGATGGACATAAAAACTTAATTCTACATTCATTTTCCTTGTGGCCAAAATTATTTCATTTGAAACACTCAATTTCATTCAATAGAGGGGAAAAGGAATTTATACTCCCATAAAATGAATTTCTATACCCTCGATTCATATATTATGTAGATCCTAAGTTTTCAACTCTTTCAACTTTGAAATTTCTATAATTAATGGTTTTATGTCCAAAAATATGACATGAATATAAATTTCCATAGAAAAAATTTGGGTACATGATATTTGAGAATTGATGGGCTTGAGAAGATTTATTATACCTTAGTTTTCTTCTTGGTTGATTTACATATTTGTGAGCATGAGTATTTGAAAATTTAATAGATTTTCTTCATTTTTGAGTGATTTTCTGACTTGTCCTTTATTTCTCTTCATTGGCTCTTCCTTGTAATGCCTTTATACAGCTTTGGATACCTTCAAATCCAATGGACCTAATATTGGCCTTTGCTTTAAAGGTTTTTGTGGTTCATAGTATTCCAAACCTGCCTTATTTGTTGGAAATATTTGACTACTGAGAATGTGATTTAGTTTCTTTGTTCCTTCAATAATTTTCTTGTCAAAATCCATCTTAGTTTTGAACATCCCAAGGTATATTCTCAGGGATATAGCTTCTAAATTGTCACAGTTCTTTTCCCATTCAATGATTATTTCATTTATAACCTCTTGTTTCATTTTTTCTTCCTCATGCTTGAGTTACAATGATAGAATTTCCTCTTTATAAGTTTCTAGAATCATTTTCTCTTGTTTCTTGGTCATCTCTTGTTTCAAGAGTTTATTCTCATCCTCTAGATTATTACAGTTCTTTGTTTTTCTTCTAATTATCATGCTAGAATGTATTTACTCTTAATAACTTCTTCAAGTTTTTCTCTTTAATAAAAAAACTCTTTATTATCATATTTGTACATACCTTCTTCAACTTGCAATAACTACTCTTTTAGTTTATTTTTCTTCCTTCTTACCTTCTTTAATTCATCAAGAGTGCTATGAGCACCCCTTTGAGATCCACTATGCCTTATTCTTCCTCGAGAGTCATTCATGTATTTAGATTCAGGTTCGAATTCCATGAGTAAGAATTCATCAGGCTCATCTTCTAAAGAATCTTTGTTATTTTCTTTTGATGCAGAACCGTCCTCTTTGGAGTAGAGTCCCTTTTTCTTGAAAGACTTCCTCTTCTAATATTTTTGAGTTTTATCTCTAGGACTTTTATCCTTTTCCTTTTTTAGTTTATCTCTATAAGTACACTTGGAGGTAAAATTCCCAACTCTACCATAGTAAAATAATTTGAAGGTTATATTTTCCTTATACTTTACTGAGCCATATTTTAATATTCTAGAAAATTGAGCTAGCTCTTGCTCAGATTCATAGTTGGAACATTCTTGGTGATCTTTGTGTTCCTTAGTCTTCTTTGACACTTTAAATGTTTCCTCCTTTAGCTCAAACTTCTCTTTTCCTATTTTCATCTTATAGTTTGTGAGAGTTCCATATAGCTTCTCCATTGAAAGAGGCTTCAACTATGACATCTCTTCTATAGCTTAGATATTAGCATTTAATCTCATGGAAAGAGATCTTAGGAACTTCTGAATAACTACTTCCTATTTTATATCTTCACCAAGACCTATAATAATGTTTTCTACCTCATCAAATCTAAGAAAATATTCTTCTATATTTTCTTCTTCATTCATTCTTAAGCTCTCAAACCTCATTCTAAAGGATTGAAGCTTGACTTGCATAGATTTCGCATTTCCTTCATAACTATTCTTAAGCTTGTTAGGTACTTCCTTGGATGACATATAGTGAATTACTTTTACTAGTTCAAATTGGTTAATACCAAAGAGAATGTCATTATTGGCCTTTGTATTGTTCCCATAAACCTTTTTACCATATGCATCTATTGGAGGGGTTGTTGGGATAGCATAATAAACTAATACAAGGATACAAAAATTTTCACTTAGGTACATGAGATAAGATTCCATCCTAACCTTCCATAATATATAGTTTGTAACATCAAAGGCTAGTATATTTCTTGAATTTTCATCCCGAATTTCTTGTCTAGCCATGATTCCATATTGATCTAACTTAAAATTGTTAATTTTTTCCTGAAGGAACCAGACTCTAATACCAATTGTTTAGAATCATGAATTACTAAGAGGGGGGTGAATAAGTAATTAAATTTTTTTCTTTCTTTTATGTTGAGCACTTAAAATTTTAATTGCATAAAACAAAACAACACATGAGATACCAACACTCATATACATTTGAACACATTTATTTATGTGGAAACCCTTCCACAAGAAAAACCACCAAAGCTTGTTTTGTATTGTGATGATTATCAAGGCACCAAATATGATTACATCATATATTTTTGGGCGCCTACTCACAGGAAAACCCAAACCCCTTCAAATTAGCAAGCCCCTTTCTTAGAGGCTCCAAATTCTCATAAATGTAGGCCCCTACCTACTTCAGCCAAGTGTTCTAATTTTCATACAATTTTCAAAATGAGAACAATGGCATACCTCTATTACATTAAAATACATAGTGACTATGATTTTTTCTCTCTCTAAAACTCTCACTCCTTTTTTCTTCACACCCACACTGAGATTTATTTATATATGCTCCTTCTAGCCTATTGCATGATATGTGCTTCACTCAACACACTTAGGATTGGTACATAACCATAGTGAATCCTTTGCACAACTTACTCTGTAGTTCCACTCTGTTTTAGCTCATACATAGCTCGCACACACTCAACCCACACACACTATACTCTTAACCATATTTCATAATAATATCACTACAACACTATACAATATTATCCTACCACTCTTTCATATAGTTCAAGAACCACATTAAATGAATTAGAGATTGTATGGAAGTAAATAATGGAGCAGAAAACTAGCAATCATAAATACGAAGAATGATTTCTTTCATAATACTAATAATACTTAAATTATTAGTATGGATTCCTTTGTTAATTAATTAATCATGATACCTTATCAGAGTTTTTCTACTTATACTACATTCCCATTCAAAATTGACAGAAACTTGTCCTCCATTATTATTTGTCCAATACTAGAGGAATCCCGTTACTGGAACAAATGCGCTACACAAACTGCATTAATTATGATCTGCTACATTCAACTAGTGCATTTCACCCTTAAAAACTTGGCATCATACACCCAAGGGGATAGAACTAAGGAATTAATTGATGAGTGCTTAAAACCACAATTCATGGGTCATGAGGTATTTTTATTGTTTATATAGTTTGGTTGCCTGATTGCCGACTAGCCATCTTAACATGCACTTGAGTCCTCCTAGTCTGGGTCCCACATTAGTTGGGGGGGGGGGGGGGGGTCCCTCATACTATCAGATAAATATGGGGGACACTTGGGTCATGATCCATTCTAAAAAATATGTCGCATATTTGGTTCCCAAACTGTCATCCATTTCACTCTCTTTTCTTTGACTTTACTTCTGAATTTAGCATATTATGCAACTCCATAACCATACAATAAGACCATCTTCATAATTAAATATGGGTTTAGATACATTATTTTCCAATACATTTATTTTCATATTTTAAGTGAATTTATGGTTAAATATTAGAAAAATAACATGTATTCACTTATATATAAAAGTTGGATGAGTTTTGTGACATGTGTAGGCATATTTGAAGGTTCTAAGACAATCATATTTGGCCTCCAAGACTCAAATTAGAATTTCATATTCAAACTCTTGAAGATTTGAGATCATTGGACAAGCACACTTCATGGAGAAGAATCATGGAAGTTTTCATAAGTGTCTCTCATCAAAGCAAGGAGAAATTGGTGAGAGGATATGAAGAGATGTTAATTTCTAGATGTCAACACATGGTTGTAACCATATCATATATTTTTTAATCTAGGACATATTTGTGGATCTACATTTATGAGTTAGTTATCTTACTTTTTGTATAGATAGGATGTTGGTCAATAATTTTCATTGATGTCAATATGAGCTCTTTTGAAGGACATTACACTTGACATGAATGATTGTTGGATACTGAACTTGGATCTCCAATGAAGGTGACCCAACCCTTATTATTTTCCCATTGACCTTATACATGAAAATCCAAAAAACCCCAAGGTTTTTACTACATTTCTTGAACACTTATAAGGAAAATTATTTTACAAAATTTTGAAGACATCATTTCACAATGAATCCTTCACTAGCTTATAGAGGACTCTTTCCCCTTTCTAATGAGCCCTCACTCGCCCTCTAACTCCCAATATTATAAGAGAACTTTTTTTTAAAGTTAATATATCCTATTTTCTATCCTAGCCGACCTAAGCTTAGTTACTCTAGCCAACCTCACCTCCAAAGGTCATGTCCCTTAAAGCACACTCCAACAAATATAAATTCAAGTCTAATAATTCACTTTATAGTCCTTAATTTGGTCAATTGAATTCAGAGCATAAAAAAAAAAGGAGTTCACAACTCCTGTAATAAAGAAGGCTGAGCAGAAGGAACTTAAGGAAAATTTTGAAGATCTATTTGGGTTAAAATATATGATTTAACTATTCTCTCGGACCTGTGAACTACATTCTTAGACCTATGACAAAGGGAAATACCCTTGACCTATGAAAAGGAATTATAACTCTCGAATTGGAGGAATCAAACCTATTTGGAGGCTTAGATCAAAATTAGTTCGGATACTATACCATAGTTAGTTCTGATCTTCTATTATGGGACTGAACCATATCACAGTTGGCTCGATTGGAGGACTCAAGCCTATTTGAAGGCTTAGATCAGAATTAGTTCGGATACTATACCACAGTTAGTTTAGATCTTCTTTTATGGGACTAAACCATATCACAGTTGGCTTGGTTGTATTGATATAGTATAATTGATACCTTCTACACATGCGGTCATACAAAGTGACTTGAATTGAGGCTCATTCAACCTTCAGACCTATTGCAGCCTAAGTTGGAGCTCATACATGTGGTGTATTTCCTCCTACTTGTGGTGTATTGCCTTGGACCTATGTTGTATTGGCTCATACCTATGAAGTATTTCCTCGATTTTTTTTTACCTTTCACCTGTATGTTGGGTGCCTCCACGAATCTCGAACCAGTGAAGACTTTAGAAGAAAAATCACCTATTATGATTCATATCTGTGACTTGGCTTGAACCTATGACAATATTTATAAATCTCAGACCCGTGGTTAATTATAACCTTTGGAAAGTAAAGAAATCATGAATAATTTATGGCTTGATCAGTGATGAGTTGGATACATGAAATATTAAATAATTTATGATTTTTAATAGTGAAGTGAAAAAGTATTGGATAGTGAAGCATTAGGAGCCTTGGACCATTCTTTGGACAAGTGAAGCATTGTATGGTGAAAATTATTCAGTGAAAAACTAAAAAATTCTTGGACATACTTGTGCAGAAATTAAAGTAAGTTACTTATTCATTTTATAAAGAGATTAAGGGTTGGTTCCCTAGGGTTTGGAGCCTCCAAAACAATGTTGGAGCCTTGAGAACGATAGGGTTGGAGCCCTAGAGGTTGGAGTCTAAAAAAAACCCAAGTCAGAGCTTGGAAATAGGTTGGATCCTAGTAGATTGAAGGGTTGGAGTCCTAAAAAATCATTGTACTCAAACTTTAAAGAGGATTGGTGTCCTCACTTGTTCCTAATAAAATTCTTATTATTTATTTTTTCTAATTATAATTGTGAATAATATTAACTAGTAAACATAGCAATTGAAAAGAAATATTGATTCACCCCCCTCTCACTAATTCCAACAATTGGTATCAAAGCCAACTTCTTCATAATCAACCTAACAACTAGAAGAATGATTCTTAAGTCACAATGAAGAATCAGGATTCAGGAAAACTCCCCCAATTTGATGGAACAAACTTTGGCTTTTGGAAGCGAAGAATGACATTCTATTTAATGTCTCTTGAACCTAAAGTATGGCCGTCAGTTTTGGATGGAAATTTGTTTCCACCTACTCCTCCAATAGATCAGGATGGAAGGAAAGTTTGTATAGCAAATGCCAAAACACTAAATTCCATAACAAGTGAAATTTCTTATTCATAATTTACAAAAGTGATGAATTGTGCTTATTCCAAGGAAATGTGGGACAAGCTTATTGCTATTTATGACAGAGACTCCAAGGTCAAGAAGGAAAAACTCCAAACTCATAGAAGACAATTTTAGGGTCTCAATATATATTACGAAGAATATATTACATCATTTTTTCTCCAAGTAGATGAAATTTCCAATTCACTCAAGGGTCTAGGTGAAAAAATTGAAGAAAGCACAACTATCCAAAAAGTTTTGAGATCACTTCCAGAATGGTTTGATTCCAAAGTAAGTGCCATAGAAGAAATAAAATACTTGGATACTATAAATATGGATGAACTTCATGGGATTCTCATTGCATATGAAATGATAAAAGGAATCCCAAACTCCAAGGAACTACATTCAACGCTTCAATATCATCGAAGCAAGGGAAAAATTGTAACTATAAAAGTGATGATTATGATATTGAATATCATAATAATCATTTTTTTTTAGGCAAGAAATAAGAGGAGTGATGGCAACCTACGACAACACTAGGGTTTACTAGTATGGCCTTTCAGATGGTGCGACAGCAGACTCTCAAGGAGGGATATTAGAAGAGAAGGTTGAATCCAATACTAAGGTTTTAGGCTATGTGGCCATGCCGGAATGGAGTATTTCTTGGAATAGAGGTAAATCAACATATGCTAAGGCTGCCTCCCATCCTCCATCGCCCACATTGGCCACTTATCAAGCAATGTGTTGGTAGCTCGAAGGACCCTTATGCAACCATGCCGCTCCTACATAAGGGCTTCTACTCTCGGTGGGATTGATGGGATACAGATACATGGCCATAAGAAAGAGAAGCCCAACCCAGAAATAAAGTTGACGATTGCAAGGTGGGGTAGGAGCCTGTTATTTCATTGGGGAACTCTACGTGCACAGGGGCTTAGTGGAGGCAGACCTCACGACACACAACAATTTTTTGAATCCCTACCTCTTTCCATAGACTCCTATCAAAAAATAGATCATGGCACCTTCCGTACTCCATCAAAGCAACCAAAAAAAATCCTCATTGGAGGCACCATAGATAAGGAGAATCAGATAAGCTGTTCATTTTCAAATTTTCTTAAAGCCCCCTGTAGGGAACAATATTATAATATGCGTACAGGATATAGACAGGGTATCAAACTTGAAGAAAATATCAGGTTATCTTTAGGATACCCATGCCATATGCAATTCTTAATCCATAGTGGGAAATCCTTACAAGACCCCTGCACTATTAAGGATTATCCCATAGGCCCTGGGTCTACCATTTTCCTCAACCTGAGGTTGAAAGGAGGCATAATAGATCAGAACAGAACCCATGGACCCACTAGGGGGGCTAGTAATTCCAAACGCAAAATCCCAAAAGGACCCTCATACATGAACATTCTGCAAGGGAAAAGCAGAGCAACAACACCAACTGAACCAACAGAGAATACTCCCAAACCGTACATTGTGGAGCAACTAAACTGTGTGCCCGAAATGAACATAGATATCCTAGAGATAGACGAGCATCGATCCAAATTTGAATCCCAAGCAATAATATGAAAATTTAATTGCTTTTGGCCCAAACCAATGGAGCTCTTTCATTAGAATTTTACCAACTGGACCATGGACTATGAAATCCATCTATGTTCTAAAGGATTTTTCATAGTCAAGTTTCCATCTTCAGAAGCCAGAGATATCATTCTTAGGGCAGGACCGTGGTTCTGGGGATCCACCAGACTCTTCATCACACCAGGGTTTTCGTATTTTGATGCAAACACTATGGAGGTTACCAGAATGCCGGTTTGGGTCTGGATGTACAACCTCCCGCTACATTTCTGGAATGAATGTGTTTTAGAAGCCATTGGGATCATCATCGGGAGATACATAAAAATAGACACCCAAAATCTGGAGGAGTGCATTTACACCTTCGCACGAATCTGTGTGGAAGTGGACCTCAGCAAAGGGCTACTAGAGAGCATTCAACTGGTTCATAAACAACAAGAATGGATGCAACACCTAGAATATGAAAACACTACATTTAGATGCAGAATATGTAGAAACACTGGACACCTACAAAACACATGCCCGGATGCAAAAAGAGATATAATAAAAAATAAGAAGACAAGGAAAGCAACAAAAGGATGGAAATTTCCTTCAGGTGGACGAGAATAGGAGACAAAACAAGAAGAGGATGGCCCCATCCCACATGAAAGTAAACAAACAACAACTGATCCTTGAGTAAAAATACATGAAATACAAGATCCTTTTGACATCACTACCATGGTACATATGACAATGGATCCTAGGGCACCGGACAACGAAGGAAACAAAAGACAACAAAATTCAGATACTTCAGATTTTTATAAGGACTATGGAGCACTCACAAAAGAAAACCAGCTCGCCCTTATCTCTACCATGCCAACACAAGGTGCTTGGAGAAAGGTTGAAAATAAAAAAGGGAGAAAATCTTAATTTCTCCCCATATATTATAGGTTCTTATATGAAATTCATAGCATGTCTTGATTGACAATTACCAGCTCATGCAACATGTAATTTTGTTTTCATTAATAAAATTACGATTTTTTCCTTGGAAAAAAAAGATGATTATGATACTGAAACAAAAATAACACAATTCGTGAGCAAACTGAGGAAAGTATCCAAGCTCAAAGTAAGTATCCTCTCATTTGTTTTAAGTGTGGAAGAATAGTACATTATGGTGCAATATTTACTCATAAGCATGATATCGATGATGAAGATGAAAATAAAAAGAGGATTTTCAAGAATAAAGGGTAAAATAAGAATAATTTCTTCTCCAAACAAGATGACTTTGATGAAGAAGAATTCGTGATTACAAAGAAAAAAACATCTAAAAATACCTTTCTACTCAAAAGGGATAATTATGAGTCCAATGAAGAAGATGACTATGCTGGAAGCAAGGAAGTGTTGTTCATGGAATTAACAAATGATGATGATTCTGAAAAAGAAGATGAAGGAAATGTGGATGAATTAATAATGCGTGTAATTGAAGAAAATGAGAAATTAAGGAAGAAGCAAAAAGGAAGGAATAATTATTGAACAATAAACTAAAAGAAAGAGAAGAATTATGCGAAAAATGAGAAGCTGAAAATGTCTCTCTAAGAAAATATTTGAATCAGGTTAATAAGATTTGGAAAAGCTCTCAAAATCTTGATAAGATCCTTAATACTCAAAGTCCTCAACATGATAATACTGGAATTGGTTTCACAGGAGAATCATCAAGTTCAAAGAAGAATTCCAATGAAAAAACCCAAATAAGTTATGTTGAGATCCTTTGCAATCACCCAAAAGAGGAGAAGCCATTCCACCAAGAACAAAGGTTCATCTACAACAACCCAATAAATGAAGGAAATATATCTCCAAGGAATAATATCACATCAATTCAAGGCTATCCTAACATGTATCAAACTATATTTCATGGTTATTGTTTTCATTGTAAAAACTTTGGTCATCAAGCTAAGAATTGCAAGGCTTATAAGCATAATAGATCAATAGGAAGGACCAATTATCAAAGCAATCCATGTATTTTAAAAGGACAAGGTCAAATCAAGACCTACAATTCATTTGATCCTTTGGCCAAGTATGATTTGGTATGCTCAAAATGAAATGATTTTTACTATGATACACAAAAATGTCCACTTATATCAAAAAGGGAAGATTTGAAGAAGGGGGAACCCACTACAAATAAATGTGGCCTAGATTTATGTGCACATAGTGATGAAAATCAATGGTTTGTTGATGGTGGATGTTCAAGACACGTGAAACATCACCAAAAGAAGTTTATCTGATTAAACAAAAAGGATGGAAATGTATCCTTTGGAAGTGGATCTACTAAATTGTCAGAAAAGGGACAACTTCTCTTGTAAATGGAAAGGGAAAAGCACAAAATGGATTGTTGGTGGAAGGGCTCCAACACAATATTCTAAATGATAGCCATATTTGTGACCAAGGACATAATGTTATCTTCAATACAAAAACCATGAGATAAAAAAATCCTCTTCAGGAGAACTTGTGGGAAAATGAATAAGAACACATGATAATGTATAAATTTAGAGTAAAATTCAAGAAGAAAATGTTATATGAGTCGAACAGATGAAAGTTGGTTATGTCACAAACGATTGGGACATCTAAACTTCAACAACTTGGTTAATATCATCAAAACAAGTGCAGTGAGGGACATTCCAAAAATCATAAATCCAGAACAGGTTGTGTGTGGCCCATGTCAACATGGAAAGAAAACTATAACTTGCTTCATGACTAAGGAGTTCTCAACATCAAAACCTTTGGAGATCATACATGCAAATTTATGTGGACAATCAAGAAATCCAACTCTTTAAGGAGAAAGGTAATTTTCTCTATTTGTAGATAACCTTGCTAGAATTATGTGGGTATTCTTTATAAAATTCAAATCCGCTTTTAAATATTTTAAGAATTTCAAATAATTTGTAGAAAATGAAACAGAATAAAAAATCAGGTGTCTTAGATCTGATAGAGGAGGAGAATTCACTTCAAAGGAATTTGATGATTTCTAAAAAATACATGGAATGAAAAGAGAACTCTCTGTAACTAGAACTCCTAAAAAAAATGGACTTGTAGAAAGAAGAGACAAAACTGTTCAAGAAATGGCAATAATGATGTTACTAGCAGCTAATTTGCAAGCCAAGTTTAGGAAAGGAGGATTCAAGACATCAATATATACCTTTAACAGAGCTCAACTAAGACCAAATAATGACAATACTTTGTATGAATTATGGGAAGGAAGACCTGCTTCAATGAAATATTTTAGAATTTTTGGAAGCAAATTCTTTATGAAGTTCAATGATGACTCATGAGGAAAGTTTGATTCTCATGTTGACGAAGAAATGTTTCTTCGATATTCTACAAGGAGAAAAGCATACAAATGCTACAATAATCGAATACGAAAGGTAATAGAAAGCATTGATGTAAAAATTGACGAATCACTTCCAGAAAAAGGAACTGAAGTCCATGAAGAAGATTCTATTTTTGAAGAATTCGAAGAAGAGTCAATAAATGAAGAAACAAATCAAGAAAATAAAAAGGAACCATATTAAACTCCATGAAAGGTAACATTCCTCCAAAAAAACCATCCGAAAGAGAACATTATTGGAAATGTAGATGATGGAATACAAAATCGAAGAAATATTACAAGTACACCAAGAAAATATGATATTTCCTTAGTAACCATGATAAAACTAGAAAAATTTTCTCAAGCTAGTAAGGACCGTCATTGGGTGGAAGCTATGGAAGAAGAAATGTTTCAAATCGAAAAAAACATGGGAACTTGTAACTCATCCAAAAGACAAAAATATAATCCAAACCAAGTGGATGTTCCAAAAAAAAATGAATGAAGATGGAAAAATCATCAGAAATAAGGCAAGGCTTGTTTGTAAAGGGTATTCACAAATTGAAGGAATTGACTTTGAAGAAACATTTTCCCCGGTAGCTTGTTTGGAAGCTATAAGAATGTTTTTGGAATTTTCTTGTTCAAAAGGATTCAAATTTTATCAAATGGACATGAATTCAACATTTCTAAATGGTTATTTAAAGGAAGAAGTTTACATGGAGCAACCAAAAAGGTTTGATATAGCAGAAGGAAAAGCCTTTGTATGTAATTTGAAAAAGGAATTATATGGATTGAAACAAGCTCCTATAGCTTGGTACGCAAGATTGGATCATTATATACGACAACTAGGCTTAAAAAATGCAGTGGTAGTAAGTAATCTCTGCATGAAGATGGACAAGGATATATTTCTAGTCACTCGTGTATACGTTGGTGATATGATTTCTTCAACAACAATGATGAGATGAGTCAAGAATTTTCTCAAAATATGTCTAAGGAGTTTGAAATGTCTATGATTGGTGAACTATCTTACTTCCTTGGACTACAAGTAACTCAAACTAAAGCAACTATGTTCATATCCCAATAAGAATATCTTAAAGACATGCTTAAGAGATATGGTATGGAAGAATGTGCTCCTATGAGCACACCAATGAGTATAGATTTCAAATTAAGAAAAGATGATGAATCCCCTTTGGTGGATGAAAATATTTATAGGTCAATAATTGGAGCTCTTATATGCTTAACTGCTTCACGACCCAACATTATGCAAACAATAGGAATGGTGGCAAGATTTCAATCAGCCCCTAAGGAATCCAATTTGTTGGCTGTGAAAAGAATTCTCAGATATTTGAAAGGTACTCCTAATTTTAGCCTATGGTATCCCAAAAGCACAACCCTTGCCGTGATAGCTTACATCGATGATGATTGGGCTGGAGGCATAGGCACTTGAAAAAGTACTAGCAGAAATGTATTTTTCATTGGAGATTGTCTAGTATCTTGGCTCAATAAAAAACAATCTTCTATATCTCTCTCCACAACTGAAGTTGAATATATATTTGTTTCATATTTTTGTACACAAATATTGTGGATGATGGAAGCATTTAAAGATATCAACATAGAGACTAATAAACCAATCATTATCTATTGTGACAACACCATCATCATCAGTCTCTCGAAGAATCAGGTAATGGATTCGAAGACAAAACATATTCCAATCAAGTACCACTTTCTTCGAGAAAAAGTTGTTGAATAAAATATCAGATTTGAATACATCAATACAAAGGAAAAAATTGCATATATCTTCACAAAACCCCTACCATGAGAAGCATTTGAATATCTTCTCCAAAAGATGGGTGTCATTGCTCTTGCATCACATTAAGACAACACATCAATAGGGCTAGGAGCACCATGACAGGAGGAGCAACATAAAAAGAAGCAGTTTAATGGGGGGATTACTTGGACACCCCATTTTCCATTGATTTCAAAGGGGAAGAAAATGTTGGAAGAGAGAATAGTTCCATCAATGGCAAAGGGGGAGATTGTTGGTAAATAATTGTCATTGATGTCAATATGAGATCTATTCAAGGTAATTACACTTGATGACATGGAGTGATGACATGAATGATTGTTGGAGACTACACTTGGAGCTCTAATGAAGGTGACATAACCCTTATCCTTGTCACATTGACCTTATGCTATCCTCCTGTATTCTAGAGTATTCACTAGGTGACTATGGATTTTCTACAAACAGATAAAGATAGCATTCTTTGCCTATCAGCTATCTTTAGAAATCTCACTGCCTTCATTATCTTCATAAAACCATTTTCACTGTCTCTCAGTATGCCTTCTCAAAATCACCTTGTTGTTCCTAAAGAATTAATTTTGGGCTTACTCCCTTCATTTCCACTCTCTTCCCTACCAAAAAACCTACTTTCCCATTTTTCACACTTAACACCCACTTTCATTCCTAAAAAACCCTCACTTTCATCATTTTCTTCCTTCTACACTAAAAAAATGTAAAAATGTCTTTTTACATTGTTTCTAAAAGGTAAAATTGACCTATCAGGACCCTTTTGACTTAAAATTAAACTCGGTTTATTTTAATAAAAACCTGACTCCTCTAAATGTTTTTACCATGCCCCCTTTATAAAAATCTAAGCCCCTTGCTTTAATGTTTATTGCCCTCGCCTTTGTTAAAAACCCTTCATATGACCCTTTCCCATTCCTTTAACCAAAATCACTTTTGCTTGTTTTGTTCACCCCTGGTCCCAGCTCTTCACTAAGCCTACGCTTCAATAATACCCTGCCACCTGTCCACTCGGGCCCTACCTACTCAGACTCTCCTGTCCCTCTAGAATCTCGTCCACCATCAATCTCATTCCCCGAGATTCGATGGTCCAAAGCCCTCATCACAATATTATGTGCACCAAGTTTAGCATTTTTAAGACACATAAAATAGGTGGTATTCCCTTGCCACATGGTATTCGTAGAGTGGAATTGCACACCTCCGCCCAATACCATTACTGCTTCCTCGACCGTGCAAAAACCACCTTCCCCGCTCCCGAAAACTAGTTTTCCTCCCTTCACGCAAAATTAATACCACTGCCTCCATTCAAACTTCCCAAATGTTTCTTCCTGCACGATGAAGCCTTACTCCACCATAAACCTCTACAAGACACCCCAGAAACCCACAAACCCTAAATGAGTGCAAAAAGTTCCTCCCACGCAGGTTTTAAATTTTTTTTTTTTTTTTATGTGTGTTGGAATCACGATTGTCATTAGACCAAAACCTACAGGCATTAGTCTCCACTACAATCACCAAGGTTAGGATCCACGAGAGGTAGTTATTCCATGTTGTGAAACACACAAGAAGCATTGAATCCAATGTCCAACAATCTCCCCCCCAACGCAAGTCGGGTGAGTTTCAAACTCGAGACCTGTCACACTAATACCACTTGTTGGAATCACGATTTCAATTAGACCAAAATCTGCAGCCGTTAGTCTCTGCTACAATTGCCAGAGTTAGGATCCACGAGAGGCGGTTAGTCCATGTCACGAAACACATGGGAAGCGTTGAACCCAATGTCCAACAATGTGCAGGTTTAATGGCAGGAATGCAAAAAATGCATTCCAAAGGTCCAAAAATGTTTCAATAAATGACGGGGTGATGGTCTAGGGATTTGTTTTATTTTAAAGGGACCAGAGGCGGAAGATCAAGCTTAATCACCAATGAATCATGATCATTAGTGGTTATTAAAACCCTCTGACACATAGAAGATGCCTGCCTTGCACAGAAAACACAAACAAAGGCACGGTGAGAAGACAAAACAGTCAAAGGACTATGACAAGCAGTGAATACTAAAAGGTTAATCAGATATCAAAGGAAAAATTAAAAGGATTAGCCACACATCAGAGATAAACGCACAGTTAACGATAAAGCAACAAGACAGTTTAAAAGGACAAATTCAAGTTAAAAGGCTTAAAACAAATTTTAAATGATAAACAAAGGTAGATGAAACACTAAGGTAGATTCAAATAATCAGATCAAAGCAATTACTTCTCCAAAGGACATATTTTTCCACCTACAACATGTTTTCTTTCAATAAAACATCGAACAGTAATTAAAAACAGTCAGAGATATTTCTCATATACCGAGAAGTTATTGTAAAAGTTATTTAAAAAAGCCTTAAAGTCAAATATTTCTCAAAGTTAGCTCAAAAGTTAAGTTAGGAGTTATTATTTCAGAGAAACACTCTCAGATATTTTGCCTTGGGCCTTGCATGGTCTCAAAGGTCAAAAAATCATTAACTCTATAATAAATTACATCTGAAACCCTAGCTTAGCATCACCTCCTCATTTTGCAGATAAATACTACATGTAAGCTTCATTTTTAGTGTTGGTTGGTTGGTTGGTTGGTTAGTTAGTTGAATGATTTTCTGTTGCTGAGCTATTTGAGGACTACTAGGCTGGATTTGAGAAAGCTCTGAGTTGCAGAGATCTATTGTGCTAGAGTAATGTAACTATTTTGAACATCAGTAATACAAGCACATTCACAGGATTCTTGAGCTATGTTAATGGTGAAGTTTTTCTTCTTTGTCAATGTTTTCCTTCTATTTTCCATTCTATCCATTATTTCTCTAATAAAATAACATAAATTTTAGAGTATGATATGTTTTCTTGGCACCATATCGCTATCTGCATCCTTTATCTCAATGTTTTCTTCTGCAAGGTCTAATTGGAGAATTCTTAATTGCTCTCTAGTTCTGCCTAGCTTGTTGTCTTGGAAATGATTTAATAGAGTCAAGAAAAATAAGTCTATGGTATGCCCTGTTACACAGAATTTTGTCACTTTCCCTGCAATCCCCAACTCGCACATTGGAGGGTCATTTTTGTGACCAATGCATAGTGTCATGCTTTGAAAATTACATCCTTGCATCCCTTTTGATGAAGGTACCATTATTATTGTTAACATTTCCCTAAGTAGAGCTGTGGAAATCCCTATTTTTGCCTTGGCGCGAGTAGCCCTTTATCTCCTCGTTCCGACCTGGGAATTTTACATTAAGCCCGCGCCACTTGGTGCTCTATCCCAGTGTGATGCCCATGCCAAGCTATTTATGAAATGTTTTTTAAAAATAGAGGCGGAGGTTCCATTCCAACCACCTCGGGGATGCGTCATTGGGAGTGGTTGAATTGAAACAACCATGGTCCTCCTCCTTTAGCTATTAGTTTCCACCTCCCTTGGAACACTCCTAAAGGATAGGCCTCCCTTCCACATTTGTAGGGATCCCAACCTCCTCCTTTGCCTCTATATAAACAAGCCTTTTCTCTTTATGAAAACTAGCTTAATAGCTAAAGCTGAACAAAGAGAATTATATAGCTGAAGTGTTGAACTTGAGAGACCAAGCTATAGTTGAATAACCGAGTTATGAGAAGGTAGAACAAGGTTAAATCCATCGAGAGGTCCCTTATCCCGTTCGAATTCCCCGACGAGATTTGCGACGTGCTTCACCCGAGCCCCGCTAGAGGAGACTGCAATGTCAGAGCATGGTTGTATCTCTTATTTATACCTTTTAATATAAGTGACTATTGTCTGGTTCTCGTCTTGTGTTTTATCTCTATCGAATGAAATATGCTAGTCTTCTATGACTGACTAGTAGATTTTGGATGAAATTAGTATGTGGGATTTGGTTGTCATTTTCTGATCTTTGTGCAGGTGTCGAAGTGCGATAAGCGAAGGGATTGTGACTTGCTGAATCGGGAGCGAGCAGTTCTCATCACCACTACGATTGCTGACAACAATATTGGACCACAGGTAGGCTATATTATCGCGTCCTATTTCATTTAAATATCTAGGAACCTACACCTTAGCATGATTCCTTGTTACTACACCCACCCTAGGGCTAGAGGGATTGTCTTTGTCCGCATAGAGGATTTACCTACATAACAAGTTGGCGACCATAATAGGGATCAGTGTGAGTTTGTCTTTGATCTTGTTGGGTCATTTTTGGGTTTTTGGTCTTGTTGTTTACCTTTCTGGTTGTTTAACTATGCTTAAAACCCTTGTTCAGCCCCAGAGTGTCAAAATTGACCTCTGCTTTGTTGATTTTTTCCCTTTTCATTGGCTAACTAGCTTGGCGCGGTTTTCCCTTGAATAGTCGCACTGATTGGCACATGTTGCTTTTGTAGCACTCGCGCCATCCCCTGTTTGGTGCTGATTACCACCTCACAGTCGCGCTGACCCCTGTGATTTTTTGGCTAAGAGCTTTGCATGAGTTTTTTTGTTGTTTGTAATTGTTTCTGGAGAGTAATTGAAATGTTTTGGACTATTTTTGATTGTTGGAAGCTCATTTTCTGCAGTTTTTTATCCATTTCTTATCAATGTGACTTAAGGTATTAGGGTTTCGAGTGCCTTGGTGCATTGAGCCTTTTGTTTGGAGATCAAGTTTCTTGATAGTTGTAGAATTCGTTCCCTGTTTAATTGCTCTTGGTCCCTTTGATCCTGTTTAGTATGTTCATTGGTTGAATGATCATTGTCTTGTTTGTTTGATTTTTCTTCCTCTTACTCCAAGCACTGATTACAGTGCTTGCATGGGTCATTTTCGAGATTTCTCTTTGATTTGAAAAGTTTGTGGCATTGGTTTGGGTCTTGTTGTGTTTGTTTTACATTGGAGGAGTCATTCCGTTCCAACTTTCCCATTCGCTCTCTCAAACTAGTGTTTAGTTTTGTTTTTTATGTCATTTAGTGCATTGTTTGCTCTATTGCATTGAAAAAACCAAAATATTGCATTTCTTTTGCTTTGAAAATGAAACGTTCTTTCACATAACTAGCATTGCATCGACTAGGAAAGAGTTCTTTGTTTTCCGTAGATTGCATTAGATGCATTAGTGGATGTTTTCGCATTATTTTAGTATTTGCTATTGCTTGAAAGTTTTCTTTCCTTCTCGTAGATAGCTTTCATTGAATGAAAATGGTATCCTTCTGCATATAGTTTTGCATTTAGGAAGATTTCAGATCCAACATACGTTAAGGCCTAGAAATTGAAACTTAATCCAAGATCAACGTTAAAATTTATTTCAATTAACCTAAGGCAACATTGAAACCTAACGAAATATTCTAGTGGTCTAAGTTAGAGATGTGTTCCGACGTCTTAAAACCTAGTAGTTGTCGTTCGCCATCTAGCTTCAGACAGCACTAGTATGGACTCGTGCTCCCCGTACCGTCGAGTATATAAAGGGAGACCCCTCTAGGTTGCAATCCTTTTATCCATAGGAAGCTGAGTCTATCGCCCTGTAACTGTGATACACCGAACATAGCATTCGGGGAGACTACCTACGCGTACATCAACTCCTTGGTAATTTCTTTTTCATTTGATCACCAAGGTGTATATGGCAGTTCACGGAAACCTGGCATACCCTCTTGCTTAGATTACCTAAGCAGTCATTTTTTATCTTTACTGACTCCTTAAATTTGAAAATATCATCAAGCACTTGTCCTTTCGCGCTTGTTCAACCTGAAAGTGATAGAGTCACCTTTTGCCTGTTTCTCGACTCTTAAAAGATGAAACGACAGAGTTTTGTTTCAATGTTTTAAAATTAACTGTCCACAAAATATTCCTGGTTAAAGTTAGCTTCCTTAGCATTTTTTTAATGTTGTTTATGATGAAAACCTTTCTGGAGTTTACCAACCAAGGAATCCCCTCCAAAGGGAATCTTGGCCCTTTTCCTGCTTTTGGGAATGTTGGTGCTCCTTATATGGCAACGTTGTCTCTTCCAGGATTAACTGTTGGTTCGCCCATGTGGTTGTTTTCGACCTTGGTGGTCTTGAATGCCCCGATCTCTGTTCGACCATCACCTCCACCTGAAAAACACCATGTTGATTCCAAGGTGGACCTCTCCCCTTATTCGCCTGTTTCTTCATCCTCATCTTCTACTTCGCCTGGTGAAAGTTTGGATTCCAGTAACCAGGTGGCTAAGAAGAAGAAGTCAAATAAGCGAGAGGCTAATGCTGCAGCTATTGCGCCTTGGACACCTTCCCTTGAGAAATCATCCAACCTTCCATGGAAATTAAAATTCACTTGCATGTTGTGCAAAGGTGACCACCTTCTTCGAGATTTCCCTGGCATTCCCAATGTACATGAAGTATGGTCCGACGGTCGTTCGCCGTTGCCTTTGGCTTCCGAAAGTCATATTGGTAGCACATCTTCGACTAGTGCTGATAAGACTCATAACAAACAGGGTAAAATTACCAATCCCTATAAGTTGTGTGAAGGGCATCATCTAATTCACCTTTGTATGTATATGGATGAAGCCATGAGAGTGCTGGACAAATCTACTATTTCTGCACCCTGCCTTCCAGCTGGTTTCCAGAAATTTCTTTGAGTCCTCCGCTAGTTGATTCCACGATCAGTCAAGGGTCATCCTTGGTCGATCCCGCTCCCTCGGAAATTCAAATTTAGGAATTCATTCCCGACCAACCATTGGATGTGGAATTGGTGGATGTTGAATTGGTCGATCTGACCCCGCCTGTGGTTCATCAGGTCTTTTTGGTCGAGAGTGGATCTCATCCCTCTCACGTTATTCTTGTTTTTTCATATTCTTTGGACTTGGAGAAAGATTCTTCCATTCCTTTAGTTCAAGATGCTGCTCCTCCTACTCCCATGATGGAAGTCCTGTAGGATGCTCCTCTTGCTCCGGTAACACCGAGGGAAGACCATATCAGTTCGATGGTACCCACTCCAAGTAGTTTGGTCGCTTCCTTCGATTGGAGTCGATTTACAGGATACCGCCTTCCTTCTTATGTGCCTTTTGAGATCACGATACAGGTCTTCGATATGATCATGCCCAACACCATTATAGATGAAGGCGCATCCGTTAGTATTCTGTCTTCATCTACTTGGCAAGCTTTGGGTTCTCCACTGCTTATGCATGTTAGAATTTTTTGGCTTTTAACAGAGGAACCAGTCAACCGTTAGGGATCCTTCCGAAGTTGCCTGTTACTTTGGGAAGGAAAAATGTCTATATATACATGATGGTTGTTCCAGGCCCCTTGGATTTCAATTTACTCTTGGGGTGCGACTATACTTATGTCATGGGGGCGGTTGTCTCTTCCCTCTTTCGTGTGATTTATTTTCCACACAAAGGTCAGATCGTGGCCATTGATCAACTTTCTTTCTTTGGTCCTTACATGACATCTGGTCCACCATCGTCCCTTCTGGGTCTTTATCCACCGGTTGTATCTTCCCCGCTACAAGTTAATTATGTGGCTACCTATCTCATGCCCACATTCAGTGATAATTCCATTGTGCATCGTGTGCTGGGGGCATTGGGTCCTGATTTCCAATATTTTTTTTCTCCCATCAGATGCAAACCTCTTGGAATCCCTGACTTCTTATCCAGCAAGATGAGTTGTCACCGGAGCATAGTTCCTTTTCTTGTGTCAATCTCCTTAAAAATGAAACAAGGTGTCCCGAGGATATTTCATCTTCTATGTCAACCTCGTTTAAAAAATGAATTAGTTTTGAGGATAGTTCTTTTAATGTGTCAACCTCGTTAAAACAATGAAACATGTTCCCGTTCAATTCGAGTCTTTGCTCAGATCTCATAAAATCCCAGTCGAGTCTTTCTCTGATCTCGTAACTTGAACCTTCACTCCATCTTCTTTTCATTCATTACATATGGACTGAAGCTTGGGGGGCATGTACCTCGAATTGAGTCACCATGCTGGGGGCATGCCCAGGTTTTTTCAAGCACAGTTTACTTTTGTTTCAAGTTTGTGTAAACATGAAACCAATATCAAGCATAGTTTACTTTTGTTTTCGAGCTTGCGTAAAAATGAAATCTTTTCACTTTTGTGTTCTTTGTGAATGTTTCCTTTCTTTTGGGTCATTACTTATTATGCGGATTATTGATACATTAAATAACATTGTATTAAATAGACATTTGCATAATTTGTAAAATAATCATCATATCTAAAAAAATCCATGTAAGGAAATATATATATATATATCACATGTTTGCAATTGTGTGCATCATAACATCAAAAAATATGTGTATGTTTTTGTTACATCCTGAGACATCATGTCTCACAAAAATATACAGATAAAATAAACCTAGGTGTTTAATTAGCATGATGCTCGTGATAACATGTCACGGCCTGTACTAGCTGCCTCAGCAAGTGGAGAATTCGTCTAGGCACTCCTACAGTGTGTCTTTGATAGGTGCGAGGAACATCATCAAAAAGTGCATAATTTGGGACTCCTCAAGTGATCCCCTCCAGGTTGCGCACTATCTCATCTTCCTCGTTGCCCTCACCTTGAAGGTCAAAATTGCGAGGGACTTGCCTCGCTATTGGTGACATTTTGGCAGGTCTCTCTGGGCCAACATCTGCATCACATGGATTTAATGTCAGAACATACATAAACAAAAAAAAATCATAATACTCATAAAATTCAAAAAATGAGTCTTACCCAAATCTTCGTCCCAATCTTCTCCCTCCGAGAGTGGGAGGTCTGGGTCACCAGTGAAGTCTATGCTAGAGTAAGGCTAATCCTCCACGACAATCAGTTATCGATGGAGCCAATCAAAAAATTCCGACCTCCAAGACATCTGTTGGCCGCCCCCTGCCCTTGGCATCAGTGCTGCCCATCGGGTCATCTGAGATTCTCTCGTTGGTGGATTTATAACTATAACCTCCTATCACTGAAAAAATTGGTAATCGTTCCAAGAATAATGATACTAGGATGGATCCATAACCAAATTGTTTCAGTTTGGTCTTCTTGCATTTGGTTAATTGGCGCTTCATGTTTATGGTCACCGCCTCTGCCCAGTTGAAAAGGGTCAGAGCCATGCAATCCATAGTAAGAAGAAACTGTGTCTTTTTTGCTTCATGCGGTGCTTGCAATCCTGTAGCACGAGTGATGGTATGCAATACCATGCGTAGTGTCAAATATAGGATAGTTTGATATCAACTTTCCCACTACTGGTTCCTTTCTGCACTCCTCGGCATACCCTGTCTATCACCATGGACATGTTTTCCATGTAGGTTCGAGTGCCGGTGAGGAGTGGTGTTGCACCTCTCCGTGATAATCCTGTGATGAAATATACGCCGGAAACATCAATATCAAGTTCCTGATCCTGTAGGATGAACTTCTCTTGATCTTCGTCCCATATACTGATAAGATATTGTAGCGATTCTGGTTGGGCTCGGAGACATGGTGTGAGGAATAATTTTTTCAAACCACAGTTCTTGAGGGCTTCCATGACTCCCTCATTTTCCATGGCTAATTCATCTTCCTCACTATGTTCCCATTCTTTCCATTCAATGACCATTTTGCTCTGTTCTACCTGCAAACACACACATACAAGTGATATTAGTCAATATTTATCCTTGAATTTGTAAAAAAATTGGACATTTGTTAAGTATTTTGGCTTGAAATTGCATTGCGCTATTGGCATGACTATTTCTTAAATAGTTGTGCCAATGGGCGCGCCCTAATGTTAAAAATAGGGCAGTCGACGCGACTCTGTGCCCGAAACCTGCGCTGACCACGCAGCCCTAGATTTTACAATTTATCCCCCCAAATTCAAAATTGATAAATGCAGGAAGAAAGGAATAGCTTAAAATAACAAGAGGGATCTCAGCTCTTACCTGGATTTGACGGATTTGTGATTGATGTACTGGATTGGCCGCTATCATCGCCGCAAGATTGCACAGTAAAATGGGTAAAAATTGGTCCACAAGAGGTAAAAGTGAAAAGTAATTGTTTTTTACTATTTTTGGCATTTTATAACTTTTCACTACCCTAATTAGGTTTTAAGGCATGTTTTTATGATATTATTTTCAAAAAATGGGTTTTACACATGTCTCTTGTGCAGCAACAAGTTTTTTGTGACAAGGATGAAGTGACGAGTTATATTTTATAATTTTTTGAACTCGGTAAAAACACGAAAAAGTCACTACTGGAGTCATCTTTCAGCTCTTTTCTGACTCTCTAAAATTGAAAATATTTCCGAGACGCTTGTCATTTTGAACTCGTTAAATGGCTGCGAAACGATATCTACCCAGTATACGTTTACCCCTTTTTCGGGCTGGGATGGATTATTTATGAAAAAGGAATACCTTAGCCTATCGCGACTAAGAGGTTCTCTCAGACACAGTTTTCTACCTTTTCAGATTTGTGAGAATACCTACGAAAAGGGACTGCTGGAGTTTTCTTTTCTGCCTTCTTTTCAAACTCTCTAAACATGAAAAGATGTCGAGTTATCCCTTTGTCAGGCTCGTTAAACCCTGATGACATCGGACCTCGTCACCATGACATTATTCGAGTTCCTCCTTCCTAGGGCTCATAAAATGTACTAGGATGGATTTTTCCGAAGGACAAACTTATAGTGCAAGCATATGCTATCCCCTTCAAGCTTTTTTTCAAAAATAATTGGGGTACTTGCCAGAAATGGTGGGGGGAAATGGAACCAGATTTTAGTTATGTTGGTAGTATGTCGCTCTTGAACACGACACTTATCTGCATTCGTGTCGGGTTGGGGAAATATCATTTCATCATTTTTTCCTCCATGGGTTTGGGTAATCTATTTTGACCTCTCATTTTCTCTTTTCCATGTCATCATGACCTCATATCCTTTGATGTCAATACTACCAAATCTAGTGTCGTGTTGCTGATATGTTCAAGAGAAGTTTGCCTCTGCAGTTTTTCAACCTCCCTCTGATTCTCTGTTGGTCCTAATTCATAAACATCATATTCCTCTGTCTCATGTCAATAATGTGGGAAACATTATGGCCCTCCTTCGACCAGGTCACTTCCTGTCGAATTCAGCTCATTATCTAGGAATCTGATCTAGAGACTTCCTTTCGGTACCTTGGAGCCTGCATGCATTAATGGAAGGTTCTTCGCATTCGACGCAAGGTCCACATCATTGGCCTTCGATCAACTGACTCCACGGGTGTTCGACGCCAGATCACTATTCACATTCCGTGGATTGTACCTTGTGTACCTTGAGAGCCATTGTCATTATTGGTGGTTTCTCTCGCGTCTGTTAATAGCTTTCATCATTGACTGGTAATCAGACGATTTTCTTGCATGTTCGACTTCAACTCATACATTCGCATGCTAGAAATTGTACTTGTTCGGGTCGAGATGGAGTGCAAGACCCTGGAATTTGTCTAATAAGATCCAGGTTGCAGGTTTGTTGTGGATTATCATGACTTATTGCATGACTCTTTGATCGGATGGCTGCGACCATACCTGATTCTATCTTTTGATCTTTACTATTGGATGGCTACGTCCATACCAAGATCCCAGTTTTTATACCCTATTATGGATGGCTACGCCCATGCCACATGTTCATATATCAGAGATATTAGTTGTATTTTTAATTGCAGGTTTTCCAATAGCAGTGTTTGGTTCAAACACATTCTCATAAAGCATTTCGCCCCTCCCTCTCCCTCGGACCTCATGCTTTAGGGGGCATCTGTTACACAAATTTTTTTCACTGTCCCTGCAATCCCCAACCTGCACATTGGAGGGTAATTTCTATGACCAATGCATAGTGTCATGCTTTGCAAATTACATCCTTGAATCCCTTTTGATGAAGGCAACATTCTTCTTGTTAACATTTCCCTAAGTAGAGCTGTGGAAATCCCTATTTTTGCGTTGGCGCGAGTAGCCCTTTATCTCCTTGTGCCGACTTGGGAATTTCACACTAAGCCCATGCCACTTGGTGCTCTGTCCCAGTGTGATGCCCGCACCAAGCTATTTATGAAATGTTTTTAAAAAATAGAGGCGGAGGTTCCATTCCAACCACCTCGGGGATGAGTCATTGGGAGTGGTTGAACTGAAACAACCACGGGCCTCCTCCTTTAGCTAGTAGTTTCCACCTCCCTTGGAATACTCCTAAAGGATAAGCCTCCCTTCCACATTGGTAGGGATCCCAACCTCCTCCTTTGCCTCTATATAAACAAGCCTTCTCTCTTTATGAAAACTAGCTGAATAGTTGAAGCTGAACAAAGAGAATTATACAGCTAAAGTGCTGAACTTGAGAGACTAAGCTATAGTTGAATAACTAAGTTATGAGAAGGTAGAACAAGGAGAAATCCATCAAGAGGTCCCTTATCTCCTCTGAATTCCCCAACGAGCTTTGAGACGTGCTTCACCCGAGCCCCGCTGGAGAAGACCGCAACGTCAGAGCATGGTTGTATCTCTTCTTTCTACCTTTTAATATAAGTGACTATTGTCTAGTTCTCGTCTTGTGTTTTATCTTTATAGAATGCAATATGATAGTATTCTCTGACTAACTAATATATTTTGGATGAAATTAGTATGTGGGATTTGGTTGTCGTTTTCTGATCTTTGTGCAGGTGTCGAAGTGAGATAAGTGAAGGGATTGTGACTTGCCGAATCAGGAGCGAGCAGTTCTCATCACCACTATGATTTCCGACAATAGCATTGGACCACAGGTATGCTATCTTATAGCGTCCTCTTTCATTCAAATATCTAGGAACCTACACCTTAGCATGGTTCCTTGTTACTAGACGCACCATAGGGCTAGAGGGATCATCTCTTTCCGTAGAGAGGATTTACCTACATAACATGCCATATCCTCTGGTCTACCTCAAAATGTTTCTTTGAAGGTCTTTAGAGCATTTAGTTAAAGAAGATAGGTTTAGCTTGCTCTTTAGCTACACTTGTTGTTATCTTAAATGTTTTCTTTGTCTGAAAGTAATTCTAGGATTGTTGGATTGTTGTCTTAAATGTTTGCTTATTAAAGTCTGGCTAAAGAAGTCTATGGTATGCCCTGTTCTTTGGTTTGCCTCAAACAGTTACCTAAAAGACTTTTCTTTTTTAAGTAGAGTTAAAATATTCTTGATTGACTTTTAGTTTTTTTGCCTTCACAACTTATTGTTATTTCATATCACATCTAATTTAAGAGATCCACTTTTATAGTTAGCTTTCCTATGAAAACCCTTGCGAAGTTGATGAACAATTAAATCCTTTTATGACTCCATAGCCCAATGGATTGATATTTCTCCTAGTTTATCTATGCATTTGAAACATCCCTTCAACTAATCCCACCATTTAATCTATCAATCTATCAATCAATCAATCAAAACAAACAAATCCTTAGAACTTCATAACTAGCCTAATATCATAAAACAAGAGCATAAAGACATATCATCTATAAACAATTACATAGAGAGATCCCTCTCTAAATCTAGGAAGGCTAGGTCATAGGATTCCAAAGTGGTTCTGATGTGGTTCCGTGCAGAATTTTTTCTTGCCAATCTTGCAAATCATGGGGAGCCAACACCTTATACATGAAAAATCCAAAAAACGCCAAGGTTTGTACTGCGTTTCTTGAATAGTTATAAAGAAAATTGTTGTATAACATTTTGAAGACATAATTTCATAATGAATACTTCAGCAGCTTATAAAGGACTCTTTACCCTTTCTATTGAGCCCTCACTCACCCTCTAACTCCCAATTTTTAATTTTTCATATTGTTCTATGATGAATCAATTACTTTAGCCCAAATTACTTTTCATTAACAGTGCATCCAAATAATAGCAACATAAATAACCATTAAAAATAATTGAGGATAGAAAAATGCATGCAGTGATAGAGAAGACAATAGAAAAACCATAATAGAGAGAGATTGGTCCAAGGCTAGGGAAAAACCCCACTGTGGGGGAAACCCTTTCAAATATTCTTCTTCAATATATCGTCATAAAAAAATTTCAGCAGAGAGTACAATGAGAAAAATACATATATGCAATGGAAATAAATAGATCATATCTATAGATCTGCAAATCTGAAATATCAAAAGCACAGATCCGATGTATTGTCGAAATCAAGTGATCTCATCTTTCCAGTTCTAGATCTAGATCCATATCATTTCGGTACCTTAGTGGTGCCCTAAACAAAGTATGCATGTGGTTATATTGGCTTAGTCGCGACCTTGACAAGGCATTCCCATGGTTCTGGCTCAACTCAGTCGCTACCTCAACGTGGCCTGCCATGGTTCTGACCCAGAATACCCAGATCTAATGTGAGCCTCTGTCTGTGATCCCAGATCCTTTTCATGAGCTTCTCCTAACGTACATGTGCGAGCCAAGACAGAAAAATATGAAACAATCCAAGAGAGCATGAAGACGATCTCATGAGATAATGTGTACAAATGATCTTAGGGTCGCTTCTATTTTTAACTTTGTGAAGGACCGCTTGGGGATTTGACCAAATCCACATGAGTTTAGGTTGGCCCATAAAATTATAAAATAATTCATAACTTAACTTATGCTTAACCGAATAGGGTGATCTATAGGTCGATTTTGGTCCTGTTGAAAATAAGAATCTAATGAAATTATAATCTTTACCATCTGAGTTGTCCAATGTGGAATTTGACTCTAGTTGAAAAAATTAACACTCCCTCTCAATTAGGAAGAATTCTACTTGTTAATGTATTCTTGTAGATATTTTCATTAAGTTTTCATCACAAATCAACTCCATTTGTTGAAACTTTCTTGAATCTAGAAGAAGAAGAATCAGGGAGAAATAGATTCCACCCATACCTAGAAACAAGATAATCCAAAGCACAGGGGAGCACATCTCCAACCCTGGGATATCATCGAGGAGCTCAGTCTCAAACCAGAATCATGAAAGGGGAGACAATCTCAACCCAATCATGTTTCCTACTGATATCCCCATCAATTACTCTCATCATTCAAGTGGTATAATACCTACATCATAATCTACTTAGGTTGTACGCCCCAAGTACACTCTCATCTCGTTGGCCAAACGAGGAGCAGTATTCCCATCCAGCCTTGCTTAAGGGTATGATACCAACTGGGGTATACTCTGCAGAGACCAGATAGGGGAGCAACATCTCTAACCCTATGAAGATAGGGGAGCAACATCTCAACCCTGGGTAACAGATAGGAAAATTCCATATTGTCTAGAGATCCCTCAACCCGAAGAGCCCTTCATCTCAATTACTCACCCTAAGAGCTCAAGCGGGGTAGAAAGAGCTTTCCTAGTGTCCTCGATTAGTGCTACCCTTTATCTAAAGGGGATACATCCATTAGTCCAAGATATTCTCTTAAGACCAAGAACTTTCCTTTTGGTAGTGCCTTGGTGAGTATATTTGATATCTGCTTGTTAGTCGATATGTGGTGGAGCTTAACATCTCCTCTCTACACCATGTCACGAATAAAGTGATATTGAATCTCGATATGCTTGGAATTATCATGAAATACATGACTCTCTACGAAACAGATCTCGCTCTTGTTATCACAGTATATTACTATTGTATCTAAGACTTGACCAAAGAGCTTCCTTAACCGCATAGCTTCACAACTAGTTGTGCTAGCAGCAATGTATTTTGATTCGGTGGTGCTCAATGCTACTGACATTTTCTTCCTGCTCATCGAGGATATCATGGTAGAACCTAGACTCAAACAACATCAAGATGTACTCTTTTTGTCGGTGACATTACCTGCCCAATCAATATAAGTGTATCCATGAAATTGGATACCTCCAATAGAATATTTCAGACCACGTGTGATCGATCCCTGTAAGTATCTCAATACATGTATGGCTGCAATCCAATGCACATGAAGGGGCTTAGTCATGAACTGACGCAATGTGTTCGTTGCATAACACATATCTGGATGGGTGTTCATGAGAAACATTAGAGCACCAATTAGTTTTTTGTACTCGGATGGATTTTCCATATTAGAGTCAGCTGCTTTTCCACATAGCTTCTTGAAATTCATCTCCATCGAAGTATTCATGGATTTGCACTCAGTCATAACAAACCTTTCCAGCAGCTTCACTACACACTTTTCCTGTGAGAGAAATATCTCACCAGGCCTTTTCCACACCTCAAGGCCTAAAAATTAGTGCATGTAACCGGAGTCTTTCATCTCCAATTCAGAGGCTAGCTTCCTCTTGCATTCGATCATCAATGGTTCACTTCCTGTTAAGAATAGATAGTCAACATAAAGAACTAGAATCAGTGTAAAACCTTGGTCAAACTTAAAATAGAGGTTGGGATCAACATTACTTCCTGTGAAACCTAGTTTCATTAGATAGTTGTTAATGTGAGCATATCAAGCTCGGGGAGATTGCTTCAATCAATATAATGCATTCTTCAACCTGCAAACATATTTTTTGTGATCTTCCACTTCAAATCCCTATGGTTGTTTAACATACACTTCTTCCTGTAACATACCATGGAGAAAATCAGTCTTTACTTCCATCTAATGAAGGGTCCACCCTTGACTAGAAGCAAGGGAAACTATCAAATAGATAGTTTTATAACGAGCCACGAGAGAAAATATGTCATCGTAATCTTCTCCCTCTTTCTGAGAGAAACCTAGAGCTACAAACCTCGCTTTGTATTTCTCAATGTTGGCATTGATTCCATGCTTGATCTTAAATAACCATCTATAAGTCACAAAATACTTGCCATGTGGTCTCAACACAGCATCCCATACATCATTTTTCATAATATATTCGTATTCCTCAGCCATATCATCCTTCCAAACTTGTTCTTTGACTGCTTCCTCAAATTAGGATGGTCTAGTTTGAATCATAGTGCTCATAGTAGCTACATATCCCTAAAACCTGCAAGGTTCCTTCCTTTCTCTGAATGATCAAAAAATGGGAATACTTATTGCACTGTCATGTAGAGTGTCGCGAAGCCAAAGTGGTATTTTCCTTGTAGGAATATCATTGGGAGGTGTATTTAGAGGATCCATAGGCTCCATGGGAGTATCAATATCATCTGAATTTGGCATAAAAGGACCATATAGAATGTCGTTGTCATCATCATCTCCCTTGGGAAGTGGAGGAAGGTCTCTTGCTTTACTAAGTGCAACAATTTCATCAAAGGTTACATCACTCCTAATTTCAACCTTCTTTTGACCAGGAATGTATATTTTGTAAGCCTTAGAGTTTTCACAGTAACCCATAAGAATACCTTTTCTACCTATAGCTTCCAGCTTGTTTCTTTTGTCTTTCCTCACATGAAAGAATACTAGACATCCAAATATGCAAAGATGACTAATGTTGGGTTTTTTATGTGTAAACATTTATTCTAGAGTTTTGTTTTTCAATGCTTGATGAGGCACCTGGCTTTGAACATACACAACAACATGTGTGGCTTTAGCCCCCAAAAACTTTGGTACCTTCTGTTCATGAAGCATGGCACGAAAAAATTCCATTATCGACCGGTTCTTCCTTTTATCCAAGATATTTTGTTCAATTGTATAAGGAAAAATGGTTTCCTTCTTGATCCCTTCTTTCTTGCAAAATGCTAGGAATTATTTTGACATGAATTCTCCTTCGTTGTCAGACCTGAAAACTTTGATTCTTTTCCCTGACTGATTTTTGACCAAAGCTTTGAATTCATGGAATATTTCGAAGGCTTCATCCTTGTGCTTGAGGTATTACAACCATGTATTTCTTTAGAAATATTCAATGAAGGTGATTTAATAGAGATGACCACAAATCGAGTGCACATGCATCAAACCGCATATATCTGAAAGAATGAGAAGGAGGATGCTAGTTTTTTTGTTCTTACTTGAGGGGAATGGTCCCCTTGTTTTCTTTCCACTTGCGCAACCTTAAAAAAATTCATCATTATGAGCTTGAACATAGAGAATACCTGAGACCAATTTATTCAGTTTTGGAGGAGCATCATAGTGTAGATGAGCCAGCCTGTGTTATCATAATTCATTAAGATGATTGGTGTTATAAACCAATGCTGTAAGTGGCCTTCCTGTGAATTTTTAGAGTCCCTCGTATCTCAAACCTAATGTGAATGCATCTTTGATATTTGAATCAGTAGGGCAAGTTAAGACCTTTCCATCAATGAAGTAAACCCTCATCTCTTTATCTTCTAATGTGGGTATAGAAATTAAATTCTTCATAGGACCTGGCACATACATAACATTATGCAACAATACTGATTCCTTGGAGTTCAACTAAAACTTGAGAGATCCAAATCCTTTTACGGGATGAGTGGAGTTATCTCCAAGAATTATTTTTAACTTGGTCTCCCTCTCTACTAGATTAGAGAGGACTTATTTGTATCTAGATAAGTGATGAGTGGCCCCATTTTCAACCAACCAACTATCCCACAAATCTTGTGGAGAATAACTAGTAACTGCAGAAATAATGATATATTCAGTTTTATTCACATCATTACTTTCATACTTGTGAGTCGTTGACTTATTTTTAGAATGGTGTTCTTCTTCACGATCACATGAAGAATCTCTTCTCCCTTCATATTTTCTATCTCATTTGTAACTTTTATTGTCTCTTCTTCTTTTATCATTGTAGTTTCTTCTAGTGTCGTACCGTGGCCTCTTTCTCTTTTCGGGACAATCACATGCATAGTGACCTTTCTTGGGGAAGTTGCAGCATTCAATATGGGCTAGTGACTTGCCATTCCTTTTTTTTGAGCTTTGAGGATGAGGTCTTCTGGAAGGGCCTCCTTTTTATCTCTTTCTTTTTCTATGGGCGACATATGCAGCAGGCTCTCCTTCTTCATGCTTCTGAATCCTCCCTCTTGCTATCATTTTTTATTCTTCTTGAGTAAGCTTTCCAACAATATCATCAAATTATGGAAGAAAATTGTTGTTAATGATAGTAGTTATGAGTGTTTCCCAAATAGAAGGTAGACCTCTAAGAGCCATGAGAACCAACTCTCTATCAAGTACATTCCCTCCAACCCTTTGGATTTGATCTCTAATATGAGGGATCCTCATAATGTAAGACTGAACAGTTTTACATTTTTTCATCTTCACTTCCTTGAGTATATATTTCAAGGTGATTATCTCAATTAGATTTTTGACTTCATACATGTCAGATATCTTGTCATGCATGTCTTAGATTTTCTTAAATTCCCAACATATGCAAGTAAATGATCTTGTAAACCATCAACTATGATTTGATTTTCTTTGGACTCACCTTTCTTATATATGTTCTTGATGGTGGCATAGGAATCTTTTGAAGGCTTGGGCATCCTTCCTTTAATGTATTCTAGCACATCATTGTTGTCAGCTATGATCTCCAATTTGACTTTCCATGTAGCAAAGTTAGATGCATCACCCAGTTTCTCGTGCTCCTTGAAGGTAGAGGAAGACATTTTGACCTTGACTTGTAGATTTGATTTATGATAATGAGGGCTTCACTTATTGTCTTCTCGTGGGCTTTTCCTTCACCTTAGCTCTGATACCATGTTAATTTTTCATATTGTTATATGTTGAATTAATTACTTTATCCCAAATTAATTTTCATTAATAGTGCATCCAAATTATAACAGTGTCAATAAACATAAACAATAATTGAGGATATAAAAGTGCATGCATAGATAAAGAAGACAATAGGACAACCATAAGAGATAGTAGATTGGTCCAAGACCAGGGAAAAACCCCACTGCGGGGGAAACCCTTTCAAATCTTCTTCTTCAATAGACCGTCATAAAAATTTTCCAGCAGAGATTAAAATGAGCCCAATACATATATGCATAGAAAATAAATAGATCATATCTATACATATTCATATCTACAATATCAAAAGCATGGATTTGATGTATCACCAAAATCAAGTGATCTCAGTTGCCCAGTTCTAGATCTAGATCTAGAATGTTGTCAGTTATTGTTCTGAAGTAATTGTGACTAAGAGACAGATGAATGAAGACAATGAACAAGAAACTGATTATGATCCAAATCAGATCTTCCCAAAAAATCCCTTAACCACTGCCTTAACAATCTTATCTTACGGCTAAATCTCCCTTAACCACGATCTGAGCACTTTGTGCCCACGACTAAGGTCCAGATCAGCTCGGTACCCTATTCATGCTGTGAAAAAAGTATTCCCATGGTTATACTAGCTTAGTTGCGACCTTGAAAATGCCTACCCGCAGTTCTATCTCATCTCAACCACTACCTCAACATGGCCTTCCTGTGGTTTTGGCCCAAAATACCCAGATCCAGTGCGAGCCTCTATTTGTGATCTCTATCCTTTGTGCAAGCTTCTCCTGACGTACCTGTGTGAGCTAAGACAGAAAAATACGAACCAATCCAAGAGATAATGAAGACAAAATCATAAGAAAATGTGTACAAATGATATTGGGGTCACTTCTATTTATAACTTGTGAGGGACCACTTGGGGCCTTGATCGAATCCACATGAGTTTAGGTCGACCCATAAAATAATAAAATGATTCATAACTTAACTTCTTATTAACCAATTGGGGCGAACTATATGTCAATTTTGGTCCTCTCGAAAATAGGAATCTAATTAAATTATAATATTAACCATTTGGGTTTTCCAATATGGAATTTTACTCTAGTTGAAAAAATTAACACGAGTAGTCTAAGAGAATTTTTTTTTTTAAGGTAATATATCCTATCTTCTACCCTAGCCAGCCTATGCTTAATTACTCTAGTCAGACTCACCTCCAAAAGTCATGTCCCTTAAAAACGCACTCCAACAACTATAAATTCAATTATAATACTTCACTTTCCAGTCATCAATTCGGCCAAGGAAATTCAAAGAATAATGTAGCAAGGAGTTCACAACTCGTGAACTAAAGAAGGTTGAGGAGAAGGAGCTTAAGGACAATTTTGAAGATCTATTTGGGTTAAAATTTATTATTGAAATATTCTCTTGGACCTGTGATAAAGGACAATACCCTTGAACTATGATAAGGAACGACAACTCTCAGACTGGAGGACTTAGACCAATTTGGAAGCTCAAATCAGAATTAGTTCGGATACTATACCACAATTAGTTCAGATCTTCTATTATGGGACTAAAGTATATCACAGTTGGATCGTTTTTATTGATATAGTACAATTAAGACCTTCTACACCTGCGGTCATACAACAATGCCTTGAATTTAGGATCATTCAACCTTCAGACTTGTTTCTGCCTAAGTTGGAGCTCAGACCTATGGTATATTGCCTCAGACCTATGGCTTATTTCCTCGTACCTGTGAATTATTTCCTCGGAACTATTTTACCTTTCACCTCTCTTGGGTGCCTCTATGAAGCTCAAATTAATGAAGACTTTAGAAGAACAATCACCTATTATGATTCAGATCTATGACTTGGATTGAATCTGTGACAGTATTTATAAAGCTCGGACCTCTTATGACTTATAACCTCTATAAAATAAAGAAATCATGAAGAATTGATGGTTTTATCAGTGATGAGTTGGAGACTTTAAATATTAAATAATTTATGATTTTGAATAGTGAAGTGAAAAAGTCTTGGACAGTGAAGCATTATGATTCTTGGAGCATTCTTTGGACAAGTGAAGCATTTTATAATTAAAAGTATTCAATGAACAAATATAAAAGTCAGGGACAAACTTGTGGAGAAATTAAAGTAATTCAATTTTTAAAATTTTAAAAATATTTAAGGTTTGGTGCCCCGGGGGTTGGAGCCTCTAAAACAAGTTAGAGCCTTGAGAACGATAGGGTTGGATCCCTAGAGGCTGGAGCCTAAAAAAAAACAAATTCAGAGCTTGGAAACAGGTTGGAGCCTGGTAGATTGAAGGGTTGGAGCTCTCAAACATCATTTACTCAAAATTTTGTAAAAATAGGATTAGTGTCCTCACTTGTTCCTAAAAAAAATATTTTTATTTATTTTTATAATTATAATTGTGAAGAATATTAACTAGTAAACATAACAATTGAAAATAAATATTGATTCACCCCCCTCTCAGTATTTCCAACAATTGGTATCAAAGTCAGCTTCTTCATAATCAACCTAATAGCTGGAAGAAGGATTCTTAAGTCACAATGAAGAATCGGGATTCATGAAAAATCCCCCAATTTGATGGAACAAAATTTGGCTTTTGGAAGTGAAGGATGACATTATATTTAATGTATTTTGGACCTGAAGTATGGAAAATTGTTTTGGATGGATATAAAGTTCCACCTAATCCTCCAATAGATTAGGACGAAAGGAAATTTTATTTAGCAGATTCCAAAGCACTAAATTCCATAACGAGTGGAATTTATGATTTAGAATTTACAAAAGTGATGAACTATGATTCTGCCAAGGAAATGTGGGACTAGCTTATTGCTATCTATGATGGAGACTCCAAGGTTAAGAAGGAAAAACTCTAAAATCATATAAGACAATTTAAGAGTCTCAATATGGACGGAGAAAAATATATTGCAACCTTTTTTCTTTAAGTAGATGAAGTTGTCAACTCACTCAAGGGTTTAGGTGAAAAAATTGAAGAAAGTAGAGTTGTCCAAACAATTTTGAGATCGCTTCTGGAACGGTTTGATTCCAAATTAAGTGTCATAGAAGAAATAAAAGACTTGCATAGTATAAATATGGATTAAATTCATGGGATTCTCATTGCATATGAAATGAGAAAAGGAATCCAAAACTCCAAGGAAGTTGCATTCAAGGCTTCAAGATCATCAAAGAAAGGAAAAATATGTAATTATAGTGGTGATGATTCTGATATTGAAACAGAACTAGCACAATTCATGAGGAAACTGAGGAAATTATTCAAGCTCGAAGGTAAGTTTCCTCTCATTTTTTTTAAGTGTAGAAGAATATGGCATTATGCTGCAAAATGTCCTCATAAACATGATAGCGATGATGAAGACAAAAATAAAACGAGGATGTTCATGAAGAAGGAGTCAAATAAGAATAATTTCTTCTCCAAACAATATGACTCTCATGAAGAATACTTTTTTATTACAAAGAAAAAATCATCTAATAATACCTTTCTACTCAAAAGGGATAATGATGAGTCCGATGAAGAAGATGACTATGCTAGAAGCAGTGAAGTGTTGTTCATGGAATTTACAAATGATGATGATTCCGAAAAATAAGATGAAGGAAATTTGGATGAATTACTAATGATTTCCATTGAATAAAATGAGAAATTAAGGAATAAGGTCATTTCTCTCAAAGTAGCAAAGGAAGAAGAAAAAAGGAAGGAAAAATTCTTGAACAATAAGTTAAAAGAAAGAGAAGCATTATGTGAAAAATGAGCAGTTGAAATTGTATCTCTAACAAAAGAGTTGAATCAAGCTAATAATAGTTGGAAAATCTCTCAAAATCTTGATAAGATCCTTAAGACTCAAATGCCTCAACATGATAAGAATGGAATTCGTTTCACAGGAGAATCATCAATTTCAAAGAAGAATTCCAATGAAAAAATCGAAAGTAGTTATGATGACATCCTTTGCAATCACCCAAAAGAGGAGAAGTCACTCCACCAAGAACAAAGGTTCATCTAAAACAACCCAAAAAATAAAGGAAATCTATCTCGAGGGAAGAATGTTACATCAATTCAAGGATATCCTAACAAGTATCAAACTATCTTTCTTGGTTGTTGTTTCCATTGTAAAAAATTTGGTCATCAAGCTAAGCATTGCAAGTCTTATAATGATAATAGCTCAAGATATAGGACCAATTATCAAATAAATCCATGCAGTTTAAAAGAAAAAGGTCAAATCAAGACCTACAATTCATTTGATCATTTGGCTAAGTATGATCAAGTATGCTCAAAATGAAATGATTTTGACCATGATGCACAAAATTTTCCATTTATATCAAGAAGGGAAGATTTCAAGAAGGAGGAACCCACTACAGATAAATGTGGCCTATCTTTATGTGCACATAGTGATGAAAATAAATGGTTTGTGGATAGTGGATGTTCAAGACACATGACAGGTCACCAAAAGAAGTTTATCTCATTAAACAAAAAGGATGGAAATGTATCCTTTGGAAGTGGATCTACTAAAATTGTCAGAAAAGGGACAATTGCTCTTGTAAACGGAAATTGAAAAGAACAAAATGCATTGTTGGTGGAAGGGCTCAAACAAAATCTTCTAAGTGCTATCCATATTTGTGACCAAGGACATAATGTTATCTTTAGTACTAAAAACAGTGAGATAATAAAATCCTCTTTAGGAGAACTTGTGGGAAAAGGAGTAAGAACACATGATAATATATACATTTTGAGTAAAATTCAAGAAGAAAAATGTTGTATGAGTCGAATAGATGAAATTTGTTTATGACACAAATAATTGGGACATCTAAAATTCGACAACTTGGTTAATATCAGCAAAAAAATTGTAGTGAGGGACGTTCCAAAAATAATAAAGCCTAAACAGGTTGTGTGTGGCCCATGTCAACATGGAAAGAAAACTAGAACTTGCTTCAAGACTAAGGAGTTCTCACCATCAAAACCTTAGGAGATCATACATGAAGATTTATGTGGACCAACCAAAACTCTAACTCTTCAGAGAGAAATGTACTTTTCTCTATAGGAGTTCATGGGGCCACAATGTAATGTTAGCCGACCTAACAATAATAATGTAAGGGCACAATAATAAAAATATGGGGGTTTCAGGGGTACAACAATAACAATAAGGGGGGTTACACTAACATAATAAGGGACTACACTATTAATATAGGGACTTAACATGCCCCTCTCCTTCAAACAAGTGTTGTTGTCAACACTTGATTATTTCTTGGTGCTTCTATATAAAATTCTCATCCTCCCTTATGGAATCTTCTAGAGGAAAGTTCTTTCACTTGCTGAGATACCTTGAAATTGACTGTACTTGTCAAGTTCTTGTTTCTATGACTGCTTCAGAACTTCTTTCAATGTGATGTTGATCTTCCTGTTGTTTCATTAGATTCTGAACCAAAGTTAGGTTATCCATTGAGAGTTGGAGAACATGTTGTTGATGCGCGGTGTGATCTTCCACTAATTTATCATCCATATTAGCTATTATTTGATCCTTCAAATCATCCAAATTAGCCTCCATTTCTTCTTTTAAACCATCTATGTCATCTTCGGTTGCTCTTCGTAAGATCGAAATTTGTTGCACTTGGTACCGTAATTTTGATATCTCATACTGCAATTTTTCCTCTTCATGCATCATAGTATAGATTTTTGAGGGCTTAATGGGTATGGAATTATTTTTTGGAGGTATTACAGAACCCAATACTGATAAAAATTCTAAAATATGCCCTTGGAATCACTTCAAACTGCTTTTTCAAACAAATGTTATGAAATTTTAAAAACCAAATACACACCTTTTTATTGATTTTGAGGAGCTCGATATTGAAACCGAATTATCTTTGTGATCTCAGATCTTCAATATTTGAAATTTTGCCTTGAAGTAGCCCTCTGAATCTTATTTTGAATGCCATTGATTTGACTTGATTTGGATTCTTGAAGACAAAGATATGCCAAATCTCCTATGATGACCTAATTATGGACTAGTTCAGTAGAGCGAAATTGTACGACCTGCCATGTGTCACTGTTTCCTCCTCCGACACATGAAATTGAGATAAAGAAAACTAAATTCCATGTGATTGTGGCCACTTTTTACAGAATCCAAATCCGATGCTCAGAGAAAGAGTTATGATGTTTTTCCCACTGTCACCTCTTTGAGATGAAATTCAGGCCCCTGAAACAATCCTAACTTCCACAGATCATATCTCCAAAAATATTGCGAACCAAGATATGAAATTTTTATAGGAGGTTCCTTAGGCTTTCAGCTTCGCTCTATGAAAATTTAAGCTTCGGAACCCTTGTAGAAAAAACGTTATAGTGAAAATTTAGCGATGACCTGTCTAGGTTAAATTCAGGATCCTAAAAAATCCCTAACTTCCACAGATCATATCTCCGAAAATATTGCGAACCAAGCTCTGAAATTTTTTTGCCGATGTTCCTCCGGATTTTAGCTTTGCACTCTCAAAATTTTAGCTTATGAACCTTTGTAGAAAAATTTTTATAGTGAAAATGCCACAATGACCTATTTGGAGCAGCGAAACCCTAGAATCCAAAGCTCTGATACCAAATGTCATGAAACCAACTCCAAAAATAGAAGAAAAGAGAGATCAACGACTTAGAAATAGCCACTTCGAAGGAGAAACCTTCAATAAATTACATAAATGAAAAATTCTTGGATGGTACAAATGAAAAAACCTCCTTTATATATATAGGAGTCCATGGGCCACAATGTAATCCTAGCCGACCTAACAATAATAATGTAAGGGCACAATAATAAAAGTATGGGGGTTACAGGGGTACACAAATAATAATAAGGGGGGCTACACTAACATAATAAGGGACTACACTATTAATATAGGGACTTAACACTATACTAGAATGATGTCGGATTCTTTATAAAATTCAAATACAGAGCTTTTGAATGTTTTAATAATTTCAAAGCCCTTGTGGAAAATGAAAATAATAAAAAATCAAGTGTCTTAGAACACATAAAGGAGGAGAATTCAATTCAAAGGAATTCGACGATTTCTATAAAATACATGGAATCAAAAGATAACTCTCTATATCTAGAACTCCTAAACAAAATGGAGTTGTAGAAAGAAGAAACATAGTCGTTCAAGAAATGGTAAGAACGATGTTACTAGCAGTTGATTTTGAGGCCAAGTTTTGGAAAGAAGCATTCAAGACAACAGTATATACCTTGAATAGAGCTCAACTAAGACCAAATAATGGCAAGACTCTGTATTAATTATGGAAAGGATGACCTGCTTCAGTGAAATATTTTAGAATTTTCGGAAGTAAATTCTTTATAAAGATCAATGATGACTAGTGAGGCAAGTTTGATTCTTGTGTTGATGAAGGGATATTTCTTGGATATTCTACAAGGAGAAAAACATACAAATGCTACAATAATTGACTAGAAAAGGTAGTAGAAAGCATTGATGTAAAAATTGACGAAGCACTTCCAAAAAAAGGAATTGAAGTCCATGAAGAAGATTTTATTTTTAAAGAACTCAAACATTAGTCAACAAAGGAATAAAAGGATCAAGAAAATCAAAAGGAACCATCTCTAGCTCCATAAAAGGTCAAATTCCTCAAAAAACACTATCCTAAATAGAAAATTATTGGCAAGTAGTGTTATGAAATCAGCTCCAAAAATAGAAGAAAAGAGAGATCAACGCCTTAGAAATCAACCACTTCAAGGGGGAAACCTCCTTTACATTATATAAATGAAAAATTCTTGGATGATTCAAATGATAAAGCCTCATTTCTATATATAGGAGTCCATGGGGTCATTATATAATCCTATCCAACCTAACAATAATAGTGTAAGGTCACAAAAATAACAATAATGGGGTTTTATGGGCCACAATAATAACAATATGGGGAATACAGGGGTACAACAATACAAATAAGGGGACTACACTAACAACAATAGGGGAATACACTATTAATATAGGGACCTATGTGCCCCTCTCCTGAAAAAAAGTGTTGTCCTCAATGCTTAAGTAGCTCTGGATGCTTCTGTATAAAATTCTCATCCTCCCATGTGGAATATTCAGTGGGTAAGTTCTTCCACTTGATGAGATAATCTGAAATTGATCAATTTCGTCGTTGTCTAGTTCTTGTTTCCGTGACTACTTCAGGTTCCAATATGATTTTTCCTTCCTCATCAAGTTCTGGCAATATTGTTTGAACTGGAAGTTTTTCACCTATAACCTTCTTTAAGCATGAAACATGGAAAACTGGGTGCACTCAAGAAGAAGTAGGAAGCTCCAATTTGCATGCCATAGTACCAATATTTTGCAAAACCTTTTAAGGACCATATTAATTTGGTGATAATTTATTATCCTTCTTAGCTTGCTTGAGGGAAATTTGTTTTTATGGTTGTCGCTGTAAAAATACTCAATCTCCTACATCAAAACATCTCTCGCTGTGATGTTGATCTGCTTGTTGTTTCATTTGATTTTGTGCCAAATTTAGGTTATCCTTTAAGAGTTGGATAACTTGTTGTTGATGCTTGATGTGATCTTCCACTTCTTCAACCTTAGAATTTTCTATTAAAGATGATGTGATGGACAGTGGATGATATCCATAAAGTGCCATAAATAGGGTCAGTTTTTTTGTAGTATGGAAGGAAGTGTTATACCACAATTCAGCCAAAGGCAACCACTTGACCCATTGTGTTTGTTTATCAGATACAAAATAATGAAGATACCATTCCAAACATTTTTTCACTATCTCAGTTTTCCCATCGGGTTGAGGATAATAAGATGAGTTATGGGCTAGTTGAGTACCCAAACAAGAAAATAATTTCGTCCAAACATTTCTAGTGAAAGTGGGATCTTTGTCGTTTACAATAATCTTTGGGTTTCCATGTAGCTTTTGAATTGTTTCCATAAATGTAGTAGTAACTGTACTTGCTTTAAATGGATGATATAATGCACAATAGTGTTCATACTTGGTAAGTCTATCAACTACCACCATGATGATTCAATGATTGGATAATATAAATGGCACAAAGAAATGCTTCCATATACATATTGAAGCATAAATATCAGTATTGGGTTCTAAAATGACCCCTAAAAATAATTCAACACGCATTAAGCCCTCAGAAGGCTCTACTATGACTCATGAACAAGAATAAGTGCAACATGATATATCGAAATTACAAGACCTAGTGCACCAAATTTCATTCTCACAAAGAGAAAAAAAAAATGGAATTTTTGAAGAAAGGCGTGGAAGCTAAGATGGATGGTTTGAAGAAAGGCATGGAAGCTAATACGGATGGTTTGAAGAAATGCATGGAAGATAATATGGATGGTTTGCAAAATGGAATGGAAACTAAGATGGATGGCATGGAAGCTAAGATGGATGACATGGAAGCTAAGATAGATGAAAAAATTAAAGACAACAAGGAAGACATGAAGAATGATCTAAAAGTAGACATGGAAGGTTTGAAGGAAGGTTTGACAAAGTTGATACAAGAAATTATTCGTAATGGCAAAAAGGTAGTACATGAACTCATGATGAAAAAAAAAATGTTAATCGTTATTTCATAAACTCTAATGTTGGATTGAAGACCCACCATATTCCAAATATCGATATGAGGAATTTTGATAGCAAGAAGTTGTTCTTGACTTGATAAACTTGTTAAATGATGTAAATCTGATGTATCTACAATGACTACAGAAGGTAATGATGGAAGGAATGTCGGTATGTTCCAGAACATGATGAAAAGAGTATGTCTCAAGGCATACGCGGATTTGTCTAGACAAAGTAGCGTATGCACGCGGGCAATAACGTGCCAAGTCACGTATGGGAAAAAGCGCTCTAAATTTGTAAAACCAGGGGTAACTACCATGGTATTGACCCATTGTATTGAATGATGGTTCGCCTATGTGATCCCGTCCAGGAATACCATTGGGAGTTATGTGGTTTTGGCTCATGGTATTGATAAAGGGTAACCCTATATAAGGAGAAGAAATTCATTGTGCAAGGGTGTGCATGTGTCTGGGCTTTGATGAATACTTCACTCTGAAGTATATATGTATGGTTGAACCCTGTTCCTAATTGATAGATCTAAATCTATGATGCACCTATGAACATGATGAAGGCTCAAGATCTCTAGATCTAGAAATGGTGAATGTCAAGGATGATCTGAAAAGAAGTGAAGAAGACCTGGCGCAATCCTGTTGAAGAGATTGAAGAAATCTAGGTAAGTTTATAGATCTGGTCTGTACTGTAAAGTTTATCTTTTATAGATCTATACGCAGGTTCGTTTCATGAAACACGTGTGTATACGCGGGTATGTGGAAAGAAAAGTGCGTATGCGCAGTTAGGATTTTCTTTGGAAGATGTACTAAAGTATACGCGGGTTCGTCTTCTGGAAAGTGCGTATATACGCGGGTCTGATTAAATAAAAGCGCGTATGATTTCTGATCTAATGGTTGCTGAAGGTTGAATGTGTTTCTGCATATCTATTCTAAAGTCTGGGTTATATCTGATATTCTGGTTACAGTGGTCTCACTGTTCTGTTTGAAGCATTGAGCAAGATATGATTATTGATAAGTGAAGGGTTGTGTTGAAGCTGTTTGATCCAGTTTGAAAATTGATGAAACGTGGTTTGCAGTGGTGCTGAGGGTCGAAGCCTTCAGTCAGGGGGTCGTAGCTCCCTTCCAGGAGAGGCTGGTAAACGAGAGCAGGGGGTTGTAGCTCCCTTCCAGGATAGGCTGGTAAACGAGAGAAGGTTTTAGCCTTCTGCAGGTGGGTGCCTGCGTGTTGGTTTGAGTCTGCACCAGTACATGATTGTAAGAAGTTTTCTTAATAATAGATTTTGAAGGCTAAAGCAACGGCAGTGGTGGTTTTCTCCCGAATTGGGTTTCCACCTAAAAATCCCGGTGTTCATGTGTGTTGCATATGTGTGATGATTATTCTGTTCTATCTGCACCTGTTTACTGTTTCTGAAATATCTGATGAATGAATAATGCAATGATCTGAGTTAAGATTCAAACACATAATTAGATCTCTGGACATACGCGAGTTCTGTAAAGGATATCCACGTATATACGCTAGTTTCCTTCAGTAAAGTAGCGTATGGGTTTTTAGAAAGGAAAAAGTAAAAGTTTGATTGTCTGCACTAAATACTGATTCACCCCCCCCTCTCAGTATTTTTCCCAACAATTGGTATCAGAGCAGGTCCTTCTGAAAAAGCTTAGCCGCTAGAAGGAAGATCAAGCAAGATGAGCTATCAAGAAGGAACAACATCTATCAAGCCTTCGCTCTTCAATGGAAGCAATTTAATCTTCTGGAAAATGAGGATGAGATCCTTTCTTCAGTCTATGGGAGCAGATGTATGGGCCATTGTTGAACAAGGATATCAATATCCAGCTGCTACACCAACAGATCCAACTGAAAGGAAGAATTATGAATCAAATGCAAAAGCGGTCAATGCTATAACAGGAAGTCTAACAGAATCAAAATTTGTCAAAGTCATGCAGCTGAATACAGCAAAAGAAATATGGGACAAAATCATTCTGAGTTATGAAGGTGATGCAAAGGTAAAAAGTGAAAAACTCCAAACTCTCATAATTGAATATGAAAATTTAAAGATGCATAGTGATGAGAGTATTGCCAGTTTCTTTTTACGTCTTGATGATGTTGTAAATCGTATGAAAAATCTGGGAGAAACAATAACCAAAACTACTTTGGTTGAGAAAATTTTGAGATCGCTAACGGCAAAATTTGAGTCAAAAGTCTCTGCTCTTGAAGAAAAACAGGATCTTCAAAATCTTACTGTGGTGCAAATTCATGGCATACTGACTGCATATGAAATGAGAAGAGGAGGACCATCTGAAGTCAAAGAAGCTGTTTTTAGAGCTTCTACAAAAGGGAAAGAAGTACAAGAAGCAGAAGGATCGGGATATATTTCGGAAGAAGATGAGGAAAATTTTGTAAAGAAACTTCAACTTGGTACAGGACGGTTTAGAGGTAAGCTTCCTTTCAAATGTTTTAATTGTGGAAGAGTTGGTCATTATGCTGCTAAGTGTCCTCACAAAGAAACACCTGCAAAAGGAAAAGAAGTAGCTAGAAATAAGAACCGGTCTAGCACTAGAAGAAGTTACTATACTCATGATGACAGTGATGGGGTATCTGATAGTGAGGAAGAATGTGAACAAGATCTTAGACTTCTCATGGATTTTGAATCTAAAGAAGAAAATTATACTTTTGTGGATGCTCTAGAGGACAATGATTTTCTTGAAGAGAACAATCGACTCAAAATACGCTTAGAACAAAGCAGAATTCTCTTAGAAGAATATAAAATTCTCTTAGAAGAAAGGAAAATAACCATCGAGACTTTGGAAAAGCAGGTTGAAGAGGCAAAGAAACACAATGAGAAATTAGAATGTGAAGTGGTAAGTGTAAGAAAAGAATTTGAGAAAGCAAAGACTCTGAATTTCAGATTTGCTAAAGGATCTGAAACCTTAGATGAGATTATCAAGGTACATCGTTCTCCTCTTATAAAGACAGGTCTTGGATATATTGGAGAATCTTCTCAAGCTTCAGCACCAAATTATCTAAAAGCAGCTACAGCTGGTTTACAAAATTCTGCCACTCGGCAAGGGAATAAAGAATCTTTACAGGTAAAGCATGATCATCTTAATGCAAGGAACACTAACAGGAATATCTTTCAAAGAAGCCCCAATCAACAGGTAAATTCAAGTAGAAGATTTCATGATCGCAGAAATTTCTTCTTCAATGGACAATGTTTCTCATGTCACAATTTTGGCCATAAAGCTACTCAATGTGTTGCATATAAAACCATCATGACAAGAGAATCAAGAAAGAAAAGGGTTGATATTGAAACAAATAAGAATACCTATAAAAACTTATCTCCTCTTCTAAATGAAGTTGAATGTGCTTATTACAATAACTATGGGCATGAAGAATCTGAATGCAGGAGCAAAGTTCAGCCAAAAGAGCATCTTCCTTCAAAATCCAAAATATGGAAAAAGAAGGAATCACAGGTTGAAAATTGTGGCATAGATTTATTTGCGGAAGGTGAAGAAAATCAATGGTACATTGATAGTGGATGCTCGAGACACATGACAGGTGATAAACACAAACTTCGTGCATATAGTGCTCTAGAAAAGGAAAAGAAAGTTACTTTTGGAAATGATACTCCTGTTGTAATTAAAGGAAAAGGGTATGTGTTCCTAAAAGAAAAGGTGAAGGCTAATGATGTCATGTATGTGGATGGATTAAGGCATAATCTGTTAAGTGTAAGTCAAATGTGTGATCAAGGAACTGAAGTTGTCTTTAGTTCAAAAGAATGTGTGGTTCGTGATCTTGATACAGGTAAAACAATTATAAAAGGAAAAAGAACTCCAAGCAACCTGTATGTATTGAAGAATTGAAAAGAACAATGTTACTTGAGTAAATCTTCAGAAAAATGGCTATGGCATAGAAGGTTGGGGCATCTAAGCTTCTCTCAAATCAACAAATCAAGCAAACTTAATGTTGTTCGTGGTCTTCCCAATATTTCTCTACCTGAAAGTATCATATGCAAATCCTGTCAATTCGGTAAGCAAACTAGAGTGCAATTCAATGCCAAGGAAGGATCGTCAAGTAAGCCTCTTGAACTCATTCATACTGACATATGTGGACCTATGAGGAAAAATTCACCACGTGGTGAAGAATACTATATCTTATTCATTGATGATTTCTCTAGAATGTGTTGGATTGGGTTGATCAAACACAAAGATGAAGCATTTAAAAAATTTCAGATCTTCAAAGCGTTGGTTGAAAATGAGTTAGATCTAAAAATCAAGTGTCTTAGATCTGATCGAGGAGGAGAATATACATCAAATGAATTCTTTGAATTTTGTGAACAACATGGCATAAAAATACAGTTTTCTGTAGCAGGCACTCCACAACAAAATGGCGTAGCAGAAAGAATGAATAGAACAATTCAAAAAATGGCTAGAGCTATGCTTGATGATTCCAGAACACCTGACATTTTTTGGGGAGAAGCAGCTCACACAGCAGCAAATATTCTTAACAAGGCACATGTTCGGGTAAATAGTGAAAAAACTCCATATGAACTCTGGTATGGTAATTCTCCCTCTGTGAAACATTTTAGAGTTTTTGGAAGTAAATGCTTTATCAAAAATAATGATGAAAAGCTTGGCAAGTTTGAACCTATATCAGATGAAGGAATACTTCTTGGTTACTCATCTACAAGCAGGGCATACAAATGTTACAATAAAAGGCTTCGAAAGATTGTTGAATGTATTGATGTTGTTATTGATGAGTCTCATGCAGTCCCTAAAGAAGAAAGACAAACAACAGAAGAAGATGATGGTGACTTTTTTCCTTCTACATCAAATAGAAATGATATAGACATTGGATCCAATGAAGAACCTGAAGATGATTTATCTGGAAAGGCTCCATCCAGATATGTTCAAAAGAATCATCCTGAATCTCAAATTTTGGGAGACAAGGAATTAGGTGTACAAACAAGGAGGACTCTTATGGGATCTCCTAGCTATCTGGCATTTCTATCCACGATTGAACCACACAATGTCAATCAAGCTAGCAAAGATGAATTTTGGATTCAGGCCATGAATGAAGAACTTGATCAAATTGAAAAGAACCACACTTGGGAATTGGTACCAAGACCACATGATAAAAATGTCATTGGAACCAAATGGATATTCAAGAAAAAGCTAAATGAGAATGGGGACGTTATAAGAAACAAAGCTAGACTGGTTTGCAAAGGGTATACTCAACAAGAAGGTATAGACTTTGAAGAAACTTTTGCTCCTGTAGCTAGACTTGAAGCCATAAGAATGTTTCTTGCTTTTCAAGTTTTCAACAAATCAAAGTTTATCAAATGGATGTCAAATCTGCATTCCTCAATGGTGATCTAGAAGAAGAAGTTTATATAGAACAACCAGAAGGATTCATTTTGGGAAATGATGAAAATCTTGTTTGCAGACTTAAAAAGGCTCTATATGGTCTCAAACAAGCTCCAAGGGCATGGTATTATCGTCTTGACAAATATCTTCATCAACAAGGATTTTCAAAGGGGTCTGCTGATAGTAAATTATACACAAAAATTGAAAATGATAAACTTTTGATTGTGGTTGTATATGTTGATGATATCATTTTTGGAAGTAATGAAGAATCTATGAGTCAGAAATTTGCTTCTGTCATGCAGCAAGAATTTGAAATGTCTTTACTTGGGGAACTAACATTCTTTCTTGGCTTACAAGTGCATCAAACTACAGAAGGTATATTCTTATCTCAAGCAAAATACCTTAAGCAAATTCTGAAGAAGTATGGGATGGAAGAGTGCAAACCTGTAAGTACACCAATGGCAACCGGATGTAATCTCAGTTCTCATGATGATTCTCCCACGGTGAATCAACCAGAATACAGATCTATGATAGGAAGTCTTCTGTATCTTACTGGCACTAGACCGGATATTATGCGTGCAGTTGGGATTGTTGGACGATTCCAAGCCAATCCAAAAGAGTCTCATCTTCAGGCTGTCAAAAGAATATTCAAATATCTACAAGGAACTCAAGAATTTGGACTATGGTATCCAAAGAATGTTGATCTTAATCTTCATGCTTACACTGATGCAGATTGGGCTGGAAATGTTGATGATCGGAAAAGCACAAGTGGTGGTGCATTCTATATGGGGCCCCGGTTGGTATCTTGGTTCAGTAAGAAGCAAAGTTCTATTGCCTTATCTACTGCTGAAGCAGAATATGTGGCTGCCGCATCTTGTTGCACTCAACTACTTTGGATGATGCAAACCTTGGAAGATTTTCAAATCAAATGTACTTCTCCTATCTCCATTATGTGTGATAATACAAGTGCCATCAGTATCTCAAAGAATCCTGTTATGCATTCAAAGACCAAGCACATCCCCATCGAGTATCACTTCTTACGTGAACAAGTGCTTGAACAAAAGGTGAATTTGGAGTATGTTCCCTCCAAAGAACAAGTTGCTGATATTTTTACCAAACCTCTGCCTAGGGAAGCGTTCGAATATCTCAAACAAAAGCGGGGTGTTGTCTCTGCCTCTCAGAAGATCAGATCTGATTAAATTCAGAAGATTAAATTGGATACGCGGGTTTCTTTAAAGACAGTTGCGTATATACGTGAGTTCATACACAAAAAACCGCGTATGGCTGGTTGCGGACAAAGTTTCTAGGTCAGCATTCTATAGCACAAGCTATGGTGCTATTTGGTATCTCTGATGCTGTATGGCTTCTCTGGTGATGTTTCAGCTCTTATATTTCTGTTTCATTCTCTGATATTGGGTGAAGATGCCTTGATGATTGGTTGTTGAAAGTGTTCAGGTTACTCAAGCTAAGGAGGAGTTTTGGTCATATGGAAAGGATGCACAGTTTCAGGGGGAGCATTAGCCTGGCTGAGAATAATGCATTGTTGGCATTATGATGGTTCTGAAACTTGATCTCTCTCTTGAGGTCTTTTTGTTTTTGGTTGTGGAAAAGTAATACTTGTAATTTGATGAAAAGGTCATGTTGAGACCCATGAATGTAAATTGTAATATTCATTCATGTAAGGACTTGTTCAAATTTGTAAACCCACTTGGTTGGGTAGTTGAGTTGAGATGTGTAAACCCACTTGGTTGGGTATTTGAGTCTCATATGTAAATCCACATGGATGGATCTTTGATGTAAGTATGAGTCATTGGTGATAGGAAGGTCATAGAGTCATGTACTTCATTGAAAAATATGAACTCAGGGGGAGCATGGTCACTACAGTGTACATCAGATCTGCAGAACGTTTCTTTCTACATGAAGGGAAAAACCTTGTGGTGGTTCGCCCTTTGCCCTTGATGTCAAAGGGGGAGAGTTACATGGTAGTGACATGGTGTTTGAATAAAGGGAAAGAATGGTGTCAAAGAATGGGGAGAGTGACATGAAGTCATTGTATTCTGTATCTATCTGCTGTGGTGATCAAACACCATCGTGTTTGCCATCAAGTCCAAAGGGGGAGATTGTTGGCAATATGATGCTGAGTGTTGTCCTTGATGGCAACCTTCTTGATGAAGATGATGGCAACCTACTTGATGAAGTTTTCCCTGATGGAATATGTCTTGATGAACTTAAATCTGATGTATATACAATGAGTACAGAAGGTAATGATGGAAGGAATGTCAGTATGTGCTAGAACATGATGAAAAGAGTATGTCTCAAGGCATACGCGGTTTTGTCTAGGAGAAGTCGCGTATGCACGCGGGAAATAACGTTCCAAGTCGCGTATGGGAAAAAAGCGCTCATAAAGTGAAAAACCAGGGGTAACCACCATGGTATTGACCCATTGTATTGAGTAATGATTCGTCTATGTGACCCAGATCATTACCATCGGGGGGGGGAGGGAGAGAATTTCATTGTGCAAATCATGAGTGGAGTGTGCAAGTGTCTGGGCTTTGATGAATACTTCACTCTGAAGTATATCCGTATGGTTGAACCCTGTTCCTAATTGATAGATCTAAATCTATGATGCACGTATGAACATGATGAAGGCTCAAGATCTCTAGATCTATAAATGGTGAATGTCAAGGATGATCTAAAAAGAAGTGAAGAAGACCTGGCGCAATCCTGTTGAAGAGATTGAAGAAATCTGGGTAAGTTTATAGATCTTCTCTGGTCTGCAAAGCTCATCTTTTATATATCTATACGCAGGTTGGTTTCATGAAAAGCGTGTGTATACGCGGGTCTGTGGAAGGAAAAGCACGTATGCGCAGTTAGGGGTTTTCTCTGAAATTGCACTGAAGAATACGCAGGTTCGTCTTCTGGAAAGCGCGTATATACGCTGGTCTGATTAAATAAAAGCGCGTATGATTTCTGATCTAATGGTTGCTGAAGGTTGAATGTGGTTCTGCATATCTATTCTGAAGTATGGGTTATATCTGATATTCTGGTTACAGTGGTCTCACTGTTCTATTTGAAGCATTGAGCAAGATATGATTATTGATAAGTGAAGGGTTGTGTTGAAGCTGTTTGATCCAGTTTGAAAATTGATGAAACGTGGTCTGCAGTGGTGCTGAGGTTCGAAGCCTTTAGTCAGGGGGTCGTAGCTCCCTTCCAGGAGAGGCTGGTAAACAAGAGCAGGGCGTTGTAGCTCCCTTCCAGGATAGGCTGGTAAACAAGAGAAGGTTTTAGCCTTCTTCAGGTGGGTGCCTGCATGCTGGTTTGAGTCTGCACCAGTACATGATTGTAAGAAGTTTTCTTAATAATAAATTTTGAAGGCTGAAGCAAGGGCAGTAGTGGTTTTCTCTCGAATTGGGTTTCCACCTAAAAATCTCGGTGTTCATGTGTGTTGCATATGTGTGATGATTATTCTGTTCTGTCTGCACCTGTTTACTATGTCTGAAATATCTGATGAATGAATAATGCAATGATCTGAGTTAAGATTCAAACACATAATTAGATCTCTGGAAATACGCGAGTTCTGTAAAAGATATCCGCGTATATACGCTATTTTCCTTCAGTAAAGTAGTGTATGGGTTTTTAGAAAGGAAAAAGTAAAAATTTGATTATACGCACTGCATCTTGATTCACCCCCTCTCGGTATTTTTCCCAAGGATCCTTTAACATGGATACTACAGATGGAGCAATATTTTGATCTACATAACGTGCAAAACACACAAAAGGTACGCATTGGAACTTTACATTTAGAAAAAAATACATTTGTATAGTATCGATGGCTTTGATCTGGAACAATATTTTGATCTACATAAGTTAAAAAAAACATAAAAGGTACGCATTGCAGCTTTACATTTAGAACAAAATACATTGGTATGGTATCAATGGCTTTGCTCTCGTAAACAAAATTTCACTTGGTCAATTTTTACGGAGGAAATGATAGCACATTTTGAGGATACAAAGAGCAACACCTTCTTTAACCAATTGATAAATCTCAAACAAAAGGGTTCAATGGTGGAGCACATTGAGGACTTCCAAAAATTGAATACAAGGGTAACTGATATTCCAAAGGAACACATGATTAATGTCTTCATAGGGACTTTAAAGGATAAGTCCAACATGAGATTCACCTTTGGGGACTTGATTCATTGGAGAAGGCATTCAGGTTGGAAAGAAAAATTGAATGTAAAATTATGATGACAAGGAAGCCTACCACTCACTTGTATAAATATGGAAGTTTTTCTACTCCTAAACTTCCACAACCTACAAGGTTGAAACCAAAAAAATTGGAAGAGAAAAGAGCAAAATGGATTTGCTACAGTTGTGATAGAAAATGCACTAAAAGTCATAAGTGTGTTAAGAAGAAATTATTTTACATAGATTGTGAAGAGGAGGAAGAAAATGAATAAGAAACTTCAAAATAAGAGGATATACACCAGGAACCAACCCTAGAGAAAGAAGAAATGAGTCCAACCATATCTTGTAATGCATTGGCATGAATCACCACTCCTCAAACTCTCAAGATAGAAGGACATATCATGAATAAAAATGTAATAGTGTTGATTGATTCAAGTATTACCCATAATTTTATTCATTGTAAGGTAGCAAAGGAATTGAATTGCTTCCTATACCTTGCACTAGAGTGTCAAGTGATGGTTGCAAATGGAGGGACTATAAATTGCCCTCGAAAATGCCATAATATCAAGATAACCATTGGGGAATATGTATTGAATAGTCCAATGATTTCCATTCCAATGGGATGTGTTGATGTTGTACTAGGAGTACAATGGTTACAATCTTTGGGGATTCTAGCTTTTAATTTTCAAGAACTTTTCTTGAAATTGTTTTTGGAAAGAAAGGAAGTTGAATTACGGAAAGAAAAATACAATATATAATAAATAACTTGTGAAAAAATGGAAATAAAAATACAATATATAATAAATAACGTATGACAGCTAGCTAGCAAATTTCATCATAGAAAAAAAAATTCTTCTCCTATGGTTTTACCCACACATGTTCCATATATTGGCTCCTCCAAAAAATTCATTGTAAAGGATTACCAAAATTGGAATTCTCCGCCTGAATGGATTGTCCCAACTGCTAGTTTTCCAATTGTCTTGTTGAAATTGGATTTTTTTTGTTGGCCATCCCTTTCCAATGCTACGATTAGCAATATTTTCACTAAGATATGGTTGCTTTTTTCATTTATTTGAGATGATTCATTTTTTATTTTACTATTAGAAGTTGATACTCAATAGCTCAAAATCATTTCCATGGAAGAATATGTTTTGAGCTAAATAGGATTATATCACTAAAATAAATTTAATGATCTCTATGTGCACACATTCATTTCGAGTTGGTATAAGTCGGGTCGGGTATGAAGGGTGCAAAGCCCCAAGGTAATAAATGGAATTATTCCACATAAGGTTAAAAAAGAATGGAGCTTAAAGAGATATGAGACTCTGTACAAGGATCTACTGTCGAATAATTCCCAAGAAAAATAAATCCCAACTTGAATATTCCATGTTAACGATCGCTCTTACCAATAACATTATATGTTGTTAGACATCTTATGTAATGTCAAGTTCATTTGAAGGCATAATGATACTAAAATAAAGGAATGGCATAAGCATAAATATATTTGTAAAATTAAAAATAGTTCATGAAAGACAAGATTTTAGACAGGGAATGTTCATCCCCATAAACATATTCATTCCCATGAACAACCAGTTTCTTCATTATCCAAACACACTTTACAAGAAAATGAGAAAAAGAAAAGCATAAATATGGTATTGCTAGACTTTGTCAAAATTTACAGGAAAAACATCATAGAATACCCATTAGTGTCAAGACATCATGATCCATGCCAAAAAATCAATAAATGATAAAAGAAACATTAATACGCTATGTGCAAATGAAACAAGTGACTAGAATGTACAAGGATAGAATAGGTAAAATGTCATCTCAAAGAATAATACCAAAACCAAGCCTTTTCAATCCAACATAACACACAGGAAGACATAAAACAACAACCCAAAGCATTTTTGATAGAGACTAAGGAGAGAAGGAAGTTCAAGAACAAAATTATACTTTCAAGGGCATAATTTAAGTGACCACATTCCCCATAATATATTTATAACAAAATTGAATGTTATTGTTTATATACTCTGAATACATGTCATAATAAACATTACAACCAGTAAATAGAATAAATGAAATGAAAAGAAAAACTAAATGTCCTTTAAAACTTCTTGTATGTTCATCCTCTTCAAAATATACAAAAGAAACTCCCACAGATTCTGACCTGCACTTAGCATGGACGATAGGACCCAAATTACACCCATCTATGCCTTCAGTGCTCTCACTGGGAGCCTGCATATACACTTCTTCTTTATGCATCCATCCATTTGTTTCATTTCTATAGAAATAATCAAAGAGTTCTCCACATAGAACACAAACATTGTTTGTCATCAGCAGGCACTGCCACTTTCTTACTATATTTTTTATCCAAAGTTGTTTCCATAGGGAAAAAGGTATAAAAAACATCAGACGTTGACACCTTTGCTCCACTGAGCCATTCCTTGGCACTCACAAACCATTTTTGAGATAATATCTTGAGGCTTGCACTGAAGTAGTTGTTGTTGAAATTTCAAATGTTTAAACTGATTAAGATTCCCTGTCTACTGCAAAACAAATGTAGGAATTCCATGATATGTAGTGGACTGGATCCTTGATAAATAAGGTTCAAATATTTTATTCATTTGCATCCATTGATCCATACTTATTGTTTCAAAATTCATGGTCTGAAGGCCTTGCTCCCCATTATCCCTCGTCTCTGACATAAATGGTCTCTTAAAACTTCCATCATCAGTGCATGCAATCAATCAAAACCAATGAGAAACAAATACTAGCAAACATGATGCAAAGTTTCAAAATAATCCATTAAACAGATGTCAAAAAATCACGTAAGCATGTTTAAATTTATATAATAAAAAATCACAATGAGCAATGATAAAAAAAATCACGCCTTGCATAAAAATGCATTGAAATTGTATTGAACATGCCAGCATCAAGTTGAGAACACCAAACAATGGGCAACAAACAGTAGTAAGCACAATAGAGCAACTTTCTCAAAAAAATTCACAAAAACATAGAGAGATCCACATCTAGATAAAACAAGCCATTATAGATGGTTAGAATACTTGTGATACTTGAACGAGAAGAGGCATTGCAGATAGAACATATACGAATGAAAACCAAGAAATTAACAATTTATAAACATACTTTACAAATATCATAGTTAAATTGATAAAGAACATAATCAATGGATATTTTGGCCGAATTAAACCAAATATGCATAAAGAGAAACCATACTTCTGAAAGAGTAAGCAATTGGATATTTAGCAAAAGGTGCAAGGGAACCAAAAGGAGATTATAAAGATGTTATTGATTTAAAAATTGTACAAAATATAATCTGATACTACTCAAGAAATTTGTAATTATTATCCAACCAAAAAACTAAAAAATTGAACCAAAGGAAATATGCCAAAGTTATATGAACTGCAACACTGGTAATTGTTGCAGACCTGCAAGATTACATAAATTTTCCCAATGAATGTACAAAAATATATGTCCTATGTATGATCTGAATGCACTGGTTCTATATCCAATCACTTATGATGATGTTTATCTTCTTTAAGGGTCATTTTCCACACCAACGAAAAGAACTTGGATTATACATTGGAGGAGGGAGTACAGCAGTGGCCGTGTTGGTCATGGTTGCATCAATGCTAAATTTTTGAGGATGACAGGTTGGAATTCCCCATTTTATCTTTTTTTCAAGTAGCAGGAATCTAACACTAAGTAAATATTTAAAACACAAAGGCCTTCTAAACACTAAAGTGTAAATAAAGTTTCATAAAGCACTTTTTTGTCTAAAAATAAACCATATCCCAATCTATTACTCACCATTCACAACCCGTGAGCATTATAAAGGTATATTTTCTAAGCAAAGAGGACTTGAGACTATGTGAGAAGAATTTAAAATTGAATTTCAATTTGTGACTCAGGAAATTAATTGTAAGAATGCTTTTTAGAGATGACGAAAAATGGTGTATGCAGATTTCACTCATTTTTATATCTTCCTCTTATTCAATCTTCCATTTCATAATGGCTTCTTAATGTCACATGCTATTTCTTCCATGAAAATCAAAACCCTAGGAGAGTAATGCAACCATTATCCTCCTTAGAGACTTGTCACAAAGTTGGAAAAAAATTTCAAAGAGAAGTGTCAAGAACGAAGGTGTCATTTATGCATTATATTAGCATATTTTCTCACGAGTAAGGGCTAAGGATTTTCATAGCATAATTTTGAAACAAATTTTTTCCATGGAAACAGGTTGTGGGAGGAATTTATGATGATCAACTGGAAATTATCTATGCATACCTTACTTGTATCTTCCTTGTATTTATTCTTCCATTTTCTTAATGAATTCTTATCATTCCGCTAGAGTTTCTTCCATGAAAGAGACCTTACAAAGTTCCAAAAATTACCAATCAAAACTCAGAAAGTTCATGAATGTAGTGTAGTTTGTACATAAATGTTTTGAAAGGCTCCTACACTCTAGTTTTACAAGTTGGACACATGGTCGAGGGCTATAGAATAAGTGCAAAGCCAGAAAATGTTACTGCATATAGAAGGGAGCAATAATAAGAACATATGGCCAAGGAAAGCACTAGAAGAGTAGTTGGAGCTCCATTTCCCCGTTCATCAAAGACAAATATTGTGGGATATGCAAGGAAAAGGAAAAACACTGGTCAATAGAAAAATTCTTGATATGGGAGGAGGTGAGATGAAGTGGATAACAAATTGGACATTTCCTATGGCATCCCTTTTAGTGTGATTTAATATTTTTATTGGCATGATACTGTAAGGGCACTTAATGGAAATTATAGGCTACAAGTTTACAAGAATCCTGGTCTCAAGAAGCCTAGAATCAAATTACTTATGAAAAGAGGGCCTTGGTGGAGAGGTTTTTAGAACCTAAAAAATCCTCTTAGGAGAAATACTTAAGGACTTACCGTTGTTTGATGGGTGAAAAGACACCACACACAATCCATTGGTGAACATCATCACTTCACCTAGCATTTCCATGTTTCTTTCAGCTGAAGAATGTATTATGGAGGTGGAAATCAAATATTTTAATCCATATGCTCTCACTAATGCAATAGATAAAGTCAAGACTCTAATCACCATTCAAGTTTTCAATGACAATGCACTGGTTTGAATAGCCATGAATTTTATTGTGGAAACTAGATACAATCACTTCCTTTTTACTCCATGCAAAATCCATTTGTTAAACTTGGCATTGGAGAAGATGAATAATGACACTCCATGGATAGAGGATCTCATAGGGTAGTGAAAGAAGGTTAATCAAGCTCCTCACAAACCACATGTATTAAGTGATTCCCAACAGTAATCCGAGTTAGAGCTAGTGATAGTAGCTACAACACAGTGTGACTCTAACATCATGAAGAGGTGTCATCATGAAGTGGAAACATATTCTTGATGCCAAAAATGGTTCCTACATTTGGAAACTTCCAGAAAGGTTGGTGGACGTCAAAGTCAAATATTTGTATCCACCACTGAGAAATGACGTACCAAAGTGAAGTAGAGATCTGGCTGCACAAATTTGATCAAACTGTGGCTAATTTAGTTTGTCCTTGAATAGAACCATCATTAATTAATTATTTTTACTGTATTTTTAATAATATTTGCTTACAAACATTCCCTCGAATTGTAAGTAGATGCCCCAACTGATCCTATAACAGGTTTCAAGCTATATACATTCTTTGAAGACTCTTCTTAACAGACCAGGGCATAAGTTTTAGAAATTAATGATCCAGATAGAATCTTCCTCTATTCGGATTATGGGACTTGCCCACAATTATGGGACTTCGCTGCCCACTTTGAATGGAAAAATAAAGTCTTGATTGGAAAAGAGTCAACACCCACTTTTGGGCAATTTGGGATTTGAACAGTCTTTTGAGAAGATTCTTGTGCCCACTTGGGAGAGCTAGGGTGTCCACTTGGATGGTGACATGGAGGCTTCTGGTTAACATTAAAGGCTTTATTTCCCATGCTTGAAGATTAATTTGATGATAGGGTGGAATCAAAGGAGCATTGAAGCACCTTTGGAGGCTGGATGCTACATGAAAATCCTATTATCCCCCTTTAATTTTTGGAGATTTGTCACTTTATGGGCTTCTACCTGTTATAATTTATACATGTGGCATGAAATTCTCACATTTCATGTCATTTGGATTAATTTGTTATTGAATAAGGCATTTTTTCCCCTCCATAGGCTAAAATATGGATTTTAGCATAGAAAATTATTATTTTAATGTGAGGGAAGTTGAACACCTTCTCTATAAATAGAGGTGAACTTCCTTCCATTTTGGAATGGTTTAATTTGAAGGAGAAATCGCTTAGGAGATATGAAATTTCTGAAATTTTCTTTTGATTCTTCAATTTGGCTACGGAGGAATAAGTAGAATAATCTTCTTACTGTCACATGTTATTGCTTCCATGAAACTCAAAATTCTGTGAGAGTAATGCAGCCACTATCCTCCTTAGAGACTTGTCACAAAGTCACAAAATTTTTCAAAGAGAAGTGTCAAGAACGAAGGTGCCATTTATGCATTATATTATCATATTTTCTAACCAGTAAGGGTTGAGGATTTTCTTAGCAGAATTTTGCAATAGAGTTTGTCTACGGCAACATCTTGTGAGAGGAATTTGTGATGATCAAGTGGAAATTGTGTGTGCATGCCTTACTTGTATCTTCCCTATATTTAGTCTTCCATTTTCTTAATCAATTATTATCATTCAACTAGAGTTTCTTCCATGAAAGAGACCTTACAAATTTCCATAAATTACCAATCATAACTCAGAAGGTTCATGAATTTAGTGCAATTTGTACAGAAATGTTTAGAAAGGCTCCTAGTGGGCTCCTACACCAAATTTTTACAATTTGGACACATGGTCGAGGGCTATATAATAAGTTCAAAGCCAAAACATGTTATTGCATATATAAGGTAGCAATAATTGGAACATATGGCCAAGGAAAGTGCTAGAAGAATAGGTGGAGCTCCATTACCCCGTTCATCAAAGACAAAGATTGTGGGTTATGCAAGGTAAAGAAAAACACTAGTCAATAGATAAATGCTTGATATGGGAGGTGGTGAGATGATTTGGATAGCAAATTGAACATTTCTTGTGGCATCACTTTTAGTGTGATTTAATATTTTTATTGGCATGACACTGTAAGGGAACTTAATGGAAATTATAGACTACAAGTTTACAAGAAGATTGGTCTCAAGAATCCTAGAATCACATTACTTCTTAGAATATGGCCTTGGTGGAGAGGTTATTAGAACTTATCCAATCCTCTTGGGAGAAATAATTCAAGACTTACTATTGTTTTATGAGTGAATAAACACCACACACAATCCATTGGTGAACATAATCACTTCACCTAGCATTTCCATGTTTCTTTCATTTGAAGAATGTCTTATGGAGGTGGACATAACATATTTTACTCCCTATGCTCTAAATAAATAGATAAATTCAAGACTATAATCACTATTCAAGTTATCAATGACAACACACTGGTTTGAATAGCCATGAATTTGTTTGTGGAAACAAGATATAGTCACTTCTTTTTTACTCCATGAAAAATTTATTTGTTGAACTGGCATTGGAGAAGATGAATAATGACACTCCATGGATAGAGGAGGTCATAGGGTATTTCAATAAGGTTAATCAAGTTCCTCACAACATGTCTTAAGTCATTTCCAATATTAATCCAAGTTAGAGCTATTGAAAGTAGCTACAACACAATGTGCCTCTAACATCATGAAGAGGTGTCATCATGAAGTGGAAATATATCCTTGCATTTGGAAACTCCCAAAAAGGTTGGTGGGTGTCAAAATCAAATATTTGTATCCACCATACAGAAATGGCCTTTCGAATTGAAGTGGAGATCTGGCTGCACAAATTCGATCAAACTATGGCTAATTTAGTTTTTCCTTGAATAAAACCATCATTAATTACTTATTTTTTACTGTATTTTTAATAGTAGTTGTTTATAGACACGCTCTCGAATTGTAAGTAGATTCCCCAGCTGATCCTATAACAGGTTTCAACCTATATACATTCCTTGAAGACTATTCTTAGCATACCAGCGCATGAATTTTAGAAATTAATGATCCAGATAGAGGAAGAGATTCTTTCTCTCAATTCTGTGTCATTGGATCAGACTGTTGTCGTACCACTTCATAAATGAAGATGTGGCATGTTAAGAGAAGACAAATGTCCTATGAAATCTTAAAATCCACAGCAGCCTGCAACACTAAAGCTGAGTGGTTGGTTTTCTTGAATGGTGTTGATCATATAGGAATTATATATATATATGTTTGGTGCCAACCTGTGTAACTTACAATTTAATTAATAGTACTCAGTCGACCTTTAGTTTTGAAGGTCTATAATTAATTCAAAAATAATTATAGGGCCGACTTGTAGCAACGTGTGTCGATGGTTATATATTTTTAAATAAAAATGTCATTCTAAAGGACCATGTGTTTATTTCCTGGAGTATATTGTCAACATAAGGGACCTTTCATTGGGATTGATCACTCATTTTTGAGCCCATTTGTCACATTTGGGAGCCTATTCACCAACTTGGAAGTAAATCTTTCCCCTTTGGGAGGATTGATAAAGGCTTAAAGAACTACTTACCCACATGGAAAGTAGTACTTGGAGACCCTTTGGACCAACCCTCCAAGGATTTTTTGAAGAAGACTTGTTATTTGGGGCATTTTGGAGGTTAAATGTTTGTCATAAGCTCCACTTGTGTACCTTGACAATTCATTGGTATGATTTGGTAAGGGAGGACTCCTAAGTTCTCTTCCTGTGATTTGAGGGCTGGTGTGTCCACTTACAAGTTGCATGATGACATTGGGGCTGGTGCATGGCTTTTGGAATCCCACTTGCCCACAATTATGGGACTTCGGTTCCCACTTTGAATAGAAAAATAAAGGCTTGAATGGAAAAGATTCAATACCCACTTTTGGGAAATTTGGGATTTGAACAGTGTTTTGAGAAGCTTCTTGTGCCCACTTGGGAGAGCTAGGGTCCACTTGGATGGTGACATGGAGGTTTCTAGTTAACATTAAAGGCTTTCTTTCTCATTCTTGAAGATTAATTTTCTGATAGTGTGGAAGAAAAGGAGCATTGAAGCACCTTTGGAGGCTGGATGTTGCACGAAAATCTAGCTATTCCCCTTTCATTTTTGGAGATTTGTCACTTTGTGGGCTTCTACCTATTATAATTTATACATGTGGCATGAAATGTTCACATTTTATGTAATTTGGATTAATTTTTTATTGAAGAAGGCCTTTTTTCTCCTCGATAGGCTAAAATAGTGATTTTAGCTTAGAAAATTATTATTTTAATGTGAGGGAAGTTGAACACCTTCTCTATAAATATAGGTGCACTTCCTTTCATTTTGGAATGGTTGAATTTGATGGAGAAATATTTTAGGAGGTATGAAATTTCTGAAATTTTCTCTTGATTCTTTAATTTGACTATGGAGGAATAAGTAGAATGATATTCTTACTGTCACATGCTATTGCTTCCATGAAACTCAAAACTCTGGGAGAGTAATGCAACCACTATCCTCCTTAAATACTTGTCACAAAGTCACACAATATTTTCAAAGAGAAGTGTCAAGAACGAAGGTGCCAATTATGCATTATATTAGAATATTTTTAGACCAGTAAGGGCTGAGGATTTTTTGAGCAGAATTTTAAAAAACAATTTGTCTACGACAAGAGGTTGCAAGAGGAATTTGTGATTATCAAGTGGAAATTTTCTGTGCAGGACTTACTTGTATATTCCCTATATTTATTCTTCCATTTTCTTAATGAATTATTATCATTTAGCTGGTGTTTCTTTCATGAAAGAGACCTTACAAAGTTCCAGAAATTACCAAATGTAGTGCAGTTTGTATAGAAATGTTTAGAAAGGCTCCTAAACTATAGTTTTACAAGTTGGACACATGGTCGAGGGCTATAGAATAAGTGAAAAGCCAAAAAATTTTATTGCATATAGAAGGGAGAAATAATAGGAACATATGGCCAAGGAAAGCCCTAGAAAATAATTGGAGCTCCATTACCCCGTTCATCAAAGACAAAGATTATGGGATATGCAATGAAAAGGAAAAACATTGGTCAAAAGAAAATTATTTATATGGGAGGGGGTTGAGATGAAGTGGATAGAAAATTGGAAATTGCATGCGGCATCTCTTTTAGTGTGATTTAATATTTTTATTGGCATGACACCGTAAGGGTACTTAATGAAAATTATAGACTACAATTTTACATGAAGTCTGGTCATAAGAAGCCTAGAATCACATTACTTCAGACAAGAGGGCCTTGGTGGAGATTTTTTTAGGGCCTATACAATCCTCTTGTGAGAAATAATTTAGGACTTATCGTTGTTTGATGGGTGAACAAACACCACACAAAATCCATTGGTGAATATCATCACATCACCTAGCATTTCCATGTTTCTTTTAGCTAAAGAATGTCTTATGGAGGTGGACATCACATATTTTACTCCATATTCTCTCACTAATGCAATAGATAAATTCAAGACTCTAATCACCATTCAAGTTATCAATGACAACGCATTAGTTTGAATAGCCATGAATTTGGTTGTGGAAACTAGATATAGTCACTTCTTTTTTACTCCATACAAAATCCATTTGTTGAACTTGGCATTGGAGAATATGAATAATGACACTCCATGGATAGAGGATCTCATAGGGCAGTGCAATAAGGTTAATCAAGTTTCTCAAAAACCACATGTCTTAAGTGATTTCCAACAGTAATCCAATTTAGAGTTATTGAAAGTAGCTACAACACAGTGTGCCTCTAACTTCATCATGAAGAGGTTTCATCATGAAGTGGAACCATTTTTGGCATCAATATTATGTTTAGGTTGAGCTTGGTGATGATGCCAAGTACCGAGTAGCATGGGTTGGTACTATTCCCTTCCAACTCTAGTCAAGTTACTATTTAGACTTTGATGATGTTTTTTTGTTCCATTTCTCAAGAAGAACCTACTTTCAGTGTTCAATAATGGAGTATAAGGGCTATATAGTAGTTAACCAATATGACCTCATTAGGCTCATGGATTATAACACATGAAGCATCCCAAGTGATAGGAGTAACAAAAGTCAATCTATAAACTTTTCCCCTTTCAAAACCTAGTTTATAACAATGACAACTTGTGTGACGTGTGGCACAAGAGGATAGTGAACTGCATCATAAAGCATTCCTATTCTAAGGGATATAGTACCATGTCTTCCAGATTTCAACACAGTGCAATAGGTTGCACGCGGAAGGTGCACATTTGGAAAACATGCCAAGGATACCTTCCCAAACAACAAGCATAATCTAGGAAATAATACCTTAAAATTGATTGGGAAATAAACCTAATCTCCTATAAAAAACAATAATTGTGATTAGAAATGTATATGTATCAAATATATCATGTATACCACATGGAATTACATGCTACCAAGCACAAAACATCAATCTAATATGAAAGAAAGTGAATGCACTATTCAACACAAAACAACATTGTCAATCACACTGGTCCGATACACCAACAGATTAGTCAACTTTGAAAGGTACTCTTAACAAGGTGTCAAACTATCATCCCCATATCCAAACCACTCATTGAATAAATCATGATGGTTGGAAAAATAAGGGTCACATTTGCAGTGAATTGAATCAATGTATCGAGATGTTGGTAGACTATTTGGATTTTCCAATGTTATCAAAGAAAGAAGTATTTTTATACTACATAAGCCATTATAATTTAAAATTTTAATTGTGTTATCTTTGAAATTTGAATTATGTTTCTTTATTTCCTATTTTACACTTTAATGAAATGTAGTTTAATTTTATTTCTAATTTGTTGTAATTTTTTGTGGCTAAATTACAATGCAAAATAACCAAATTTATAGAATCTTTCTCAACCAAAGTTATAGCACTTCAAGATGCAAACACAATTGGAGTGTGTTTGAAAAAAATACACTCGAAGAGGCACAATAGGTTAGAACCTCAACTAAGAAATTATGATAATTATAATTTATGACCCTCAAAACTCACTAAATTTATTATGATCATCTTATAGGTTGGATTTCCCACATCATAATGATTTGATATATGCCCAGTACAATATTTGACCATGGGCGAGACAACTAGTAAATATACCTGATACATACACCATTTCCTTGGACAATATTAACATGCAGAAGTGGAGGGTGAAGTACAAGGTGAATATTATGGAGAAGGTACATACATGGTTATAATAGGAGAAATAGAAACAAGTATAGTTAACAGTGGAGGAAAAACAAGAGTAGGGAGAAAAGAATGACTTTGACATCAAAAAGGGTGATATGGAAACACAACACCACTTTCTACATGGATTGATAAAGCCTCACAAACCAACCGACAACAAAAAAATGATATAGGACTTGTTACCCACCACCCATGGGTAGTGTATACGGGAGAAAATTTTTCTCCTAAATGGTCCTCAACCAGTAGCCAACAACCCCCCAGATAGCTTGATGTGCCATTTTCTCTGCCACTTGAGCCAACCATGTGGTCCCTCACCCATCTGTTATGAATGTATGTTTGAAGGTGAATCTTCTGACCCCGAAGGTATGGATTTTAATTGACATAGTTTGGTAGTTTTCCTTACTTGTCATGAGAACTTTTGGGAATAAATTGGTAGGGAGATTCGACGCAAAGAGTGGGTTAGGTTTGTATTTTTGTCTCCAATGCCTGATTTTGTGGTTACCTTTGTATCCTAGTCTCGTGGGATATCCTTTACTAGCCATTAGCTTTAGGGATGGCACTACATGGGAAATAATTATTTTGGTTGCATAGTCTTGCTTCCCGATACCACCTACATTACTCCCATTCCACTCATTTTAACCCCATTCATCTCTTTTCATATATGGGTCCACACAGGGTTAGCCTCCCCCTCCCCTTGTCCACACCTTGGGTCGGGCCTGGAATGATGCCCCAAACGTTGATGTAGCTAAAAAGAAAAAAAAAAGAATAATTTGGCCAATCTCAAGAGGAAATGTACCACAAAATGAAAAATATGGTCGAGATATACAAATTTACCATGTGGGAAAAAGACAAGCATGAAATCTACCCCTTAGCTATGATAGTCACCTAGGTTCCTATGGGCTCTATATGAGCCTCCTCCATCATTAAGGAACCCATGATTGTCCCAACCCCAGGGAAAATTTTAAGAACCCTCCTAAATTTAGATGTCTAAAAAATAGGTGAATCCCCATGATACATAGGAAAAATGGAAGGCGATTTTATTAATAATATAATAAGTATATATAATTTTTTTGGCAAAAATCTCACCAGATTATATTATCTTGTAAAATCATGGCAAATCACTAGTACAAAATGGTGAATCACTAAGAAATGGTGAATCACTAATAAATCCAAACGTTGTTACAGTCGCTTAGCACCAAGAGGGTATTCAAGAAGAAACTGTAAAATAACTTGACAATATTTTTGGTGAATCAGACAACCTTGACTAGTTACCATAAGGCGCACCACTCTAGTGACTAAATCATACAAATATTGAACTAGCAGTTATCGCCTAACAATTGCTTTTAAAAGCGATAGTGCAATGATAGTTGAGATACTCTCTAAATTGATAGAGTGGCCATTGGAGAAGCATATTTAATGGATCATTTGAGATGGTTGTATTTGCATGTCTCAAAAGCATAACAAGTAAATTAACATAAGATTTCATTAAGGGACTATCACTCTTTCTTGTTGTTAGGACCATATTAAAAACTAAGGTAATATTTCTAATATGAATATCAATAGATGGAAGGGGAAGTCTCAATAGACAAGCCAGAAATTTCACATAATGTGATATAACTCCACATTTCACATTTCACAAAATATTTCATGTAGGTTGAAGCTATTAATCTCAAGACTGGGAATACATCTAGGGTTTAGGTATATTTCAGTTAAAGCAATGTCATGCATGTGTCCAAATTTATTATGCCTTATAGTATATGAAGGAGAAGGAAAGCGTATAGGTTTTATTTCATTCAATTTATCAGAGTGGGGAGTAGGTAGTGAAGTTCATTCAGTTTTTTAGAGTGGGAAGTAGTAAGTGAAGGGTGTAGCTTAAATATTTCCATTTATTTCCTATTTTAAACAATAAAACATGGTGAAAATAATAGTGAGTGAAGGTATTCTTGACTTGTGCCTTAGTCGAGAAAGACTTAAACGTGTTCTTTTCTCAATTACGAGTTCATGGAAAAGGACGAGTTAGTTTGTTCATGTGCTAGTTGGAGGCTCAATTATGTGGCTCTCCAAGTGCAAGCTTATATTTGGAAAAAAACGAGTGAGAGTCTCAATTTCTAATTGAGGCAAGGAGAGTTAGAAGAGTCAGTTTGACTCAGTTAAAAAGTCAACCACAATATTCATGAGTTCTAAAAATAAACTTGTCAATTATAGCATGATCGAATAACATAAAAGGAGGATGAAGGCACATAATTCAACAATTGTTTTGTGCACAAGGTTGTGAGAAAATACAATAGCTCACAGGTTTGTGAGAAAGTTCACAAGAATTGTGTGATCTTCCTGCTTGTGGTGTGCATATTATTAAGTACCAAGTGTGCATATATTAAGATATTTATGCTACAAAATAGGAGGCCATGTGCACATGAGTTTAGGAGCCAAAAAGAGAGGCTAGTGCACAGCGATTTCAGACCTGTTTATGCGCAAAGGATAGGAGTTGTGATCAAGTAATGTTCAGGGAAAGTCTACGCTACGTTAAAAGGAGAAAAAAATTGTTCTCAATAGAAAATTTCCCTTGTATTTGATCTGTATACTCTAACAATAAAATACCACAGCAAGGAGAGGGTTTTCCCAGTTGGTTTCCCTTGAAAATTAGTGTGTCTTGTTTAATTGTGTCATTAACTTGTTTCATTCCATTACTTCTATTGTTGAGAAATTTTGTGTCTTGGAAAAAAGAAAATTAGTTTCATATTGTTCATTTATTCAACAAGCATATTTGAAGGAAATTCGACAATAAATAGTGATGAAATTGAGTTTTAGATATGTGCACGTGTTGCTAATTTCTCCAGCGTGATGTGTTTCAATTCCTAGTAAAAATAAAATTGCAATTTCAACAGATATTTTTGTTTTTTTTTTATTTGCTAATTAATTAACGTTGAAATTAAATTAAGACTATTACCATATTGGTCGACATCTCTTAGAAATTATGTTAGAAACACTATCTCTTAAGCAGGGAAAAAGAAATGTAACCCCCATTGACCCAAGGCTGAACATGCCTAAAACTAAAATGAGAGCCTAAGAACTGAACACCAAAGTATGTAATATGAGCTGGTGATATCAATCTTCTTCACTCTAAGGAAGAAATGATAATCTAAGAAGACCCTTCCTACCTGTTGAAGATCGTAACCACTCAGTTTTTCCCAAGTTGACCATCAACTATGAAGGTCATAGAAAAAGTGCTCATGAAGTTGTCTTTCTTTGCACACCCTTGAAGAAAGAATCCAAAATGATCGCATCATTAACGAAAAGAAGAATAGGAATGAAAACTTGCACCCATTTTTGTCATATGTATGCCCATTAAGGAAAAACTCCAACTCATTGATGTAAATCCCAATCAAGGTGGGAGATAGTGGACACCCTTGCTTGGCCCTAATAGTGCTCTTGATAAAATTTGTGTGCTACATGGAGAAAATTCAGGACAAACTCATACAAGCACTTGATTACTACCTAGAGAATCTAAAAAATGGCAACTTCTTTAATCCTTGAGAATAAGCCATTTTGAATGTGTGAAGTGGCTTGGATCAGGTATATAACTTTTAAATATCACATGAGCCTGAGAAGCTAATAGACGTGTTATAAGTGACAAAGATGTTTTCTCCATACATAAAAGCTACAAAAGTTAGGAAAAATTATTGTATGAGCTCCTCTTGTACCAGTTTTCAAGTAAGGATCAGATTCTATTATTTTGTTGCACATATGATGGTACTCAATGTACAAAAAAGGTTTCTCTCTGAGTCTCTCCCATCAATTGGGATACCACAAATGAAGCACACAAATTTAGAGGGAATCTAAATATACCTTCTGAAACAGTGCCCATGTATAGCACATATCATCCTAACAAGAATCCACAACTAAATATTAACAATGAACCTCAAGTAGATTCCCTTCATCCAGACTGTTAAACACACTACACAACAACTTCTCATATAGCTGAAAATTCAGATGATAATCATCTTCCAGTGGCAAATTCCACCTGACACATCAACTCTTGTAGGTCTTCCAACAATTTAAACAACATCTCTTCTCAAAGCCCTTAAAGCATCGGCTCGATGAGCTGAACCCGCTAAATAAGGAAGCCCCTAAGATCTTGAGTGAAAAAGAATCCTCATTATGGTTCCATAGTAATTTAAACACAAATATATTTCAAAATTTGTACTTCCAAATTTTGATTTAAAATTTAGGCCCAATTGATTCTTTAATTATTGACCTCCTTTGAAAAACATTCAAGGAGCGTTTACCTCTCATAAGAATGAACCTCGACTTCTTCAATATTCACTAAGAGAGATCTGAATTCAACTTCCTTACCCTCAGAAGCCTTATGTCCAAATGGAGGATGATTTAGAAGCCCTTCTTCCAAAACTTTTATCTAAAACAAATCAAAAGACAAGAAAGAGTTTAACGTTGTACCACGATAACAACCTCGAGTAAAAATAATCCATGAGGTCCAACTACTCTAAACGTGTATATCACATGTCGCTTTTTCCACCATAAATATGACCTTTTTTCGGAGAACTTAGCTGGTGATATGGTACACAAAGTCTCTAATGGGACCAAAAGAGTATCCATTCAGTTCGACACTCAACCTATTGCAGCATAAAGTAAACCCTGTCTTGTTCATACATCCATTGTTTCTGAAATATGTAATTAAACAACCACATTTTGTTCAAATAAGAAGTCTTGTTTACATAGGAAAATTATACCAGATAAATGTAAATCTTTTAATCTGCAGTAAATGGTATTACTTCATCTCATAGATGATGACGAAATAAATAGTAAATTTTCACCTAAAAGTTCAATTACAGTTGAAAATGCAATAAATTTTGTAACAAAATGCTTTCTAAGAAAAATGAGACGAGAATCTTACTGAAGCCCTTCGAAATTCAAAATAGCCAAGTTCATGCGAAACACTCTTACTTATGGTATCTCATCTAAGAAAATTTGAATTCAAGTTATAACATACAGAGCATAAATGCATGCCAATTACTTCCAGTTTGAATTATGAGTATCAATGCACTCATCAGAAATATGTCAATGCTCTATCAGAAATTATCTTTGCAACTTTACCAAAACAGAAATATGGCAATGATCTTCTGGGCTTTAACAAACATATCATCATTGGCAAGCACTCGATAGCAGTATTTGAAAAAGAATTATCGTAAAATTTGAAGCATAGATACTAGTACATGGATTTATAATAAATGCTTTTATACTGCATGTCCATGATGTCTCCATCATAGTGGATATAGTTCAAGTGGAAAATCATGACTGCAAACGGGTTAACAATGAGTAAGAAATTCTGTAATCTGAACTTGTTGGACTACTTCTCACTGGCTTGTGATCTCCTATTTCTTTACAGATGATACCATAGGTCACTTTGGATTTTTGGACTTTACTTCAGCTACGTAATCTACTATTTGTTTTAACATGCAATCATTTCATGTTGTAGCACTCGACCTAGGTTTGAGATGCATTATGGATTCAAAAACTTTGCATTTTATCAACATGAGAGTAGAAGTCACATTGATAGCTTTTTCATCCAAGAACGTCATTTAATTTCTTTGTCAACCTTTTTTGTTGGAAAGGACCCACTATCAGGATGGATAGATAATCAAACACTATGGTAGAGTAATATGAAACTTGTAAATAACAATTGTTTGTATAGAGAAACCTAGGCACTCGAGACCTTGTATTTCTTGCCCTGTAATTGCTTTTAAAAATTATCATTCTCCTCCTTCTAGCTATGGCTTCCAATCATCTTGTTGAATTCATTTTCTCCATTGATTACATGCAGCCTCCTCTCTTTGAAGCTTAGTTGACATACAAGTGGGGCATTCAACACTCTGTTCACTCATGATGACTAGAAAATTTGACATTTATGTTGCATAAACCACCATAAGGATTTTCCACTATAGTTATAGCTTGCAATTGCAACAAAATAAACAAACATAACAAAGATTTCACAATAGCTTGTAATTACATACCAGATAACAACCACAATACATAGTTCATAAGGAATGGGATGTTAGTATGGCAAGGGAAGATGCCATCACATGAAGCGTATGATATAGAAACTTGCATCTCAAAACCAAATTTCATATTGATAAACCTAGTGCGAGTAATTGTGAATGTGAAAATTATTCATCAACAAATTTGTTTTAGAATATTAACAACAAATTTGTGAAGTGATGCATTTGAAAAATATTTCTGGAAACCTAAATCATATCACAGAAACCTTGACTCTGAAATACTAGCACCATCCAAAATTTCAAGTTTCAATAGTGGATGACTTGATGCTACACCCACCTTGTTGCCCAAGCCAAGCAAATGGATGGGAAGAAACACTAGGCCCAAGCCCAATAGTTGAAACAATGTTAGATCACAAGAGATGGGAGAAGGCGATGGTTGTGGAAGTCAAAAAGGGGTAGTATATATAGACTAAGGAATCAAACAAAATAATAAATAAATAAATGCTTATGATAGAGAAGAAAAAAATCCCATACCATCAGATAGGCCATCAAACCAGGAGTTTCAGTGTTGAATAGAAATGATTATTATTTTCCCATGAACTAGAAGGAAAACACCTTTCCAAACATAATTTAAAATTTTTTACACATGATCATTGGGTAAAGACATATAAAAACAAATATTTTTCATATTTTTCAAACTTGTGCTTATCTTCAGTAGCAATGATCAGTTCTATGCATTTATTTTAAAGAGATTCAAAATAGTAAAATAGATTCCAACAACAGTGATGCCTTTTCATGGATTCATTCCATAACTATGAATGAAAAATGAACCATAAAACGTAAATTTGTTAGTGTAATAGATAAAGCAAAGACTCATATGCAAAATGAGAGAAAAATACGCAAATTTGTTAGTGTAATAGTTAAAGCAAAGAATAATATTGGCATTAACTATGAATGAGAAATGGCGCATATTTGCAAGTGCTTACTGTACAAAGAAAAATCTCACAAGTATTGTCATGTGCTTTACTCCCGCATCCCAATCACTTTTTGAAGGGTGCATGGCTTTTTTCCATTAGCATAGTTGAAAGAGACCAAAAATTTTGCATTTTGCACTATCATTTACTTAGATCTTATAATATATTTATATATTTTCATGCTTTAGTAACATTCAGATGCATGTATCTGATGATTGATATAATAAAAATCATTGTTTACATTACACACTATTTGATAGTAAGACATCTTCGAAGTAGATCATACCCCAAATTTACAACTTTAATAAGTGTTAAGAGGTCAAATAATTTAACCCGTAAAAAGATCTCGAAGCCTCTGGTGGGAAATAAAGTGATGCCAGCTAAGGCCAGCGAGCATTATTTCATAAATACATACATAATATAAAATGTATAAACTATAGAATCATTGTTCTACATCATGCTAAATTTGATCTTAATAACTATTTACCGTCAGGATTGCAATTCATTTCAAATGTAAATCCACCTTGGAAGAGGCATCAACTAGGCATCAACTACCCAAAAGACAACAATAGCAGAACTGCCGTTACACCAAAGTAAAGGAGAAATTTGTGTAAACCCCAGAGAAAGAATAAACAGTAGGGTAGGGGACCAACCTCATCCTTTGCTAAAAGGACCTCCTGCAGTTCATAAGTTTCCAAAGGGTTGGAACTTTGTTGTATGTTCTTCAAAACATGTTGGGTTGCTGCTTGAACAACAGGGTCATGCACTGGGACTGTGCGCCAGCCTAACCCTTCGACATGCACTGGTTTACAGAAACCAAAACCCTATTGACATCAGGCATAATACTAAACTCTTAAAAGCAAGGTGCACTCCTATACACTCTAAACTTGCACATGACACAATCAAAGGAGAACCCAAGCCATCATATGAATTTCAGGGAAACACAAATACTACCCGCATTTTCAATTGCTTCATGCAATGAAATCTGGAAGGGTGAACCTAAGTTATTGACTACAAATCAATAATGAATTTATTTATAGGGAATGACATTTGGATTGCATAAACCACCATAAGGATTTTCCACTATAGTTATATCTTGCAATTGCATCACAAATAACAACCATAACAAAGAATTCACAATAGCTTGTAATTGCATATCAGAGAACAACTGCAAGACAGAGTTCATAAGGCATGGGATGTTAGTATGGTAAGGGAAGATGCCATAAAATCAATCCTATGACATATAAAATTTCTTCTCAAAACCAACTTTCATATTGATAAACCTGGTGCGAGTAATTGTGAATGTGAAAATTATTCATCAACAAAAAGAATTTAGAATATTAACACAAAATATAGCAACAAATCTATGAAGTGATGTATTTGAAAAATATTTCTCCACCTAAATCATATCACATAAACCTTAACTTTGAAATACTAGCACCAACCAAAATTTCAAGTTTCAACAGTGGATGACTTCATACTACACCCACCTTGTGGCCCAAGCCAATCAAATGAATGGGAAGAAACACTGGGTCTGAGCCCAATAGCCAATACAATGTCAGATCACAGCAGATAGGAGAAGGCAATGGCCATGGAAGTCAAAAGGGGTAGAAGAAATAGACTAATCCATCAAACAAAATAATACATAACTAAATGCTTATGATAGAGAAGAACAAAATCCCATACCATCAGATAGGGCATCAAACCAAGAGTTTCAGTGTTGAACATAGATGATTATTATTTTCCCATGAACTAGAAGGGAAATACCTTTCCAAACATAATTTAAAGAATTTTATACATGATCATTTAGTAAAGACGTATAAAAACAATTTTTTTTCATATTTTTAAAACTTGTGTTGATCTTCGGTAGAAATGATCAGTTCTATGCATTTATTTTAAAGAGATTCAGAATAGTAAAAGAGATTCCAACAACAATGATGCATGTTCATGGATTCATTCCATAACTATGAATGCAAAATGAACAATAAAACGTAAATTTGTTAGTGTAATAAATAAATCAAAGACTTGTATTGGCATTAGCTATGAATGAGAAATGACGCATATTTGCAAGTGCTTATTGGACAAAGCAAGTTCATGGATTCATTCCATAACTATGAATGAAAAATGAAACAAAAAGACTTAAATTTGTTAGTGTAATAGATAAAGCAAAGACTCGTATTTGCATTAAATGTGAATGAGAAATGACGCATATTTGCAAGTGCATACTGTACAAAGAAAAATCTCATAAGTATTGTCATGTGCTTTACTCTCGTATCTCAATCACTTTCTGAAGGGTGCGGTGGCTTTTTTCCATTAGCATAGTTGAAAGACCACAAAATTTGCATTTTTCACTATCATTTACTCAGATATTATAATGTACTTATATATTTTAATTCTTTAGTAACATTCAGATGCATGTATTTGATGATTGACATAGTAAAATTCATTGTTAACATTACACACAATTTTATAGTAAGATAGCTTTGAAGTAGATCATAGCCCAAATTCACAACTTCAATAAGTGTTAAGAGGTGAAATAATTTAACCTGTAAAAAGATCTTGAAGCCTTTGGTGGGAAATAAAGTGATGCCAGCTAACACCAACAAGCATTATTTCATAAATACATACATAATATAAACTGTATAAACTATAGAATCACTTCCCTACATCATGTTAAATGTGATCTTAATATCCATTTACCATAAGGATTGCAAAGAATTTAAATATTTTTCCAATTGGGATTGCGATGAATTGCCCCACCTCAAGGGGGTATCCACTGCTACATATTACACATCATGCCCTCCACCCCCTATAGCCCCGAGCAGTTATGAAGAAAAATCAATCAAAGGAAAAAGGAATATGAAGAAGGGTGGAAAAACAAAGGCCAGGGTAACTCATGTACCACGATTTTCTCCCTCCTATGCTCATATACCTAGGTGTTGGCTTCCCTTATTATAGCTACCCTTGCACCTTGACATGTGGTCTAGATGATTCCCTTGATCCTCACTGCATTCCATTAGTATATCATTTGACACCTACAACTTAAAGTATGTACCATGGACATGCCACCCCCTTCAGAGGTTGAGACCACCTAATAGGGTCCTTGGTTAACCCCCTATTGAGCTTGAATACTCTTGTACATGCCAAAACCGACTATGGAAGGGAATGCTACCAAGAAGTGCCCCATTGATACCATGATTTGTAAGCATTATTACTTGATTATTATAATGATTTGTTATATTGGAGGGCAAGGGGACGTATTGGATCTTATGCAGGATTTCAGGTGCGTCTTCATTTGGGGTTCTCTCCTTATACAAGGTCCTAACCCTCCAGAGGGACACATTAGCACTTGTAGGGTGAGAATTGACAGCCATGGGCCTCCACCATAGCATATATTACTTCATGGATCCCCAACAACGTTCATTGATTGCTCGTGTTCCACCTTTTTTATGAAGGATGATTCACCTAGTCCACCATGCACTTGGCATATGTTCTAGGATGCTTCCCGCTGCAGAGGGAGGGCTTATGTCATTAATGCAACCCTTACAGATGGTCTACATGAATATTTGATCCATTTGAATACCCATGAGGATGTTATTGTGCTCCCACACCCACTTGGGAGAACCATAGGTTCTTGAGTGGATAACAAGGGGCCAACCCCCTGTCCATTACGTTTGGAGTCCATTCCTTCATCATGGCACCCCTTGGACTTCTTCAGGCCTCCTCAAAGGCCAAACGACTCACTTTATTTTTCATTCGACCCTCTTGAGAGGCTTATCTTTACATTATTGAGGTATTGTGGGCTTGTCACCAAAATTTTTGTTATTATGCACATTATTTTATCGTAGGGGCTAAATTAGGCCTAATTAGATAAATAAAATTAATTATGAAGTGTATAAATACAAGTGTGATGAATCACTTTTATCATTATCACTTGGATTGGATCTCTCTCTTGTGAGATTTTCGCTATTCCTTTTGGAGGATAATTTTGGATGTAATGGATGAATTTTGATGTTTGGATATCTCTCTTTTGTCTTGGAGCTTCATTATTGGCATAATATGATGATTGGATATAATATTTTGCACATGTGAGTACTCTTTTTATTTTCATTTACTTATGACATTGATATTGTTGGGACTTTCACTATATTAGATCTCAAATTTACTGCTTTTATGCGAAATTGTGGAAATTTAGTCTTTATAGCATTGCATAATCTTATGTATCATGTGTAAAGAGGTGATTGTTCCTAGAGATTTTTTCTATTGAAAAAATCTTGATAATTCATTAATTATTGTGCATTGAAGTATAAACTCTCCTAACAATTGATCTCATGTCATTATTTACATGCGAATTTTTCTAGGAGGCTCCTTGATTGGGTGAATTTTTTCTAAACACAAATTTCTTCTCGGCTCCATATTACCAAAAGCATTAGGCATTGATCCTCCATTGGTGATCACTCAAAGACATATTTTTCTCACCTTTCTCTATTTTTTCTAGGCCTATCCTACATAGGTCACCTAGGGCATCAATTATCTCACAATCTAGCCATCCAAACACTTTGATTTTTGTTCCAAAACTGTGTTGGTGTGTCCTCTAGAAGTCCTCCAAACTTTAAGTAATTCCAAAAGTGGGATCTTGAGATATAGAAACCCATAGCTCAAGAGCCATTTCTTGCCCTAATTTTCCCTTAGCTAGTGACCTCATCTAGATCATTGCATTCTATTACAAGAAGATTTGTTCATTGATCCTATTCTCTTCCACAATTAGGTCAAGCGCCTCCTTGAGTGACCAATTCCACTTACATGACCTAATTTTAGGTCCACTTGGTCCCACAACTTTATAGCTTCAATTCCATAAATATCACTTAAATACCAATTATCAATAAGGATTTATAGGATTAGGAATCATAGCTTCAAGATATATTCCCAAACCTTAGCCTTATGAATCCTTTTAGCCCTTCCTGGGGAGCCTACCACCTAGCTTCCAAAGCAAGCAAGCCACCTTGTTTGCAAAAATTTGAAAATACTGGCCATCTTCCAAAATGTGTACAATACAACTAGGATGTTTGTAACCCCTACAAGTATTTCAAGCTCCCAAATTTTCAGACTTACATATAGTCATTTCAGTACTTAATAACTTAAATTTGAATTTGTTTTTGTTCTGAAAGTGAAAGAGATAAAGATTAGATAAGTATGATATAATATGTGATCCAATGGTCTGGTTTCATTTAAGAATCCACAATATGATGATGACCTAGAATGCCACACATGCCTAATTACCTCAAGGAATGAAATATATGTTTTAATCTTGAAGCCAACCAAAAAATGTTACAAGACAAATAAATCTAATATCGACTAGTAGATCAGAGATGCACCTCATCATAATAACCCCCTCCTTAAAAGTTGGAATTACAATATTGGCACATTGGAACTTGGATACTCAACTATCTAAAAATGATCACTGCTGAAGTGGTATAGTTTAAGAAAAGTATATCTGGTACATCAATGTATCATACTGATATGAAAACCCAATAGTGTAAGTTTGAGTCACTATTGTACATAGGTTCCCTGACACACAAATTATATCACTGACAATGACTGGGGTTTCCAATTTACTAATGACCAGGTTACATTTGGTGACCACATTTGTGACCATGTAAAATCTAGGTAAAGTGTAAAATACTTGGCCTAATGCTTGGACTGAAATATCTTGTTATACGTCTTCATTCAAGTCTGCTGGCGGCTTCCTCCTTTGAGAAAAAGATATATCAGATATATTGAAATAAAAGATGTGCCAGAACCCTGTAAAATAGATATATTTCACGTACAAAAACAAAAACAAGCACATTTTAATCAAAACATATTTCTTCTTTGTGGAAACAGCTAACATGGTTGACTTATAAGAAGAAATGAATACAATATTAAGAAGTCAACATGATTATGAAACCGGTAAAAGATTCAAGAAACAAAGGATATGATACATTGAACAAGTAAATGGCATACTTCACTTCCTCTCACATTTGAGGCAAGACAGATCAAACTGCAAAGTCTAAATATCTTGTTTCCTTAAAAAATATGTTGATTGTTGCTTTCTTTTACTCTTGTAGTTGGAATAAACAAATTCCAAATCAGAAATTATAATCAAAACAACAAATATTATATAAATTAAACATATAAAAGGGATGAAAATGCATGAATAAATACAGACAGGCAAAAATTTGCCTGGTAAAGAAAAATCATTGAAAAATAATTTTAGTTACAGTTGAGATGTGGCAAACCAACCTTCTGTCACCATTGGCTGGTATCTATCAACAAAATCTTTTGGGATCAACAAATATTTTTCTTGTGATAAAGATAACATAGACATGATGTGTAGAATAGATAACACCTCATACCAAGCACTTGATATTGTTGTTTCATGAAAAGAAAAATATCCATGAGCTATGATTTTCAATGAAAACTATCTCAATCCTCAATAAACAAGAACAAAATACTTGAAACATCAATGCTACAATCTGATAGCTTTTAAACAAGGAGTTTTAATCTTAGTTTTATCACTTTGAATACTTAATAGATATAAAAAATCAACCAATGCAAAATTTAACGCCGATACAAAAAATCATGTTCTCCCACTTTATACACTCCATGCAAAAAGTGTTCCCTTTCTACGATTAAGACTCCATACAACATATCATGCTAACAGCCAACAAAGTTACGACCACCCAACTTTATAAGAATTAATACAAGAGAAGCTAAACGAGAAGCATTGAATGACAACCGGGCGTATTTTAGGCATTCATACTAAATAATGGCGGAAGATATCCAATTACATCCATGCAGATTGTAGAGATTCATTCTGAATAAATGTTAAAAATGCAATACACATTTAATTATGGTTGCACATTGGAAAATGACATATCATTCAACACAATACACATTCAACACCGCAAGAAATACCTGAAACATCAATTAAACTGGAAGTAACATTCTTCCATGGAACAAGCACATGTTCAACGTCCTCTTGACTGATCCAAACAAATTCCACTAACTCTTGTAGTTGACTTCCTGCATAAAAAATAAAGCAATAGAATACTAATAAAGTGCTGCCTAGTTTTCAAATACATCTTCATTCTCGCAATGCCAATGTCTTCCAAAATCTCCAATCCTATGTACAAAGACCTACATTTTTTTATTTAATAAATTCCTCCTCCATTCTAAATATTGTCATGCTGAGTATTGGTCATGAAGTCATTCACTCACAATTACATTGTCAATATCTAGAAAAATAAGGTCCTGTTACAATTACCTTTTGTTAGACTAGAAAAATAGGTAGATAATCATCAAGGGTAGTTTCAACCCACCTAAAAACAATATTGAAAATTTTCTAGGATTAATATACAATAATATAACTAAGCTTTAGATTCCCATCGGAGCAAATTTGTCTGCACTACAATACTACAAAAATTATTGTCTCTTGGAGCACAATAATTTTCTTAGAATACATGCACACAGATTGCAACCTTTTATGTGATCTAGGTGGATATTTGTGGCCACCCACCTATTCCATTTGGACCCCCACCATCGATTCTTTTAGTTTTTCAGTTTCATCACAACTTATTATTTTTAGCAGTTTTTCGGGTCCTGAAGTTCTGGAGCCATTTTGAGGCCCTAAACGACGTTTTTTTGGGAAAATTGGGAGAAAAATGGGTTGTAGACTAATTTTTCTTAATCAAAATTTTTAGACCTCGAATATAACTTTCTAACGAGGTATTGAGTGTGTCAAACGAAGATCGTATGCCAAAGTTACGTCCCTGGGAAGATTGATGTACCATTTTACCCAAATGAGGCCCATAGTTTTGGCGCTTCATCTCCTAGGGTTAGGATTTTGGATTTTTATGGTTTTCCATTGTTTCTCAACAATAAATAGGCCTTCGAGCCTCATTGTAACATAGTTCAGAGGCATGTGGCCGCCACATCTCTTCTTAGTGATAAGCTATCATTGCCCTAGCTAGTTTATTTCCATTATGTGTGTAAACAAATTTCAGTCATTTGATTTTAATGAAATGGAGTTTTATTTTTGCTGCGTATTTGTGTTTATGTTTGTTTATATATATTATTGTGTTCCTACATAAATCTAGATCACTGGTATCAGAGCGGTCTACTCTTTCCCTGTTTTTCTTTGCATGTCCCCAACAAGGTCAGGGTATAAGGAGTTGGGGCTCGATCTGGTTGAACCCTTGCAAGATCAACCTCGCAAACCCTAATGACCTCCCATGGCGGAAGAAAAGAAAGATGAGAGAGCAGGAGATCCTATAAAAATATTGCTCAAGGAGGCCCTCGAGAAACAGAGTAATGTTGAAAATTCAATAAGAAATATGTGTCTAGTTTAATTTTCCCTTAATTCAATTGGACAATAAAATGTAATCTCATCTCATAATCACTTGTAATAGTTAGAGTGTGATAAACTCAGTTAGCTCATGAACTTCGAGTTGAGGGTGGTTTGTGAGGCATGAAAAGTGATTCTATGTGTTTTAGAGTTCGAGTTGTAGTTAGTGCATTACTTTAATGCATGAGAAATCAGTTAACTCAATTAATTGAGTTAAAATCAATTGAACTAGTTATAACTGTTTGTCGCACTAATGAGAGATCAAGTGAATTAAATCAGATTTAATTCACATGTAGTGATCTATCATGCAACTAATGATTTACTATTAATAGCTACATGCATGTCAGTTCCAACTCAAAATTCCCAAATAATAGGGATTGCATTCCACATGAATTGTGCAAGAAAGGTAAGTTGATTAGAGGCAGGAAATTGTCTATGTGTTGGTCAATTTTGTCTGAATCAGTGTGAGACAGTTGCGAGAGTGTAGGAGACTCTTGTGAGAAGAGTGCATTGTAATTGTTTCATGATTCCTTGGAGAATATACAATAGAAGATAGAGGGGTTTTGAGAAGCAAGCTTTCCCTGGGAAAATATCTGTGTTGTGGTTTTATTTTCTTGTTTCTTTACTTGTTGTGATTGGCGATCATGTTTATTTTCTGCAATTGATTTGTAGAAGGATTTAGTATCTTGATTTAGCATATCGCATGATCAGATTGAATCCATTGATATACATATTTTTTGTATAATTTATACAAGGAACGCGATGATGGATAACTTTGCCCAAATCCTTCAACGACTACCCACCGGCGGTGCATCTACATTCAGTAACCACTCTAGAGGCGCCTCTCCTTTCAAGATACAAGTCAACTTTTACATTCATGTATTTGAAGGCCAGATAGATTCAGATGGTGTAGATAGATGGTTTAATTTGCTGGAAGGGTATTTCTTGGTCCATGATTTTTTTGAGCGAGAAAAGATAATTTTTCACTCCTCAAAGTTGCCCCCATGTCAAGGACTGGTGGGAAACCTACTATGAGAAAAAGGAAGAGAGGGAACACTCTTTTTTCTTGGCCAGGCCCACTCGAAATTTGTTCCAAGATGGCATCAAGGAACAATATTACCCTGTGGGGAGCTATGAGGACAAGTACATCCGATGGACCACACTGCGGTAGCAAAGGGATCAAGATGTGCACGAACTGACGAATATGTTCCATACCCTGTGCACAAGGTTGGGTATTAAAGATTCAGAGATACATTTGGTGCTAAAGTACCGCATTTGTTTGCACTGATACATTCATGAGGAAATGGAGTTCCTTGAAATTACCTCACTTGGCACGACATATCACTATGTCACCAAGATCGAGCAGAAGAAGCGAGACTTTGGATTCGCGAATCCGAAGCCAAGGAAAGGCGCCCCCGAACTACAAAATAAGGGGAAAATCCAAAGTAGGGAAACTCAAAACAACACGAAAAATCCAAAGAAGGACACGGGGAAGTGGTGTGAATTTCATAACAACCCCACTCACAACACAAATGAGTGTTGGGCCAAACAGTCGTTGGTGTCCGAACTAAAGGCACCCGAATCATATGCATGTTCTGATCCTGAGTCAGAACCATACAAGGGAAATGAAAAAGGGAAGTAGATCATTGATGTGGATCCCAGTGTCATTATTTCCACCACCAAGCTCCAGGGGGAGGATCCCGATGATCCAGAGGAGGGGGAGCACCTTTTCCATTCATAGATGTGGGTGAAGGGTTCTCCACTGCAATTCCTTGTCAATAGTAGAAGCCAAAAGAACCTCATTTCAGCAGAGGTCATGAAGCGGCTCATCCTATTGACCACAGCACACCCACAGTCATATACCATTGGGTGGCTTCACCAAGGAAGAGATATTTGGGTTTGCCAGCAGTGCCGCCTTACATACAACATCAAGTCATTCACAGATGAGGTACTATGTGATGTTGCTCCTCTTGATGTGTCTGATGTATTATTGGGCCAACCATACTTGTGGAAGCGACATGTTGTGTGTGAGTATAGGCCTTGTGCTTTTTTTATTACTTTGGGAAATAAATTGTACAGGATACAGGAGGTAGTCCCACCTCTTGCCATCTCTTTGACTACTGCAAAACAACGCAATACGATTGTTTCCCAAACTAGGAAATTTATTTGCGTTACCATCCACCCATAAGGCAAGAAGAAGATTGTGGCCACAACCTTGAAACAGGGCTCCCCTGCATGGAAGCAGAAGATGGATGAAGTCATGGAGGAATATGAGGACATTTTCTCCTCACACATAGAGGTTCCTCTATACTATCATCTTGTCAGGTCAAGCACTTCATTGATCTGACCCCATGCACACCGCCGCCTGATATTGCCATATCTCATGCGACCACACAGACAGAATCCAAACATGTATTTTCTGAGGCTGATAAAGAAACTTAATTTACTAAACAGATCTAGCACATCTACCTGCGAGTCCATGACATCCTCGACAAATCCAATACCAAATTCAGCAGAATTTGCCTCATCCCATGGAGGAACTCAACGCAATGGGGACCATTGCTTCCTAAGGAGGGAGGAATGATCTAGGTGGATATTTGTAACCACCCACCTATTCCATTTGGACCCCACCATCATTTCTTTCAGTTTTTCAGTTTCAACACAGCTTACTATTTTTAGCAGTTTTTCGAGTCCTGAAGTTTCAGAGCCATTTTAAGGCCCTAAACAACGTTTTTGGGAAAACCGAGAGCATCACGGGTCATATACTAATGTTTCTCGCTCAAAATTTTTAGTCCTTGGATAGATATTTCTAACGAGGTATTGAGCGCATCGAAAGAAGATTGTATGCCAAAATTACGTCCCCAAGAAGATTGATGTACCAATTTACCCAAACGGGCCCACAGTTTTGGCGCTTCATCTCCTAGGGTTAGGTTTTTGGATGTTTAGGATTTTACATTACTTTTCAACAATAAATAGGCCTTTGAGCCTCCTTGTCACACAATTTGGAGGCATGTAGCTGCCACATCTCTTCTTAGAGATAAGCTACCATCGCCCTAGCTAGTTTATTTCCATTCTGTTTGTAAACAAATTTCAGTCATTTGATTTTAAAGAAATGGAGTATTATTTCCACTACATCTCTGTGTTTATGTTTATTTCTGTATATTATTGCATTCCTGCATAACTCTAAATCATTATGTCTCTAAACCATGCATGATGTATCATTTATAAAACCCATCACATTAGTTGTTTCCATAAATTGTAACTGATATCAACCACCATGTATGCCACTTTCCTGGTCTTTTCATTGTTTCTTTGATAAACACTATATCCTGCATTCTAGAATTCAAAATAACCTAATTTTGATGAACAATAATTGTGTTTTGCAAAATTTTGTACATATTTTCTCTTAGATGCTTTGAAAATATAAAATAAGTTTCTCAGTAAGAAAATCATGAAGCAAGGTTACCATGCTGCATTGATGTCTTTCTTTTATTTCTTGTAGCAAGACCCTCTGCTGCTGCCATGGTAACTATTTGTGTCCAAAGTGCTGACAGGTGCTCAACCATTTTTGCTGAGAGGTAACCTTGAAGTGATTTTCCAAAGTCAATACTTTTAGGAATGCATATATCTGGTACAAAAACAAACATTTATCCTCCTTAGCCTGCTTTCTTCTTTGTGCCCCCTTCATCTATTGATGTGGATATTATACATCCTATGATTTATCAAGACCACTTTTGAAAATACAAACACAGTAAATAATACGAAATACGTGGCACATTGATAAGAAAAAAAATATATGATATTTTCCTCTAAAATCAAATGTAAGGAAGACCTTGAATGAGTCGAATAGGGCAATGTTTCCATTTTAACATTCACAATATGTCGTGCACTAATACTTGAAATTTGCAAGGATAAGAAATTCTTAATTAAAACCTAGGCCTCACATATTTTTCCGTCATGACCTTGCTTAACGTACTATGCAGTGGGACTTGAATCAAGTGCATCAGATTGAAGCAAGGGAAAATAGTTTTGTGGTTGGACTGCAAAAGTTTGCTATGGAACAATTATCTGTGACTGTTACTTCGTTGTGTTGCGCTATTGCGTATAGAGACTAGATTCGCCAAGATCGAAGCAAGTGAAAATAGTTTTGGGATTCGATTTCAAAAGTCTACTATGAAACAATTATCTGTGACTATTACTTCTTTGCGCTGCTGCATATAAAGACTGGATTCGACAAGATCGAAGCAAGTGAAAATAGTTTTGGGGTTAGACTGCAAAAGTATGCTATGGAATAATTATCTGTGCTATGGAACAATTATCTATGACTGTTACTTCGCTGCGTTGCTATGTATAGAGACCGGATTCGACAAAATGTATTGAAATCATGTACAATCAGCTCTTGTGAGTATTATCATCTGACTAGTTTTTCTCGCCAATCGTCCTTGGCCATACACACGAGTGGGAAAATTAAATTCACTACCCGCAAATGGGAAAATGAAATTCAATGAAAAGCCCAAAACTTTTACCATTATCATATTTATTATGAAAAAAATATATATTTGAATAATAATAAATATTTTAATTTTGTTAAAGTTATTAAAGGTTAGATCTTAGACTCTTATTAAAGGTTATAAATGGTTTAACCTTTTTCAAAACTAAAAGTAATTGAATTTGCGAGTTTTTTTTTTCATCAAATTTTTTGTTTTTTCATTGTATATGACTAGTCTAGATCCAATATTTTAACTTAGATCCATTTTAATTTCAGATCTAGAGGGATCAAAAAAAAATTCACTCTTTAAGAGTGGTTTTCACCTTAAGAAATATTTGATTCCTCTGTCTCGATGCTTAGTAGATCTCTATTTAAGATGGATCTATATCGATTTAATTATTAATTCTAGTTACAGTTATAATTTCTTTTTCTTTTTTCTCTTTTTTTTTATGTAGTCAAAATGTTAAAGAGGACATCACAACATCTCTACCATGGGAGAGTAATTTAATAATTATGGAGAAATCCTAAAGGCTCATGGAAAATTTGCAGGCGGAGAAAGGGGTGTGGAGTTTTTTACAAGAGCGAGGCATAGTTTTAGCTAAGAGTGAATGGAATCTGGAAAATGTCAGGCTCTGATATCCTTGTCAAATGCAAAATAATATTGAATGGTAACCATGATATTTGTATTCACAAGATGTATATTTTTTTAACTACATAGATCGTCGCCATGATAAACCCTAAAGACAAACAACTACTCATCAAATATGTTTTTCAGATGAGATGTTGGTTTCTTACTATCAGACCCACATGAAGGAAGAGGAGTTGGTGGATTATGCATTGGAGGAGGGGGTTTTAAACAAATTTTGGGTAGTAGCATGGATTTTATCCATTCACATTTGGAAGTTAGATCGAAAGGTCACCGTGCCTTGGTTTTCAGGCCTACCAATTCTTTAGAAAGAAAAACTAATAATCTGATAGGGTAGTCATCTAGTGATTTAGAGGCCCTAAACCCTGCTCCAATTACACATTGTTCGGGTCCTCTGGTTTCGTCCAATCGAGTGCTTAAGGCCATTTGTGAGGGGTGGTAAAACTCATCTTAGGGTTCTCTAGCTCTGAGCTTGGTTTCCCTTTCATTCTTATAGAGATCGGAGAAAGACATGCAATGTGTTATGACATTTTTATGGCTTTCATAAGTTTCAGAAGTGACGACTTTCTCCAGTTTGTTTTTTTGCTTGTCCTTCATCTCAAGTTCCATTGGCCTCACCCTCCTTGGACGAACTGGTGAAGGAGAGCATGGCCTCGATGATGAAGGAAGGTCAAACTAACGTTGAGAATATCTAAATCCATCTGCAGTGTTAAAATTTAGAGACAAAATGGTATTCAGAATTTTAACATTGTGGATGGATTTAAAGACCCATTTGTCTCTAAATTTTAACACTGTAGATGGATATTTGAGAGACCCACGTAGTGAAATGAAACACTTCGGTATCAAAATTGCAATTCTTCATTTTCGAAGTGACACAATAAAAAATTACTAACATAAATGACTAATTCATATACTTGTTATACTTATTACTTGGTCATATTTTTATTCTTGGACTATAGTAGTCATTTACGTTAAGAATTATTAATTTTTTCACTTATTGTCTAGTCATTTATTTTATTCATGGACTAAATTAGTCATTTCAGTTAGTCACTTTTAGTTTGGTCACTTATTACCTAGTCATATATTTTATCCCTAGACTAAATTAGCTATTTAAATTAGTCATTGTTTGTTTGGACACTTGAAATTGATCAAATTTTATAGTAATTCCCTTGAAATAATTGTGGTGACTAGCGTTTTTAGTCACCTAGTCACTAATTTCATCATTTTCAACTAGTGACATGGCAACTTATTATTGGTCAACATTACAAAGTCATCTCCCAGTTGTCTGCCATGTCACCCTATCTAGTCAAAAATCCACATCAATGACACGTCATCATTTCCACATCATCATCTGCCAAGTCATCACATCATCTTCCACGTGGCACTCCTTGGTGTTGCCACGTGACACCCATGCACCTAATTTTTATTATTTTTTTAAAACTTCAAATGACCATAACTTTCTCATACAATGTCGGTTTGAGACAATTCAAGCGTCCTTGGAAAGCTCTTGACTAGCACTTTACAGTGAGAGAGCTTTCATTAGCATTTGATCCAATACAAAAATGGTCATTTGTTTATGGATTTTACAGCAATTGGACTTGTAAAACATCGTCAAATCATTAAAACATGTTTTTGATATGAATTTTCTTTAACCTGGTTTTTTATTCATTGAAATTGGGCATCAAACGGAGAAATTATCAACAAAATACTGATGGGTAGTCAAAGTGCACAAGCTTCCCGACAAGTAAAAAGTGCATTTAAATTTTATTTATCTTCTTGAATTTGTATTATTGGCACTATTTATGAATTTGTTGCTTATATATCATATGAATAGAGACTGATCACCTCTCTCCTTCGAGAATCTTACATTTTATTGCAGATTAGTGCTAAGTTTTTGCAGGTTCCATGATGATCAAAGAAGATCAATTTATGCACAAGTGGTTCTCAAAGACCAATTTCTTTTCAAAAAGAACATGAAGAACTCAATTACACTTCAAATGACATTCATAATGTCATTGTTTCTCATTCATTTTCTTCCTTCAGTCCATCCATGAATTTTCATTTTCCTACTAATAGATCATGAATGCAAAACCATTTTTCCTTTGCAAATTTTACACTTTTTTTCCTCACTTACATTTCATCTCTAACCCATGAATAAATTCATTCATCTCAGTTACATGTTGAGTTACTCAATGTCATTTTCCTTTTTCAAAACAAAACTTGCTTCATAAATGCAAATCTTTCATCTATGATCATTTAAATCATTGTTTTATACTCGTGTTAGATGATGGGGGATTCATTAAGGCCCTCCTTCTTGCAAGTCTTGACCATTCGACTTCAACACATTATCTGGGTTCAAGACTAGAGTTATTTTTAGTAACTTGAGGCTTGCATTACTTAATGACAATTTTCCTTGCCAATGAATAGTGGGAATACATCAATCTACCATGTTTGTCAAATATTCTAGGTGACTCGACTTCAACTCATTTATTTGTACCTAGTAAGATGTACTTGGGAATATTGACTCTCATTAACATTAATGATGAGTATTCTCGTGTTTGTTAATGATATTCACTAATGGTTGGTAATCCAAAAATTTATTTCTATGTTCTACATAAACAAAATTTATTCACATAGAAAATAATTATGCCATGATGTGGAAGAATACTATATGATTTTGGTAGCATGCAGCAATGTTCTAATAAATCAAGATTAATTTCAGATTTCACCAGCAATAGAATTAGTTCCAAAAATAAGAAGGCACAATGATTCCAATTTCAGATTTCATCCACTATTCATACAACCAAGAGAAGAAGAATCAAATCAAATGATTTCATTTCACGTTGCATGATCCAACAGTTACAACCAAGATCGCACTAATACATAAATTATTGAATTTTCAAGTAGGTGAATGTATGATGTTTTCTAATATTTAATCATTAATTCCTTGAATGCTAAAATATATGTATTTGGAAAATTTCCCATGTGATATTATCTTCCCATTTTCAAAAGACAAAAATACCTTTAGTTGGAGGTGTTGTCACTCCACCAGATTCCCAAGGCTGAGGAAGGAATCCCAACAGAGGTAACCACAAATCAAGCTTTTGACTTGATAGCTAGCCCGATCAAGCTAGAGAGGGCTCTCTCCAAAAAGGGTCACAAGCAGGAGGGCTGGATAAATTAGGGTTTTTAGGCTAGATAATGAGTACAAGGGGTTGTTTTGATTTTTGGTTTGGTTGGGTAAATCAGTAGATAATGAAAATAGATCAAGGAAATGATAGGTTAGGGCAAGAGACAAAAAGGGTTGCAGGGATGAATGGGGAAAGGTAGGTACAATGTCAATCACTTGAGGCAAATGGTTATGGGATGGTTTAGAAAATGTAAGAAGGGTGAGGGAAGCATAGAAGACGAATTTCTCTCAAACAAAAGACATGAAACAAATTATGACCAGTTATCCAAAACAGAGCGTGACTAGCATGAATTTTGAATCTCACACTTATAAAAGATCATATCATAGAAATGGAAAGGGAATGAACAATACATTCACACATATGTAACTAAAAAGGAAATAATGAAAGAAATTTAATACCACAGGTATCCCATAAATATAGCTGCAACTCCTCTTGTATTAATGGCCAAAATTGAATACTACGTCTTCAAGATCAACTAAGAAAAAATGAAACTGATTCCAACCTTTGACTCGTGTGAAGATTTGAGCTAAATAGACCTCAAAACCACCTCCACTCATCCATAGGGTCGAATTCATGAGATGAGGGAGATATTTTATAAAAATTTGAACTGGTAGCTAGAGCGTAGGATGAGAAAAGTGACTCATTCCTCTCTAATGAATTGATTCATTACACCTCAAATGGTTGACTTACCTAATGTATTTACCCTAGGTAAAAGTAAAAACATGATATTTACATTCATATTGACCATTTACATCATTAAATCCTTCATTCCCTAAAGTAAAATTCAAACTGGAGTGAAACTTCAAAAATTTCTAAAGACTGTGTAAAATACATTTTTCTTGTGAAACGCACACTGTCCAGGTAGAAAAATTGACCTATGTTCAAGGTTGATTTTGAGTACCTTCTCAGTGTCCAAATCAGATCCATTATAGCTCATTGGAAATCACTTTGAGTCTATTTTCCAAGAATACCTCCATTTTTCAAAATGGTGCTCATTTTCCCTATCAAAAATCTGTTCTCCCAAGAATGGTAAACACGCAACGACCAAGCAGATTTAGAGGTAGAAACATGAAATTTTGATGGTTTTTTGAGCTTTTGATGGGCCTGTTCTCCTCCAAAAACTCTGAAAATTTCTAGTTTTGATGTCCTCATCAATACAAACCTATTGGTAATGGCCATTTAAAATTTTGAGGTCCCAAAAAAGAGCGTAACATCCAAGTCGCTACGCGTTTAGGAAAATTTATGTGTGCAAAAATACTCAAAAACACAGAATTTTCATAGAATGCGAATTTTTGCCAAAACTTGTCAAAATTGTGAGGGTACTTGATCATTTAATGTTTGAATCATGAAGTGACACCTCTAAAAGTATTTCAAACTTCTCTTTCTTCTCTTGCTTGTTCAAAGCATGAATTTTTTCATGGGCTCATTTGAGCTTGGCCCTTGCAATTTTGTTCCTCATGGCATAATGTATTGCCATTTTTCTCTGAATGTCATTGTCCTTTTGAGCCTTTGCAAAGATCTGCTCCAAGTGTTGGTTGACCCTCTCAAGCCATGCTTCTTCTTTTTTATTAATCTCTAGGGCAAGTTTTCATTTAAGTTAAGATGGTCTGCTAGCTCAGCTTCCCTTTGTCTCTCTAGGGCTAGAGCTCTTTTCAGCCCTCTAGTACTTAGTCTCTGTCTTGGAGGGTAATCCTACTCATCATCAAGTTCACTAAACCTTTCCAATGTTTCCTCAAGCTAGAATTTAGCCTTTTCTGTCTCACCTTTTTCTTTGATGCATGTTACCTCATTGATGGATTGCTTGGTCTTCAGCTGTTGATTTTCTTGCTCAAGGAAGTGAATCACATACTTGGCCCTCTCAAGATTATTTTGGAGCTCATTAATCTCAGCCTCTTTACCTTTAATTGCTTCATTGGTGATTTTTCCTTGATCCTCCTCACTAGAACTTATGTTCTCCTCTTCAGCCATGGTTGGTGTCAAAACCCTAGGGCGATGGAATGAAATGGAGGAATGTGAAGTGAAGGGGAGTGTTGGGAAATGAAGGGAATAGGAATTTGAAGGGAGACTAGGCTAGTGAAAACCCTAGTACTTGGGGGAAATAGGGATGAAATTGTTTAGGGAATGGGGATAGGGAAAAGGGATGTGAGGGAGAATGTGTGAAAGTTAGGGATTAGGTTTAGGGAATGAATTGTATTTTGATAAGAACTAGGGTTTTTTACTTTTAGAAATAGGTTTTGAATTGACTATGAAGCACCACAATACATCAAGGAAATGATGTCTTGGTTACTTACTAGTAAATGAAGCTTTAAGAACCATTTTGCAAAGACTGAGCATCAATTTGGTGGAATGACAAGCTAATAGAGGCTTTTGACACTTCCTAGGTGAATGCGTAGCGTCCCTCCTGAATGCGCAACGCCCCTGCATCACCCTTTTGCAGACCACATTTGGAGGCCTTCCTTGTGTCAAAATTGGGCCCAGGATAGCTCGTTGCAAAGCTTATCTTGTATAATTTTCAAATATACCTTTTTTTCTGATTGGAGTTTATTTTCCTTGTCAAAAATTTATTTTCCCAAGACTAGTCAAAAAGTGCAGAATGAGGGTGCAGAAATGCAGAGTGATGTTGCAGGAAATGTTTGGAGGCCTTATGCAACTCCATATTGAGCTAATGATAGCTCATTGGAAATCTCTCTTTGTATAGTTATCATTTGAATTATCATGAAAGTGATTTGGACACTCCATCTATAAGAAAACTTAATTTTCCCAAGGTCACTCCATAATTGCAGCAACTCTCCTGTGAAACCTGTGTTTTTGACAATTCTCTAAAACCATGACACCCATGTAAAATATGAAGGAATTTTTTCTTATTTGACCAATGATGGACAAAACCATCTCTCGATTTTTTCAAATTAATCTTTTTTTGGTCAGAAACATAGTTTGAAGAAAAATCGACCCTATGTGTGGTGAATGATTTGACTCTTGGAATGACTTCTCAAAAAATGATGGAGACATGATGTTTATGTACTAAAATTATCTCATACTTACTGAAATGACCTCCCTTATGCCTCCTCTACTCAAATGTCTCGTTTCCATAGCAAACCCTAGCTCAGTGGGAGAGGAAATTAGGGTTTGGTGCTTATGAACAATGATGACTTGGGCAACCTTGGGAAAAATGGTTAAGAAACGAATTGAGGTCAATGATAATGATGGAGATGAGATGAAAGTAGAGTAACATAAGGTGGGATGGGTGGAATGAAAATATCAGTGCTAATAGGGGGGAGGATATTCATTACCATTTTTCATTTGCATATTCCATAACTTCATACATTCTTGACCACCATGTTTCTCCCAACTTATTGATGATTTTTTCTTTAAAGATGGATATGTTTTAAAAAGATTCAAATCATGGGAAATGATCGGTTGATATGTATATGAATAGGTATTCATTTTTAATACATTCTTAAGTATTATTTGTTACAATAATAAGAAGAATAAAAGAAAAATGTTGCCACACAAGAACCAACACTTGAAATATTTATGATTGTCACACAAAAACCAACCATAAGAGCTACCATTTAGAAATATTTCATATAAAGAATACTTTTCAAAAGTTGCAAGTCTTGAAGAGTATCTTAAAGTCACAAAATGACTTAATCTTTTACCTCATAAAAGGATACAATCCATGATAATCAATGAAAATTTGCATAAGGACATACAACATCTTCAGTTTTGGGGGAATGTTGGGTTCCCAAAATATCATCCATTTCACTATATTTTCTTTCAATTTGCTTCAGAATTTACCATATTCCATAGCTTCATAACCATACACTAAGACCATATTTATAATTAAATGTGAATTTAGATACATTATTTTCCAATACATCTATTTTGGTATTTTAAGTGAATTTATGGTTAAATATTAGAAAAATAGCATGTATTCACTTATATATAAAATTTGGATGATTTTTTTGACATGTGTAAGCATATTTGAACATTCTAAGAAAGTCTTATTTGATTTCCAAGACTCAAATTCGAATTTTATCTTCAAACTCTTGAAGATTTGAGATCATTGGTCAAACACAATTCATGGAGAAGAATCGTGGAATTTTTCATAAGTGTATCTTACCAAAGCTATCAGAGATTTGTGAGAGGATATGAAGAGATGTTAATTGCTATATGTCAACACATGGTTGTAACCACTTGATATATTTTTGGATATACAAGAGATTTGTGGATCTACATTTATGAGTTAGTTTTCTTGATTTTTGTATATATAGGAGTGCACACTCCTCTCAAAAGGCGTGAAAATTTTCAGATTTATGCTCATTATTATATATAGAGTTTTGATGTTAAGTATTGGCACTATTCTTATGAATACCATTGTAGTTCAATTTTATATAGTTGTGTCTTCATTTGGTGTTTGATCAAGAGTTTTCTCAACTTTCCACCTGTCATGCACTTTGGGATGACTACCTAATGAGTATGGATGTATTTTAATGTTTTATTTTTTTATGTTCATTTTCAGTATTTTTATTAGATGCATTGTTTACATTGTTTCATTCTCAATCCATTTATATTCGTTTGAAAGTTAAGCGTTATTGATCTCATTTTATAGATTCATTCCTTTTCAATTTTTTTGGTAGATACTCATGAATTATTCTAATTTGACAATGCACACATTAGTAATTTCAATTAATCTCTCATGGTTTTCAGAATACGTTGTCTTTAAATTTCATAGTTTAAGATTTAAATGTTTTCTTAGTATATGACTTGTTGTTTTCTAGATTAAATTTACTTTCAAGTCATTCAAATGGATTTACTTTCCTGTTGGTAAAATAGATTTACTTTCATGTCACTAGAATAGGTTTATTTCCATGTCAACAGAATAAGTTTATTTTCATGTCAATTGTGATTTCTATTTCATAGATTAAAATATTTATTCCCAATTTTCGAATTTGAGGTTTTTTAAAAATTAAGTGTGTGCATACTCATCTTAGACATTTTTTATGAATATGTTTGTCATCATTTCAATAGGTTAATTTACTCTTAAATTGAAAGTTGATTTCTAGCATATATTGTATAAGTATACTTTGCAAGTTCGCAAACCTGGGGTTGACAATTTAATGACAAGTAATTTAACTAACAATTAAATTACCCAAAATTTTGGCATCGTTGTCCAGGAAGTATATATAGGGGTTAAATTTCAATCTAGAATTCCTCTTTATCTTCAATCTAATTTTTTTTTAGTTGCATTCATTTTTAGATGCATAGTTAAAAATCATTTAGATGCATAAATTTCAATCATTTTTGCACTATAAGAGTTTTGACATTAATCCATTTATGGACAAGAAAACTATAATGATGATCAAGCGTTTCTTGGATAGCAAGGATTACATTGAAATTGGTTCTAAACAGTGACTACGCCATAGCATTCGCCCATTCTTCAACAAATCCTCACGCCAAATGCAAATTTCCAAATTGTCTCTCATATCCTAATGGGAATTGACGTATGTTTTTCAAATTTGGATGTGAGCATACTAGAGATCTTGATTCATAAATGGCTTGATTGAAAATACTCCTACACTTGAAAAAAGCATTTTTTTTTTTTCAAAATAGCATAGGATAGAATAGGAAAATAAAACCAAACTTGGTATTGTTGTTGAGTTTTTGTTTTGAAATTTGATTTCATTTATTTCTTGAAAATTTTCATTTCCTGGTGTAGTAAGAGCCACTTCATTAACCAACCATTGAATGTAAAATTTACAAGAAAATGGATGTTTGTGAAGAGGAAGATAAGTAAAGTTTAGAGAGCTACAATTTGAAGTTTGAGATCAATTCTTCTTACTTTAATTCCAAATTTCAAAAGAATAAAGAATTGACAAAACTTCTAAGTATGTTCTCTTCTTGCTCCTTATGTGACCTAGAAGATTAGAAAGGAAATTTTTATAAGCTAGCTTTAAAATTTCGAAGTAAAAGAAGTGACTAAGAGATCTAAATTTACCATTGATTCTAAAAATAAAATAAAAATTGCTTAAAATTTGATCTCTAGTTGTCAAATAAATTTGCCTCCTAATTTGCTACAGTAATTTTTTTTTTAGTATTCAAAAAAAACTCTCTTTTTTTCAATTTTTATTAAAATACTTTCATTTTTTATTATTAAATTAAAAAAATATTTAAAAACGTTTTTTTTTTTCAAATTTGTTTTTATTTTCAATAATGTTTTAAACGCTCCCCATCCCCTGCCCACCAACACACACATATATCTTTATTTATTTTAAATCATTTTAAAAAAATAATTTAAAAAAAAATCAAAAACAAAAATTTTAAAAAATATTCATTTAATATATATATATATATATATATATATATATATATATATTAAAAGAATTGAGTAAAATATATATTTGTATTTTATTAAAGAAATAATAATAATAAATAATAATAAAGTCAATGTGTTTTGTTTTATGGCCCATGACCATTAAAAGCCACGGTCGAGGTCGAGGCCAAGGTCTCCACGGAGCGGCACAACCCACGACAAAGGCACTCAAGCCATCGTCGAGAGCCAACCCAACGAAGTCAGGTCGAGGGCCAATATTTTATTTTATTTTATAAAAAAATTAGTAAAATAATAAAAAATAAAAAACTATGTAAATGAATAAAATTCAGCCAGGAAATTTGCAAAGAGAGGTCAAACAAATTTTTTCTCCATCAACCTGCAAACAAAACCTGCAACAAAACTTTGAGTTTTGGTTGAATATTTTCTCAATTTTTATAAGAATAAATTGGTTGTGAGATCCATTGTTTTTTGTAACAGCATGAATTCAATTGAAAATCAAACATTTTGGTGGCATGAAATTGCTTGAAAAGTGCCCAGGAACAGTTAGACACTTGGATTTTTCTCAAAAAATCCCAAATTTATTTTGTTGAGCGCTTGTCAAATTTTTGTCTCGTTAGTAAAATTTGTTGAATAGTTAATATTTTAAATTTAAATAACATTTTTTTTTCTCTTATTTCACTTTAAAAAAATGCGGTATATTGGTAAGCCTTTGAATTTGTAGAAGAGATGTCATGAGTTCAAATCTAATAGAGGCCAAATTTTGTTAACTATTCAACAATTTTGACAACTCTTAACTAGGCAACAATTTCTCTACCACATGGTGACATTGGATTGGTCCACGCGACAACGTATTATCGGTCAACATTACATAGCCATCGCCAAGTTGTCTTCCACGTCACTCTATATAGTCACCAATCCACAACACTTTCATGTCATCATTGCCACATCATCTACCATGTGGCACCCATGCACCCAGTTTTTATTGTTTTGCTAAAACTTCAAACAATCATAAATTTCTCATGCGAAGTCTGTATGACGTGATTCAAGTGACGTTGGAAATATATTGACAAGAAATTCACAATGAGATAGTTTTCATTAGAATTCGAGACAATAAAAAAATGGTCTTTTTTATGAATTTTGCAGCAATTGGACTTGTATCATTAAAACATGTTTATGATACGGATTTCCTTTAACCTGGTATTTGAATCACTGATATTGGGCATAAAATGAAGAAATTATCAACAAAATACTAGTGGGTAGTCTAAGTGCACAAGCTTCCTGACAAATAAAAAGTGCATTTCAGTTTTATTTATCTTCCTTGAATTTGTATTATTGGCATTGTTTATGAATTTATTGTGTATATATCATATGAAGAGAGATATATCACCTCTCTCTTTCAAGAATCTTATTTTTTATTGCATATTAGCGTTGAGTTTTTTAAGGTTCCAGGATGATCAGAGAAAATCAATTTATACACAAGTGGTTCTCAAAGACCAATTTATTTTTCAAAAAGAACATGAAGAAATCAAATCCATGTCAAATCACATTCATAATGCCATTTTTACTCATTCATTTTCGTCTTTCAGTCCATCCATGAATTTCCATCTTCCTACTATTAGATCATGACTGAAAAAACTAATTTTCCTTTGCAAATTTAATGCTTCCTGCCTCACTTACATTTCATCTCTAACCCATGAATAAATTCATTCAGCTCACTTACATGTTGAGTTACTCAATGTCATTTTCCTTTTGCAAAATAAAACTTGCTTCATAAATGAAAATATTGCATCTATGGTCCTTTAAATCAGTGTTCTATACTTGTGTTAGATGATGGGGGATTCATTAAGACTCTCCTTCTAACAAGTCTTGACCCGTCGACTTCAGCACATTATCTGGGTTCGAGACTAGAGTTATTTTTAGTGACTTAAGGCTTGCATGCCTAAATGGAAAGTTCACTCGCTAATGAATAGTGGGAATACATCAATGTCCCTTGTTTGTCAGATCTTCTATGTGACTCGACTTAAACTCATTTATTCTTACCTAATAAGATGTACATAGGAATCTTGACTGCCAATGACATTAATGATGAGTATTCTTGTGTTGGTTAACAACATTCATTAATAGTCAGCAATCCAACAATTTCTTTCCATGTTTGACATCAACAAAATTTATTCACATAAAAAAGAATTATGCCATGATGCGGATATGAATGAAGACTATATGATTCCAGCAGCCTACAATAGTGTTCTAGTAACTCAAGATTCATTTCAAAGTTCATCTGATCTAAATCTGAATTTCAGTTTTGCCGTGCTAATATCATCTTCAGAATTATAAACAATTTGTTGATCTTTTGCTTCATGTGCATAGGTTTATTGAGGTGTTTGTGAGTGTTAAACAGGTAAATAAACTGAGTTTTATGTTAAATTTATGAGCATTTTAACTTAAAAACAAAGTACTGAACATCATTAATAACATGTACAGCAAACCATCAAATGATCCATTAACACAGTGTTTTGATGAAGGAGTTCACCCCTCCTAGGCTACATCTCCTTGGTCCAGCTTCCATGGCTTGGGCCTCTGTATTACCTCAAATTTGCAAAAATTATTGTTTACATTCACCTACTTCTCCTGAAACATGCTTCAATGTGTTCAGAATTTCCAAATAATTCTGAATAGACTCTTCTTTCTCCCAATTTAGTTGAATTTTGCAAACATTATGGCCAAAACAGTTTGGCCTAGGAAATCTCCACTAAATCTCGAGATGACTCCCGTTAAGGCCGCTAAATTTGGGGTTGGCGCCGAATTTGGCAGACCACCATCTTTTCATCCATATTAAACTCGAAGTTTAATTAATTTAAGTGGGTGTTAAACTACTTGATTAGCGTTATAATCGTGGCTTAACATAATTCCACACTTAGCATAAAGGTTAGTGCTAAACAAAGGTTATGGGTAATTAACCCGCATTAGACCTTAATATCCATGCTAAACATAACTCTTCTCCACCTTTGGTCGAATGGAAATGTCATACGGGGAGGGGTTTGGCCCCCTCCATACCCTCATCGGTCATTCCATTATAATTCAAATATATGTGTTGCGCATATACTATTAAGAATCAAAGTCATGGTGTATTGGTATGGAGTGCATGTTGTTTGGGAGAGGTCATGGGGTCGAGCCCCAACCTCCGCCCAGCCTGTACATAATAATTTTTTCCACCCGAATACAATAATATTAACCTTCGGACTTTAATAAAATTCGAACTCTGATATATATGAAATATTTCGACCAACCTTCGAATTTTGAAATTATTTCGGACTTCGCCATATATGAAATATTTAGACCATGCATATGAATTCGGACTTGACCTTGGTCCACCAGAGGGGGCACGTGGCAGCCCCTAGCTTCACCACATGTCTTCCTCTGGTTGGATTGTTCCAACCTTAATAAAAAAAATTCAAATTCGACCTTAAAATTGAAATTGACCTTAAGAGATAACACATAAAAAAAAATTCGCCTTCCAAATTATCTGGCGAATCCTGCAGTGACACTTGTCACGGTGTCATTGGGTGAAAATGACAGAATATTCCCTAAATATCCCTTTTCTGCTGACTGGGCTACTATGTCACCATTCTGTCATGTTTTGCAATTTTTTTAGCTATTTAGGAAAATGAACAACGGGCTCTATCTTCCTCATCCGAACTTCAATTTTGACGAAACAAATTGTGTTGGATTCCTGACGATGAGATCTTCAATGTAATTCGGTTTCCAATCAATTATGATAACTTTAATTTTTGAGCTTTTACACTGAGCACCTGATCATCACCAGTAGTAACATTAGTTCCAACAAAAAGAAGGCACACAAATTCCAATTTCAGATTAGATCCATTATTCATAAAACCAAGAGAAGAATAAGCAGATCATATTCTTTCACTTCACATTCCATGATCCAACAGTAACAAACAAGATCTCATTGATACATATATTATCGAATTTCTAGGTAAGTGAAGGTATGTTGTTTTCTAATATTTAATCATTAATTCTTTGAATTCTAAAATACATGTATTTGGAAAGTTTCCCATGTGACATTATCTTCCCATTTTCAAAATACAAAAATATCTCTATTTTGGGGGAAGATTTTCATTACCATTTTTCATTTCCATATTCCATAACCTCATACATTCTTGATCAACATGCTTCTCCCAACTGATTGATGATGTTTTCTTTAAAGATTGATATGTTTTAAAAAGATTCAAATCATGAGCAAGGATCAGTTGATATGTAAATGAATATATCTTCATTTTTAATACATTCTTAAGTATTCTTTGTTGCAACAATAAGAAGAATAAAAGAAAAGTATTGTCACACAAGAACCAACACATGAAATATTTATGGTTGTCACACAAGAACCAACCATAAGAGCTACCACTTAGACATATTTAAAATAAATAAAACTTTTCAAAATATGTAAGTCTTGAAGAGTATCTTAAAGTCAAAAAATGACTTAATATTATATCTCATAAAAGGATACAATCCATGATAATCAATACAAAGTTGCATGAGGACATACAACATCTTTTGTTTGAGGGAATTGTGGGTTCCCAAAATGTCATCCATTTCACTCTCTTTTCTTTCACTTTGCATCAGTATTTACCATCATAATTTACCATATTCTGCAACTCCATAATCATACACTAAGACCATCTTCAAAATTAAATATGGGTTTAGATACATTATTTTCCAGTAAATTTATTTTGGTATTTTAAGTGAATTTATGGCTAAATATTAGAAAAATAACATTTATTCACTTATATATAAAAGTTGGATGAGTTTTGAGACATATGTAGGCATATTTGAATATTCTAAGATAATCTTATTTGGCGTCCAAGACTCAAATTCGAATTTCATCTTCAAACTCTTAAATATTTGAGATCATTGGTCAAGCACAATTGATGGAGAAGAATCATGGAAGTTTTCATAACTGCCTCTTATCAAAGCCAGGAGAGATTTGTGAGAGGATATGAAAAAATATTAATTGATAGATGTCAACACATGATTGTAACCACATGAGATATTTGTGGATCTACATTCATGAGTTATTTATCTTACTTTTTGTATAAATAGGAGTGCATACTCCTCTCAAAAGGTGTGAAAAATTTGGGTGCTTTGCTCATGCTTCAATGTAGAGTTTTGATGTTAAGGATTGGCATTATGCTTATGAATACCATTGTAGTTCACTTTGATATGGTTGTGTCTTCATTTTGTGTTTGATCACATTTTTTCTCTACTTTCTGCCTCTCATGCACTTTGGGATGGCCACCTAATGAGTATGGGATGTATTCTATTGATTTGTTATTATTATTATTATTATTATTTATTTTTAGGCCTTTTGATTAGATGCATTGTTTACATTAATTCATGTTCATTCCATTTATATTCTTTTGCAGGTTAAGCATTATTGCTCTCATTTCATAGATTCATTGATTTTCAATTTGTTTGGTAGATACTCATGAATGATTCTAATTTGAAAATTCACACATTAATAATTTCAATTGATCTCCCACTGCTTTCAGAATAGATTGCCTTTAAATTTCATATTTTAAGATTTCAATGCTTTCTTAATATAGGATTTACCGCTTTCTAGATTAAATTTACTTTCAAGTCATTAGAATAGATCTACTTTCATGTGGGTAAAATAGATTTACTTTCATGTCATTAGAATAGATTTATTTTCATGTCGATAGAGTAAGTTTACTTTCATGTCAATTGTCATTTCAATTTCATATATTAAAATATTTATTTCCAAGTTCCTTATATGGGGATTTTGAAAAATAAAGTGTGTGGATACTCATCTTAGACATTTTTCATGAATAATTTTTCCATAATTTCAATAGGTTAATTTATTCTTAAATTGAAAGTTGATTTCTAGCATATATTGTGCAAGTATACTTCGCAAGTTCATGAACCCTAGGTTTGAAAATTTAATGACAAGTAATTTAACTAACAATTAAATTACTCAACATCACCATAACTCAATTCACCTCCAAATATATCTCTACCTCTTATCCTAGTTGAGTCCCACACAAGTCAGGGGTCGGGATCAGTCATTTGTACTCCTACTGAAACATCTCGATGAGACTACCTCATTACAATATTAACATAGCGACTAGGACAAAGACCTGATTGGCCCGTATTCTTCAAAAATATGCCTAAGTATGATTTTTTTTAACAAAGAAATTTATTTGCAAAGCACAAAGTCTATGTGGAACCTTCAGTCCTGAAACTCTGCCAAAACTTCAACTGGCCATTAATCCATCATCCTTTGGAGTTCTTCAAGTTTCCTTATACCATTGGAAAACTCTTTCCTAGATCTAGCCATTTGAGAACATTGTAAAGGAAAACGAGTAGATTCGCTAAGGTAGAATTACCTTCAAAGACTGGGCCACCTAACAGAATACTAAAACTACAACTACTAGAAGACTCCCCTTGAACTTAACTATTCTTGGCAAGCTCCATGGGAACAACATATTTAACATCAATGACAACATTCTTCCCAACAATAATTGGCTTTGTGATCATTTCCCTATGTTCCCTTTTAGTTTTCCTAATGTTTCTTAAAAATAGGGTGACAACTCCACCTACACTTAGAATAGATGCCATCCTAGCTTGTTATGTCTTAGTTGATAGTGAATTATTTTGTTGCCCTAGGTAGATTTCTTTAGTTTGTTGCCCTAGGTAGCTTTCTTTCCTATGTTCTATCTCCACTCTTGGGGTTAGTGACCTCCTATTTTTTAATGTAGTCTTGTTATTTTCCTCCTAGGTGGGGTTTACATAAACCATCCTTAAGTGACCCAAGCACACCTACAAGAACAACATTTACTCAATGATAATTTATCCATGATAGTAATTTCAACTTAAGAGAGTATGTTTTTTTAACAAAATCATCTATGATTTATGTCAGTTGTGTTATTATGGAAATTTATTGTTCCATGTTTATAAGCAAGAAAAATGTGTTACTCTAGTTATGGACTAAGGCTTGAAATGGGTTAACATGGAAGGTGAACAACTTAAAAATACATTATTTGATTTTATGCATGTATTGCACGTAGGAATTTTAAGAGATTTCATAGAGTGCATACTTTCTATACTAGTAATTTGTTGGTGACACATTGAAGATCACACCTTTGTGCCCATGACTTCATGTTGGTTATTCTAGAGAGGAAGGCTTATTAGACTGAAGGAGAACGATTGCTCAGACCCCGGGAGAAATTTGTACAATGTCAAGGCATCTGGTTGTAAGATTTCTCTTTCTAATTTAGTATAATACATATGGATCTCTTTTTCTCATAGTCTTGTTTCTAAATTCATAGGCATGATGTCAATACTTAGATTCCTTGATCACTAAGTTGGATTAGTACTTTTTTATTATTATATATTGTAGATGATTTGATTATTTGTCTTGTATCTAATTGCAATTTCTACTCATCATTGGAGAACTACTTTGGAGTGACAGACAAAGGGATACATCAGACGTTTGGATTTCAAGGTAGGAGCATGTCCTCTCTACTTTACTGTTATAATGATCTTAAAAATACAAATAATCTAGAGAAAGAGGTATTCAAATGGATCTGTGTTTCTAGTTACTCTTTGGATTACTAGGGAGATCGCTCTTGTCCGTAAGAGGGATTAATCCTTGTAACAAATTGGCAACCATACTGGGGACTAAAGCTTAGTTTTCTTTCTTTATATTTAGTTTGAAACTTTAGTTTTCTGATTTTGAATTCTCTGAATGTGGTTGGTGTTAGCCATCAGTAAATTTTTTTCATAGCAAATGATGGCTAAAACGGGTCTTTGGTCTTCAAGAACCAAATATCATGCAAAATTTGTGACTTCTTGAAGCCTGTTGTTCCTTAACAGTGATGTTCCTTAAAAAAAGTGTTGTTCCTTAAAAGTGTTGTTCCTTAAAAAAGTGTTGTTCCTTAAAAGTGTTGTTTCTTAATAGTGTTGTTCCTTAACAGTGTTGTTCCTTAACAGTGTTGTTCCTTAGCAGTGTTGTTCCTTAATTTCTATTCCTTAGCATGTTGTTCCCTTCAAAAAATCCTTCAGAATCTTGTTGTTCCCAAAGAAAGAACTGTTTCCTAAAGGTTCCATTTTCATCATTTCATTCCCCCCATTTTTCCTTCACTGAATCCCTCATTTACCCATAAAAGCCCTTTAAACCTATAAAAACGTCTTTTTGTTGTTTAAAAATACCCCTCTTTACCTATCGGAACTTCTAAAAATTGGCCTAAAAGCCCATTTTTGGCCTAAAGACAATCTTTTTGTAATTAAAGGTTTAAGCCCCCGAGGGCTTAAAGACTTCCACCCATTCCACATATAACCAAGATCCATGACCATGAGTTAAAGCCCTATTGCATCGGTGCTTTTACATTTTCATCACAACATTCCCTTTTTTTCCCCCAATGCGATTAGCCCTTTTCTCTCCGCTCCCGGTCACCTTATCTATCCACGAGACCATGCCCCGGCACCAGGTTTTAGCCCCCATCACATCGAAAATTCACCTTTTTCTTTGTTTCGCTTTTGTTCTCCCCCGTTGATGCTTAGCCTTTGATTGATCCCTGCAGTCGATCTACCAAGATCGACGGTTGTCGGCGCTCCTCCCTCATCCCTCCTCCTAGCCCTTTTCTCCTTCGCTCCTGGTCTTCCTTCCCCTACCATCCCATTACCCAGTCCCCTCTCCCAATCACTGGCTGACACTTGTCTCCCACTAAAACTCCTGCCCAGGCACCTTTCCATCACACTCCTCTCCGCACCGTTGGATCTGCCCCTTCCCATTCAACAGCTCATATGCGATATCGCGCAACATTCGCTCCTGAGGTTTAACAACCAAAAGTTATGCGAAACCACTAGTTTTCTAAGGGATGCATGTCACGAAATAATTGGATCACATTCTATTTGGGAAAAACCACAGACCACCATTGCCCCGCGCAAAAACCACTAATGGTTTTTCAAAACTGCTTTGCCCATTTTTCGTGCCAAAGTCATTTTTAATCCCATTTTTCGTGGTTTTTGCCATGGAAAGCCCTTCCGCGCATTCAATTATTCCTCACTACTCCTCTGCCACTCCATTAGCCTCTGTGGAGTAGTTTTAAGCCCTCGCGCAGGATTTATAACATATTTTGTGGTTTGTTGTAGGTTCTATGGCGGTTTTGGGGCCGAAAGCCCTCCTACAGTCCATAAAAGGATAGGGTTAGAAGGTAATGACCTTCACGGTCCAAACAAAGGCCAAATAACAAAGAAATGGGTTGTTAGGTTTCATTTCGTGGTTTGATCAGTGCTTTATGAGCACTATTTATACCATTAGACCCTCTAATGCACCAAAAGCCACCTGCACATTGACAAAGAAAACAAAAGGAAGACAGTGGAGATTAAAGGTTAAAAGAATAAGATTAAAGTCAAAGACCAAAGATTATAAAGTTTTAATCCCACAGTTTTAAGGTTAAATACACAGTTTGAAGGTGGATACAATCAGCAAAAGGACAATTGAAGGCCAAAGAAACATAGATTAAAGGCTTAAAGGCAGATTAAGGAAGAAAAACATAGTTAAAGACAGGTGAAAGAAGTTTAAAGGATCCGAAAGGAGATAAAAAATAGAACAAAGGTTTAAAGAAATAAGATAAAGTGTTAAAAGACAGCAAAGAAGATTAATTTTAAAAGCAGATCAAGGCTAAAAAGGCCTTAAAACACCGTTTTATGATAAAATCTAGGGAACTTAGGCTTAAAGATAGCCTCAGATACATCAAAGGAGCAGTTATTCACTTAATAACTCAAAATTGACACCTTTCACTTACTTTACGTCTCAAAGGGAAAATTAGTTGTTATTACAGCAAAGAATATATTTTAAACTGTCAGGATAGTTATTATAAAGATGAGGATAAAGCCTCAAATTCAACGTTTTCTCCTACAATTAAGACAAAGTTATTAGCAGAGAAGTAATTGCACACTTGTTCCCACCTTATGCCCTGTGTGGTTTTAAGGTCAGGAACGTATTTACTCTGTCATTAATGACATTTTGAACCCTAGAAGAGTCCCACCTGCTCATTTGCAGTATAAATAACTACATTGGAACTCATTGTAAATGTTGGATTTTGATGACTGATGCTGGAATAATACATAGTCCTTTGAAGCTCTTGAAGAGAAATTGATGTCTTGGAACTCATGCATGATCTGATTTGCTTGTTGATGGAGAAGGATTGTTTGCAAGATCCATAGGCTTGGATGTTTGTGAAGTGTTCTTCTGTTTATGTTTTTCTAAGTTTTCCATTATGTTTTCCATCTTGCTATATTGCAGTAGGACAAAGAATTTAGATCAAGAAATGTTTCTAATGGCACCTTCAATCTGTTCATCCTTCACTGCCTTAATGTTTTCTTATGCTAGGATATATTAGAGAATTCATCTTTTTTCTCTCTAACAAATATTTAGCTTGTCCATTTCTTGAATAATTTAGATCAGTTAGCATCAATTATGATTTATGGTTAGCCCTGCATATTGTTGTCACTGAAATATTATGTTCTTGGAATCATCTCTTTAAGGCAGCTTTGTCTAGGTTTTTCAAAGAAGTCTATTTAAAATCATGCTCCTTGCGTTTACTTAGCTGAAATTGTTTCAAGGAAACCTTATAGCTGTAACTTTGGATTTTAGAGTTTTCTCTCCTTCTATGGTTATAGTTACTTGTATATCTTAAATGTTTTCTGCTCTAGATGATAAAAGCTCTGGAAGTTGGATAAGTCTCTTACCTTTCTGTGTTTTTGTCTGAATGTTTTTCTTGGTTAATTATCTGTTTTTAGTCTGAAATCAAATGTATTAAGTTATTCTTATGCTTTTGATAATCTTGTTGTTCTTATCAATTTTCTAACTCCCTCAGTTTACAAGTATATAAAGGATTCTATTTCAGCCCTTTATTAGTTTGTTTTTCTCAATCTTTAATGTCCATTTCATAAATCCATCATAACCTTAAAAGATCCATCAGCCAAGTAAACTTGCCCTTCATATGCTCTTGAAACCATTGATAAAATTATCTGGACCTTGTTTGACTCCATTGCCCAATGACTTAACAGTCTTCCATGTTTCCTATCTAAAATCTATCAAAGTATCATGCCCAACCAAACCCAAACAAACAAACTTGTACTTAATAACTAGCCTAAAATCAAACCTTTTACAAAGCAATCAAGCTATATCCTTACAAACATATTGAGAGATCCCTCTCTAAGACTAGGAGGGCTAGATCCTAGAGCTCTAAAGCTTGGCTTGATTTTACCCTTGTCAATTTGTATCTCAATCAATCTAGCAAATTACGGGGAGATACCATAGTGGCGATCATGGTGGGACCGAGTTCATAGTAGCCTGACAAACTCTTATAGACTCATATACATCCCTAGTTTGACTTAAAAAACCGACCCATAGCCAGAGTAGAAATTAATTACTTCATCATCCTAGCAAGATAATGACTTAGTTAGGGGATACTCATTAACCTTAAGGCTGCATAAAGAAACTAAAAACCCAAAAGTACTCCCTAGATTGATTTTTTATCAAGAATTGGTGGTGTACCATTGTATACATATCTTCAAAATTTCAAAAAAACATCCACCTGATGACTCCACTAGCCTCCAGTAGGTTTTCCTCATTCCACTAAGTCCCATAGGTTGTTCTAGGATTGTGTCAAATCTGTCCTAAATAGTTTTCAAAGGCCTAGTGATTACCTTATGTGAATAAAGAGATCTGGCTTCACGAAGGATCTATACTATATCACACCCAGACCCAAATCCTCCTACCGTAGTTGATAACCCAGAAAATATTTTATGGAAAAATCCTAAAGCTAGAAACTCACCCACTGTCAGGACCATCCCTAGAGCAAGTTCTACACTAGAACACCTGATAGTTTCATAGGACCCTCAGTTTGACTTGCACCATACCAAGAATCTATTTAAGACCAAGTCACAAAGTAGGGTTGACCAAGCTGACTTTGAGCACATATATTTGCAGCAAGGCCCCAGTAGAGAAGCTTCTCCTTCCACTCCACCTGATTTTCAAATTCTGCATCACTTCAGCCCTTTTTTTCTCAAACCTACTCAGAATCAGTCTTCCAGTCCAAGTACCTCAACTACACCCATCCATACCATCAGTGTGCAAACCACCTCACTTCATCCTCCTCCAACTCTCACAAATCCTCCCCTTGTAAATCAACCTTTGCTTCCTTTCCTTCCCATCATGGCAGCCTGGTTTTCTCCACTAGCTCTACAAAAACCACTATTACCTTTTCCAAATGACTATCAGCCCAAAATCCCTCACTTCGTAGGAACTGAATCCATCACTGCTCAAAAACATGTAGATAGAATTAATGATGCTTTTGACTATATGGAGATAGAAGAAGAAACCATTAAAATGAGGATTTTTGCTCAGAGCCTAGGGGGAGAACCCAAGAAATGGTTTAAATACTTACCTCCCAACAACATTCTTGATCTCCCTACTCTATACCAAACCTTTGTGAACAAATGGGAAATCAAGAAGAACCCCCTCCAAATTATGTCCGAGTATAGAAATCTTAAGAGAAATCCAGGAGAAAGTGTTCATGACTACTCCACTAGGTTTAATAGTGTTTACAATGCTCTCCCACCTCATATGAAACCTCCCTAAGGCTTGGACTTAGTAAAATATCCCGAAGGCTTTGATGCTGATATGGTCTATCAACTAAGCGAGAGATATTACCAAACTCTAGAAGACATGCAAAACGGGGTTGTAAGTGTAGAGGCCAATTTGATTGAGAAAAGGGCTAGGGTGAGATCAGAAAAAAGGGTGACTTATAGAGATGACACAACACCTACACCCTCCTCTTCTGAAACCAAACTTGACTCCATAGTTAAGACAATGGAGAGGATGATGGAAAAATTTAGTTTGAATGAGAGAACACCTCCTAGGAAAATCAAGCCAATATTCAAAATAGAAATAGAAACCAGAATTTTAAAAGAGACCCTCCTCAAATTAGACAAAGAGAGAGTGACCAACAAATCAGACCCCCTTTCCAAGACAACTATGTATATGAAGAAAAAAGAGAGCCATAGCAGTTGGAAGAATATCATGTAAATGTCATAGGTTCGGATGATGAGGATAACACATTCCTTATTGAAGAATAACAAAGGATGTTTTCTTCAAAACCAAATGAGAAATCATATGAAGATTTCGAAGACTACAGATTAGGTTTTGAGAATGCCATAATGGAAGTCCACAAGTAATATAACCTTAGGAGCAAGAAGAGTCAAGATGTTCCTAAAACAGATCAGCCAAACACTGTTGTTAGAAAAACCTCTGAAGTTATTCCTAAAAAACAGCAGAAAACACAAATACTATGGCTAAGAAAACTAAAGTAAACAAACAAAAGACTAGCCAGCCTAGTAATGATTCAAACTGCCCTAGTACTTCAAATAATGGCCCTGAAAAAAACCTTACTGTCCAAACCATCAAATCAAAATCAGCAAATTAAAAATATAGAAAAGTTCATGGCTGATAAAACTGATGTAAATGCAATAAAGACACCTACAACTTTCATTTTTGAAGGGGATATTGCCAAAATAAAGATCACTATACCCCTCACTGAATTGTTAACCCAAGAGGTATATAGATCCTAGATTTTCAAAGTGTTAAACATATGCAGGGATAATGATACCTTGAACTTAACTGATGACAAACCAGAACTATTGTTTGGTCCTGAAGTAGAAGGAAGATATCAAGAAGGAGCAGTCCCTCCTTTCTATGTCATTCTAAACATACATGACAAAATTATGCATAATGCTATGCTTGACTCTGGTGCGTCACACAATCTCATGCCAAAGGTTGTGATGGAGAGATTGGGCCTAGAAATCACAAAGCCCTACAAAGACTTGTATTCTTTTCATTCCAATAGGGTTAAGTGTCTGGGCCTAATCAATGATTTGTGTGTCAATCTGTCACAAATCCCCGCTAAGAGTCTAGTCATGGATATAGTTGTGGCTGACATCCCCCCAAAGTATGGCATGATTTTATCTAGATCATGGGGGGCAAAACTCCAGGGCAGCCTTCAAATGGATATGACCTATGCCACCATCCCCGTTTTCAATCAAACAAGAAGATTGTACTAGGAATCCCACATGAAATACATGGTAAGTAATATAGATAGGCCAAATAACACACCAGTTTATTCATTCACTCAAACCTTGATTCCTTCATCCTGTATAATGACAATGACACAAATGAACAAATGAATGAAAATGAAAGAGAACTAAGTCCTTCAGAACAATAAAACCAGATCTCTAATCAAGAAAATGATTCCCAGAACTCTAGCAGCCCCGAAGTACAGAACATTGACAAAACTGAAATTGACACCCTTTGGCATATGAGTTTTGATGGTTCTTATGGTAAGGTCAGATCAGGGGCTAGTGTTTGGATTCACAACACAATTGAAGGCCATTCATATAGGTTATATTTTCAATTCACCAATAATGTTGCAGAGTATGAGGCTCTCCTTATTGGTCTATACTTACTTAAAAATCTCAAAGCCAAGAAAATCTTGATCCAAGGAGACTCTGAACTAATCATCAATCAAATTAAGGGAGAATATTCAGCCAAGAACCCCAGGTTAAGGGAATATAGAAATTTTCCCCTAGATCTTCTCAAAACCTTTGAGAAATAAGAGCTTACTTTCATCCCTAGGGCCCAAAACTGCCTTGCCAATGAGCTTGCCTTCGCTGCGAGCAATTGCTCTTTACCTTATGAAAGAAATTAGTGCCTCATAAAAATAAAGAACAGGCCTACTATACCTGACAACTTAAACCATTGGCAAGTGTTTGACAATGATGACCAAATAGACAATTTTCTACAATCCAGAAATGACTTTTCAAGCACAAAACAGAGTTTGAGATTTGAAAGAAATAATTCGGCTAAAAAAGAAACTCCCAAAATAGAGTTGCCCTTTGATGATGATATAAACCACCTTCAAAAACCTTGTGTTGCAAAAGTATTTGATAAATCAGATCAAAGAGAACTTGAAATTCTGCAATACAAAGATGACACCTTGCCAAGAGGCCTTACACCACTAGAGGAGTTGTTTGATTTTAATGATGTAACTAAAAAACCCAAGATGGAACATACTGAAACAAATGTAGAAGAGTGTAACATTGGAGGGATAAAAGAGTCCAGAAATGATCAAGCTGTCCAAAACTCTCCCATCTCACACCAAATAGAAATACATTGAGCTTTTTAGAGAATTTAAAGATGTGTTTTCTTGGGGGTATGAAGACTTGAAATCCTATGACACCAAAATCATCCAACATAAAATTCCTCTCAAAGAAAATCAGAGACCATTTAAACAAAATTTGGGAAGAATAAGCCCCCTCTTGTTACCCTCGGTTGAGAAAGAAATCAAAAGGATGTACGATGCCAGGATCATAGTCCCTGTTCGATACTCAGAATGGGTGTCAAACCTTGTGTCAGTTAGGAAGAAGACCGGGGAAATTAGGCTTTGTATTGACTTCAAAAATTTGAACAAATCCTCCTTGAAAGACAATTACCCTTTTCCTAAGATGGATCACATACTCCAAAAGGTAGTTAGTTCACAAATAATCTCATTACTAGATGGCTTCTCAGGTTATAACCAAGTTCTAGTCTTTCCAAGTGACCAACTTAAAACTGCTTTCACTACACCTTGGGGTATGTTCATGTATGTTAAAATGCCATTTGGTTTAATGAATGCAGGGGATACTTTCCAAAGGGCAATGGACATAGATTTTTCAGAAGACATAGGTTACTTCATAGTCATATACCTTGATGACATCACTGTCTACTCTAAGACTGATGAAGAGTACTTAGTCCACTTGAGAAAATTTCTAAAAGAATGTAGAAAGTATGGCATGTCTCTAAATTCTAAGAAAAAAAAAATTGGCCTTCAGGAAGGAAAACTCTTAGGTCACATCATCTCTGAGGAAGGAATCAAGATAGATCCCAAAATAATTGATGGTATACTAAAGATCAGCCATCCTAGGAACATTAAAGAGTTGCAATCTTTCATTGGAAAGATTAACTTCCTAAGAAGATTCATCCCTAATCTTGCTAAGCTCCTAATAAATATCATGAATATGCTGAAAAATAAGTAGGAGTGAAGTGGAATATGGAAGCAAAACAATTTTTGAGCTGGTAAAACAAGCACTCACACAAACAGCAGTCTTAATCAGCCCTGACTTCACCAAGGAATTTTACATTTTCTCCTTTGCCTCTGAACATACAATGGCAGCAGTATTGTTGCAAAAGAACATCATGGGGCAAGAGCAGCCTATAGCTTTCTTCAGCAAAGCCTTAAGGGATGCCCATTTAAAGTATAACATTATGGAGAAACAAGCCTTTGCCTTAATCAAAGCTTTGAAGGATTTTAGAATATATATTTTGCATTCACATATCATAGCCTTTGTCCTAAACATGGTTGCCAAAGATATACTTAATCAAGACCCTGATGGTAAAAGGGGCAAGTGGATTGCTACCATTTTAGAATATGATTTGGAAATCAAACCCACTAAATTGATTAAAGGACAATGACTTTCAAAACTCATGGTTGAGTCAAACTTCCAAGTTTTAGGTATGAACATGGTTGATGTTTTGGAAGAGATAGAAGAATGCACAACACCATTCATTGAAGAAACATTCATGAACTCTCCTTGGTACGCTGACATAATATATGTGTTGCTTTATCTAAATGCCCCTCCTTCTTTGTCAAAAACAAAAGCTAGATTTTTCAAACAGAAGGCTTTAAATTATTGTATATTAGATGGAGTTTTGTATTGGAGGAATGCTGTTGGAATACTGCTTAAATTTTTGCTTGAGATTGATGCAGGAAAAATCATGCATGAGCTACATGAGGGAGAATGTGGAGGACATATTTACTAGAAGACTACAGCAAATAAAATCCTAAGATCTGGTTACTATTGGCCCACCCTTTTCCTAGATACTCAGAAGCTTGTCATGTCTTGCCATAAATGTCAATTTTTTTATGGCAAGAGAAAACTCTTGCCTTTACCCTTACATCCCATCAATGTTGAAGCTCCCTTTCAACAATGGGGTTTGGACTTCATTGGAGAAATTCACCCATCATCCTTAGCCCAACACAAATGGATCCTCACTGCCACTGACTATTTTACGAAGTGGATAGAAGCCATACCCACTAGGAATGCTACTGACTCTGTCATTATCAAGTTCCTTGAAACTAACATACTATCCAGATTTGGTTGTCCTAGGAAAATAATCGCAGACAATGCTGCTGCTTTCAAGTCTAAAAAATTGGTTGACTTCTGCTATAAATATCATATCACATTGGGTCATTCTACTGCCTACTATCCCGAAGTAAACGGTCTAGCTGAATCCTCCAACAAAAGCCTTGTTAATATCATCAAAAAATTGTTGGAACAAAATCAGAAATCTTGGCATAGTAAGCTTGTCCATGCTTTATAGCCTAATAGATTAACCACCAAAAAATCAATAAAAATGTCTCCCTATCAGTTATTTTATGGTATGGATGTAGTCTTCCCAACCTCCTTAGAAGTTCCAGTCATGAAATTTCTTCAAGAAGTACAAGCTGAAGAGAATGATATGTAGAGAAGGATCAATCAAACCATTCATTTACAACAGTCAAGAGAGGAAGTGTACAACGGAACACAAATAGTCCAGGAGAACATCAAGAAGCTATTTGACAAAAGGACTAAAGCAAATGATTTCCAAGTTGGAAATATAGTTCTAAAGTGGGATTATAGAAAGGAAGAGAAAAGAAAGCATGGAAAATTTGAAAATATGTGGAAAGGCCCCTATTCATTGATTCAGTGAGAGGCAACAATGCTTTCTTTTTTAAGGAACTTGATGGAATTGAAATGTTTGGAGGTCTTGTCAATGGCAGGATGCTCAAGCACTATTTCTACCAAGAATCTTAGTTTCAAAACTTTTTCATTGTATATAACATTGTTTTTTTGTTTTGTTTTTTTTTTTTTTTGAAAGAAAAACAAAAAAAAATAGAAAAAGGAAAAAGAGGGCAGTTAGAAGAAAAGGTACAACCCCATACCCAAAAAAGAGAATTTCTGAAAGTGAGCTAGTTTAAATGCCACTACTAATTCCAAAAGATATCCTGTTCATTCATTTAGCCTAATCATGGCTGAACATGCTTTAAATTTATGTTGATAAGTTAGTAGAAACATTGACTGATAAGATTATTTCAGACTCAACTTATCAAGAAGAGTAGATTAGAAGAAAAAAAAGAGATTGGTTCCACATTCTCAAAACAGAACCAAAAGATAGACAAAAATTCCTCACAAAAGACAAATCACGGCCTTATCTTTTCTGATCTACTTTTTTTATGCAAAATAATGTTTGTGTGCAAGCTCAAATGCCACTACTTGTAATTATTCAATCATATAGTATGAACATGATTGAGTAAATTTGAATTTCATGCTGATAGGTTAGTGAAGAAAATTTTCCAAACAGTTTAATCTTGGCTTACTAGTAGAATATATTAGGATAGAAGAAAGAATGGTTCAAACAAACTCAAAATCTGAACCAAGAAAAGGAAAAAGATAGCTCTAAATAGATCAAAATCAGAGCTGGAAAAATAATAGAAGGATGTTTATAAATTTCAGATCTTAAGCCTTCAACATTTTATTTTATTTTTCTGCAAATAAAGTCTATGTGCAGCTTGTACATACATCCATAGACACCATAGCAAATCAGACAGGCTAATCCTGATTTGACTGTGCTTAAATTTCCTATTTTAGAAATAGAGAATAAAACTTGTAAAACAACTTAATATTGACAGATAATAGCTTAGGTAGAAAAATAAAGAGTTCAACAGTTTAATCTGGACTCTTGGAAGAGATAAGGATAGGATAGTTTATTTCTATTCTCAAAAATAAAATGTCAAAGAGTTTGTTAGTTCAAATGCACTCAAATGGGAAGAAAAAATGCTAGGACAAGTAGGATTGGGTAGGAAGATATGTTGTTTGAAGAAATTTCATGCTGCAGGTCATTAAAGAGTTGTCAAACTATAAAAAAAATTAGCAAGAAAAGAAGAAATCTGCCCAATGGATAAGGCACAGGTCTACATCCCAGAGATAAAATTCTGAAGTTCTTGACACCTCCAAGGAGCTGCCATCACCAAGTGGAGCCACTGTTAGCCATCAGTAATTTTTTTCACAACAAAAGATGGCTAAAACAGGTCTTGAGCCTTCAAGAGATTATTTTCATAGAAAATCATTCATTTTTGAAGACTGTTGTTCCTTAACAGTGTTGCTCCTTAGCCTGTTGTTCCCTAAGTGTTATTCCTTAGCAGTGTTGTTCCTTAGCACTGTTGTTCCTTAGCAGTGTTGTTCCTTAGTCTGTTTTTCCTTAAGCCTGTTGTTCCTTAAAAGTGTTGTTCCCTTCAAAAAATCCTTCAAAACCCTATTGTTCCCGAGAAAATAATTACTTCCTAAAGGCTCCATTTTCATCATTTCATTCCCCCCATTGTATCTTCATAAAATGCCCCCCATATCACTCATTTTTCTCTGAAAATCCCCTCTTTTCCCTTCTCATTTCAACCTTCATTTCCTCTTAAAAAACCCTTTTAAACCGATATTACCCTTTTCATTTGGTTTAAAAATTCCTATTTTACCCTATCGGAACTTCTAAATTGGCCTAAAAATACCATTTTTTGGCTTAAAAAACAGTCTTTTTACAATAAAGGGTTTAAGCCCCCGAGGGCTTAAAACCCTTAGCCCCCTCTGTCATATGACCTAACCCTCGCAACCTGGTGCTAAATCCTTAGCCCTCTAGCCCCTTTTTCTTCCGCCCCGGTCCCTTTTCTCTACAAAACCGTTCCCTAGCCCAAGCTCTTAGCCCCCCCATTGCATTGACGATTTACATTTCTTCATTACCCTTGCCTTTTCCTCGCCTTTTTCTTTACTTATCCCTCTTCCCCTTTGCTTCTGGTCACCTTATCCCTCCACCAGACCCTTCCCTTCCCCATTCTTTAAAACCCTTCCCTTATCCTTTATTTACCCCCCACACCCTTTACAAAACACATTTTCTTTTGTATAAACGTGCTATCAAACCATAGCAAGCCCACGTCATTTTGCTTGGCCCCACCACCCACTACGCAAAGCATCACCAACCCTAGCTTGACACCTGTCTTCCACCATCCCCATCCACCGTTCAACTCTCCGCCATCATGCTAAACCTCCGCCTTTAGATCTACCTCCCTAGATCCGATGGCTCATATGCGATATCACGCGCATTTTCTTCCTGAGTTTTAAAACCTCGCTTCTACGCGAAACTGGTGGTTTCACTTGGGGTACATGGCAAGCAATGAATGGAATCGTGTTCCCCCAGGGCAAAACTACTAACCGCCCAACTACAATGCGAAAACCACCAATGGTTTTTTGAAACCACTTTTGCTCAAATTTCATGCCAAGACTGTTTTGAAACCCATTTCTTTGCGGTTTTCTCCATAAACCCTTTTGCACATTCATTTTCTCCTCACTACTCCTTCCACTTCCGCTCGTCCTCTGTAAAGCAATTTTTCCAACACTCGCAGGTTTTATTAACATTTTATTTGTCTTGTGTAGGTTTGAGGGCAGTTTTAAAGGTGAAAACCCTTCCCACTATCTATGAAGGGACAGGGTTGAAAATCGCCATATTTTGAAGACTAATCCATGAAGAAAAGAAGTTTCCCGGTAAATAAAAAGGAAATGGAGATTAAAGGTTGAAGGATGAAGACTAAATTCAAAGATCGAAGATTAGAAGACTTAACCCTGCAGTTTAACGGTTTAAAGCAGTGTATAAAGGGAAAAGACAATATAATGCATTATAAAGGCTTAAGGCGAAATCAGAGCCTTAAAACAAAATATTAAAGCCTAATCAATGTTTTAAAAGGCATGAGGGATTAATGAATAAAACAGTTGTTTAAAAGAAAAAGAGATAAAGGCATAAAAACAGAGTATCAAGGTATAAAGAGGCAGACAGAGGGTTAAAGGTTTAATTGGCAGATTAAGGAAGAAAAACACAGTTAAAGACAAGTGAAAGAAGTTTTAAAAGGCCCGAAAGGAGACAAAGGAATAAAACAAATGATTTAAGAAGTGATAAAGCAAAAGAAGCGAAGAAGATTAATTGAAAAGAAAATCAAGGCTAAAGGGCCTTAAAACACAGTTTTATGATGAAATCAAGGGAAAATAGGATTAATGACAGCCTTAGATACATCAAAGGAGTAGTTATTCACTTAATAACTCAAAATTGACACCTTTCACTTACTTTATGTCTCAAAGGGAAAATTAGCAGTTATTACACCAGGATAAAGCCTCAAAGTCAACTTTTTCTCCTACAGTTAAGACAAAGTTATTAGTAGAGAAGTAATTGCACACTTGTTCCCACCTTATGCCCTATGTGGTTTTAAGGCCAGGAATGTATTTACTCTATCATTAATGACATTTTGAACCCTAGAAGAGTCCCACCTCCTCATTTGCAGTATAAATAACTGCATTGGAACTCATTGTAAATGTTGGATTTTGATAACTGATGCTAGAATAATACATAGTCCTTTTAAGCTCTTGAAGATAAATTGATGTCTTTGATCTGAAATGTGAGAACTTCTTATTTCTAATACAAATATGGACTATAGGGGCATTTACAGGATATGTCACCTTTAAAGAAAGGATGAGTTCATTAAGTTTTCTGGCCCTTTATAGACTCTTCCTAAAGAAATAATAGAAGTAATCACTAATGATCTGATAATGAAACTACTTGTTTACTGGTGCAAGGTATCCATTATCCATAAACTTATGTGTGCAAATTGTTTAATGTGTTTCACAATTGGAACAAAATTATTTTCGTGAATTTATGAGTTTTTTGTGTATAGGAGGCTTATTTCATTTTACTGTTTAACATATTTAACTCTGATAAAACATAGCAAATAAATCACATAATATAACACAGCATATGATAAGGAAGTTCACCCCTCTTGGGCTACATCTGTCGGGTCCAAGGCCGCCAAATGGGCATGTCCTTGCTCTTATTATGCTTAAATTTGTTAATACAGTGATCAGAAAGCCTAAATAGGAAAAAAAAGCTGTGAAAATGAGTTCAGAGCACAGAAAATAGTACAGGTAGGCTTTTGTTTCACCTCCAGAGGTTAACCATAGCCTAATACAACTCCAACACTCCCCAGGCCCTGATGGTTGTCCAAGCTTCTTTGCTGAAAAATTACCTGAAGATGATCTATGTTGCCTCTACAACTTGCACCATTGGCTCTGGAATGCTCAAATTACCCAAAGTAGACCCTTGGTTCACCTCAAATGGTTAACCACAGCTCAGCACAACATCAACCCCAAAATGGCCTTGGTGGCTCAAAAATATTCTCCGAAGATATATAGGATTAATATCAGCTCTAATGGCTCTAAAACCTCTCTCAATGGCTTCAAAATTCTTAGAATACCCAAAATCAAAAAAAAAATCGCTCCAAAAGGATTCTCCTAGCAAAAGTTATGTACAACTGAAGTTTTTGCCCAGTTTGCCCTAAAAAACCTCCACTAATTGTGGAGAACTGGAGTTAACTCCAGTTAAAATAGCATCACTCCTAAACTTGGTGGGCACACTCCAAATTTATTGGGCGGTTAGGGACAACATTAAATTCGTGAGTGGACGTGGCCACATGCGGCGGTTAGCGCCGTAACCATCGGGGGTGGACGATTAATAAAACCGTAGCATTTAACGTTGCCACGAGTTTTCCGCCATCATGTGAACAATTCTTAACCATAACACTTGTTTGAACCGCCAGAGTGTTAGCCACCAGGACTGGAGCCTCCCATTTTTAGGCTTGGGTCATATTATCTCCAGGCTAGCCCCTAAGGGCTAGCCCCTTTTCCCTCCGGCGTGTTCAATTACAAACCTTAAAATAATATTTGCGCACCATATAAACAAGAACTACTGTTGTGGTGTAATGGTAAGTCGTTGCATTGGTAGCCATGAGGTCAGTAGTTTGTACCACAAAAGTTGCAAAAATTTTAAACCACGCCATTCATTATGACCTAGGGGCCACGTGGCAACCTCTAGGCCTGCCACGTGGCAGCTTTGATTGGTCTGAAATATCAAAAGTCAAACCACTGTCCAAACTCCGTATGCCAAGTGTCGAAGCCTGATTGGCTCAGATGGAATATTCTATGGAATATTCCAAGGAATATTCTAAGGAATATTCTCTTTTAAATTTTTTTTAAATTGAAGGTCAAAGGCAGTCAAACTGACTTTTTGTAGAAAACTGTAAACTTCAAACCTTCATAACTTTCTCATAGGAAATCGGATTTGAGTGACGTTCACGACATTGGGATTGTATCGCCGAGGCCTATCCAATCGCTTAGGTTTCAACCAATTTTGAGCAATTCCAATTTTGAGCATTTTTACAATTAGGACATGATCACCTGATCATACCTCCCAAATGGGAAGCTTTTGGACCCACAAAAGCTCTCTGATTACAAAAAATGAAGATGAGGAGACTGATTCTCCACTCTTCCAACTTTGAACCACTAAAATCTTCTTGACTTCGTCAAATTGAGCTTCTCATAAAATGATAAATTTTCCCTTGAATTCACTAATCTATCGTTGCTAAAACTGATTGAGTCATGATGCAAATTCTTAAAATTTGCAGAACATCAACTATAATTTGCAGAAAAAAAAAAAATTTGTTTCTACAATGATCAAACTTCAAAGAAGACTGAAAACAATATTCACCTTGCCAACTGTTCACATGGTGAATTTTTGCTAAATAAGCCATGCACTTGTGCTGAATCTCAACCAAGTTTTCTCGCCATAAAAATTTGCCATTCTAAAACCAACATTGACCCATGTTGAACTGTGTGCCCTCTTTGCTTGCATGCCTTTCCATCTCATGGACTCTTGCACTGCTTTGCACCGACACTTCATTCTCTGCATCGATCGACACCAAAGGTACCTTGTGCAACATAATGTCATCTTCTTTCAAAGACAAGCTATTATCAGACTGAGACATATCATTAGCAATATCATGAAAAGGTAAATGTAAAAAATATTTTTGTTTCAACATCAACAAAGTCAGATTTTTACTTGCATTAACTAGCCTTTTCAATTGACCTGCATGGACTAAAGAAGATTCTAGCTTCTTCTTATGTGCTCTCACAATGTACTCTTTTCCATCCTTGAAAAAGTGATATTGATTCTCATGGTGATAGAAGATTGCCTTTCTATCATATAAATATGGACTACCCAACACAACACCTGTAATGTCAAGCGGTACTACATCCAGTTCAACCCAATCAACATAATGAACTGTTATGGCGAAGCGCGAGATGCACTTCTTTGAGACTTGTAAGTTTGCATCCGAATTGTCTCAAGTTTCAGCTATTTGACCAAGTCTTCTGAAATGAGATTAGCTTGAGACTTCCGTCATTGCATTATCTGCATGTACTGTAAGGTCTTGCTTACTTACTTGAATGAGCTTCCGTCTTACGAGTTAAAGCTATATCCTTACTACTAGTAATAGAGACTTAGTCTTGAGTCTATGCCCTATGGTTTTACTGATGGTGTTTACTTACTTGAATTAGCTTCAGTCTTACGAGTAAGGCTAACAAATGTATGGTATTTCTTTCTTTATTTATCTATACACTCAGGACAGTAGAAATTGCATCCAAGTCATCGTCATATTCATTGTCAGATGTGGAGTTGGGATGACATCTTCAAGTGGCACTCGCATTCAGACAAAGGTTGCCGAGAAAGCCGCTATTCCTCCTTCCATGGTGGGTGGCCCCTCCCTTCAAGGACTTAGGAATTGATGGCGAGATTGACCATTGGTATCAAAAAGTGTGTGCATCTTTGTGTGGTTTGAGATTATCCTCACATGAAATAGTTCTATCCTCCTCTTTTCATCTTGAGTTTCTTTGTGACAGTTTAATGAGCTAGAACTAGGATTTGATTCTTGTACAACCTCTTTCCCTTTGATGTTCTTTAATACCATGGAGATACTTTTTGTCTCATCACCTGATTCTGACCCTAAGTCCTGTTCAACAGTTGCTATAGTTTTCCTCTTTTCTTTGGTCTTGTCTTTGTTTTTATATTTCTCTGGTTTCAGCTCAGGATGAAGCTTCCAATAGTGGTCTTCATCATGGCTTGTTTTTGAACAGTTCTTGCAAAAGAATTTACCTTTTTCCTTTCTAGAATTTGAAACCCTTTTTCTTCCTTTGCTTTTAAATCACTATCCTCATTCAGGGCATTAAAAGTGTTTTTCCCTCTAGCCTCTAAATGCGTAGCTTGTACACAAACTTCGTCTAGACTAGTAGGATTAAACATAAGAATAGTGTGTTGAAGGTAACTATGCAAACCACATATTTACTTTAACAAAGTATCTTGGCTTTGTAAATCTACCCCAAGTAAGAGTGCTCTTCTCCTAAATTCCTGGGTATAGTCTTGCACATTCTGTCCCTTAAGCTGTCTAATTTTTTTCCAGTTCATTATAGCCTTCTGAAGGTGAGCAAGAGGATAAAATTGCATCTTGATTGCAGTAATAAACTCAGTCCATGATAAAGAAATCTTACCATGTTTCTTGATTTCATCCCTGGTTTTGGCTTCCCACCAAACCAATGCTGCTCCATCCATCCTTAGTGAGGCTAATTATATTTTGGTGTCATCATCATGTAGATTTTTAATCCTCAAATAAACTTCCAGTTGTATGATCCAATTATCTAATTTCTCTGCATTAACATCACCATTAAACATTGGCAATTCAAATTTGACATCAAGCTTTAACAAAGGATTTTTACAAGTTGTTTTTTACTTATGTGACTGATTTACTAAAGTTGAAGAGGATTACGATGGAGATGGTGGATCACCATTTCCTCCATTCCCTTTCTTTGACTTATCATTGTCCTTCTTTCCTCTTGAAGAATATCCTCCTTCTCTTTGGTTTTTAGATCCTTCTCCAGCAATCCTATCATTTCTTTCTTGATAGAGGATCCTTACCATTTCAGTCATATCCAAGAAATCTTTCCGAAAAACCCTTTCTTCTTCCTTGGGATCCATTGCTTCATGAGCTTTACCTTCTCTTGAGGACATGCTTGTAGCTGCTTCTAGGGCTCTTGGAGGTGGTTCTCTGACCCTTCTTGGTTGTGGATTAGTTTGTGCACTAACCAAGTTTCCTTCACCTCTCTTGAGTTTTAATCTAGTAAACATCAAAACTTGCAAACAAATGACTTAATATTTGCACACAATTCAAAATTTGAGCTCAAACCTATGGCTTTGATACCAATTTGATATGAAATGTGAGAACTTCTTAATTATAATACAGAGATGGATTGTAGGGGCATTTACAAGATATGTGACCTTTAAAGAAAGGATGAGATCATAAAGCTTTATGGCCCTTTACAAACTCCGCCTAAAGAAATAATATAAGTAATCACTAATGATCTAATAATGAAACTACTTGTTTGCTGGTGCAAGGTATTCATTATCCATAAACTTATGTGTGAAAGTTGTTTAATGTGTTTTGCAATTGGAACAAAATGCTTTTGGTGAATTTATGAGTCTTTTGTGTATAGGAGGCTTATTTCATTTTACTGTTTAACATCTCTAACTCTGATAAAACACAACAAATAAATCACATAATATAACACAACATATGATAAGGTAGTTCACCCCTCTTGGGCTACATCTGCTAGGTCCAAGGCCCCCAAATGGGCATGTCCTTGCTCTTACTATGCTTAAATTTGTTAATACAGTGATCAGAAAGCCTAAACAATAAAAACAAGCTATGAAAATGAGTTCAGAGCACAGAAAAAAATAAATATAGGCTTTTGTTTCACCTCCAAAGGTTAACCATAGCCTAATACAGCTCCAACACTCCCTAGGCCCTAATGGCTCTCCAAGCTTATCTGTTGAAAAAGTACCTAAAGATGATCTCTGTTGCCTTTGAAACCTACACCATTGGCCTTGGAATGCTCAAATTACCCAAAGTAGACTCTTGCTTCACCTCAAATGGTTAACCACAACTCAGCACAACATCAACCCCAAAATGGCCCTGGTGGCTCAAAAAGCTTCTTCGAAGCTATATAGGCTGAAGATCAGCTCCAATGGCTCTAAAACCTTTCTCAATGGCTTCAAAATGTTGAGAAGACCCAAAATAAAATAAAATGAAATTTTCTCCAAAAGGATTCTCCTAGAAAAATTTATGTCCAACTAAATTTTTTGTCCAGTGTGCCCTAAAAAACCTCCACTAATTGTGGAGAATTGGAGTTAACTCCAGTTAAAATAGCATCACTGCCAAACTTGGTGGGTGCGCTCCAAATTTATCGGGTGGTTAGGGATAACATTAAATGTGTGAGTGGACGTGGCCACATGCGGCGGTTAGCGTCGTAACCGTCAAGGGTGGACGGTTAATAAAACCATAGCATTTAACATTGCCACGAGTTTTCTGCCGTCATGTGAACAATGCTTAACCGTAACACTAGTTTGAACCGCCGAAGTGTTAGCTGCCAGGACTGGAGCCTCCGGTTTTCAGGCTTGGGTCATATGATCTCCGGGCTAGCCCCTTTTCCCTCCAGCGTGTTCAATTACAAACCTTAAAATACTATTTACACACCATATAAACAAGAACTATTGTCGTGGTGTAATGGTAAGTCGTTGCGTTGGTAGCCGTGAGGTCGGCAGTTTGAACGATGAAAGTTGTAAAAATTTTAAACCACGCCATTCATTGTGACCTGGGGGCCACATGGCGGCCTCTGGACCTGCCACATGGTGGCCTCTGATTGGTCCAAAATATCAAAACTCAAACCACTGTCCAACCTCTGTATGCCAAGTGTCGAAGCCTGAGTGGCTCGGATGGAATATTTTGAGGAATATTCTAGGGAATATTCTAAGGAATATTCTAGGAATATTCCAAGGAATATTATTTTTTTAATTTTTTTTAAAATTGAAGGTCAAAGGAAGTCAAACTAACTTTTTGTAGAAAATTGTAAACTTCAAACCTTCATAACTTCCTCATACGAAATCAGATTTGAGTGCCATTCACGGCGTTGGGATTGTATCGCCGAGGCCTATCCAGTCACTCAGGTTCCAACCAATTTTGAGCAATTCCAATTTTGAGCATTTTTACAATTAGGACATGATCACTTGATCAGTCTTGGAACTCATGCATGATCTGATTTGCTTGTTGATGGAGAAGGATTGTTTGCAGGATCCATAGGCTTGGTTGATGGTGAAGTGTTCTTCTGTTTATGTTTTTCTAAGTTTTCCATTATGTTTTCCATCTTGCTATGTTGCAGTAGGACAAAGAATTTATATTAATAAATGTTTCAAATGGCACCTTCAATTTGTTTTTCCTTCACTGCCTTAATGTTGTCTTCTGCTAGGATATATTAGAGAATTCATCTTTTTGCTCTCTAACAAATTTTTATCTTGTTCATTTCTTGAATAATTCACGTCAGTTAACATAAATTATGATTTATGGTTAGCCCTGCATATTGTTGTCACTGAAATATTATGTTCTTGGAATCATCTCTTTAAGGCAGCTTTGTCTAGGTTTGTCAAATAAGTCTGTTTAAAATCATGCTCTTTTCCTTTACTTAGCTAAAATTGTTTCAAGGAAACCTTATAGCTGTAACTTTGGATTTTAGAGTTTTCTCTCCTTCTATGGTTATAGTTACTTGTATATCTTAAATTTTTTCTGCTCTAGATGTTAAAAGCTCTGAAAGTTGGATAAGTCTCTTACCTTTCTGTGTTTTTGTCTGAATGTTTGTCTTGGTTAATTATCTGTTTTCAGTCTGAAATCAAATGTATTAAGTTATACTTATGCTTTTGATTATCTTGTTGTTCTTATCAATTTTCTAACTCCCTCAGTTTACAAGTATATAAAGGATTCTATTTCATCCCTTTATTAGTTTGTTGTTCTCAATCTTTAATGTCCATTTCATAAATCCATCATAACCTTAAAAGATCCATCAGCCAAGTAAAATTTCCCTGCATATGCTCTTGAAACCATTGATAAAATTATCTAGACCTTGTTTGACTCCATTGCTCAATGACTTAACAATATTCCATGTTTCCTATCTAAAATATATCAAAGTATCATGCCCAACCAAACCCAAACAAACAAACTTGTACTTAATAACTAGCCTAAAATCAAACCTTTTACAAAGAAATCAAGCTATATCCTTACAAACATATTGAGAGATCCCTCTCTGAGACTTGGAGGGCTAGATCCTAGAGCTCTAAAGCTTGGTTTGATGTTACCCTTGTCAATTTGTATCTCAATCAATCTAGCAAATTACAGGGATATAACACCTTGTCCCCAAGACCTTGTGAGGACACCTATTATAGATGTAGATTGTTATGTTGCATGCTTCTACTAAAATAAATATTGGAAAGTCTTGGTTATGAATCACGGGCTTAGTATCCCCCATGATGGATTCATTATTTCACTATGGAACCCAATTCTAGTACGAGTTGTACGTAATTGTCAACTTCGTATTAATTTTTTCCTCGTATAAATCCTTGAACTCATTGTAAATATACTCACCTCCATTATCTAATATCAAAATATTGATCATCTTGCTTGTCTAGTTTTCAATAAGAGCTTGAAACTCCTAAACCCTAAAAAAGACTTCATCCTTTGTCTTCAAGAAGAATATCCATGTCTTTTGAGATAAAACATATACGAAGGAAACATAATATATTTTCTTAGTGATTAATGCTACTAACATCAATCCACATACATCTAAATGCACTAGGTCTAGAATCCCTTTAAACTTGTTTTCACTTGTTAAGAAAGTAGCCTTGAGATGCTTGCCAAGTGTGCACCCTCTGCATATTTCCTGCTGCTCAATGCTAAATTCTAGAAGACTTGTGATTATCTCCTTCGATTAGGCAACACTCTATAATTCAAGTGCCCCATCCTCTTGCCCCATAACTTTCAAAAGTTATTTATGTTATGAATTAGGGATCAAATAGGCTCACCCTATAACATGTACATGTTTTCTTCCCCAATCCCTATGACCTGATGAGGGAAAGTTGGTTGTTGAACTCTACTACATAACCCTTATCTTCCATAATTGATACTTAAGGTAAAATTTTCTTAAGGCCTACAACAAATAAGACATCATTAAATTATAACATGTTACCTAACTGAAGTGGAAGGGAATGGTACCATCTCCTAATATTGGGTACTTGGTATCATCACCAAGTTCAACTTAGACTCTTGATTCATTCTCTATTAGATTGGAAAATAACTCTTAGGTTGATGTCATATGCCTATATGCTTCACTACCCACGTACCAAGAATTCCTCATAATTTTACTAGCAGAGAGGCAAAATACAATTGAGAAATATTTCTCAAACTTGGTAGAAAACTTGTTCATCTGAGTTTCTATGGAGGTTGATACCTACTTCAACTAATACTTCCCTTTTCCCTTTTTTCGTTATATGATATGATGCATAATGGTCAAACTTATTACAAATGAAACACTTAATTTTACTCAAGTCCATCTTCTGTGGCTATGAGGACGACTCAATTTTTTCCTTAACCTTGCTAGATTGTTTACTTATGCCCTTCTTGATTTTACCAGTTAGGGCTAGGTTTTTGTCACCACCCTTATTGACAGCCTTTGAATGCATTTGAGTTTCCTCATAGATATAGTCATCCCACAATATTTTAGAATCAGGAAAGTTCTCCTTAGTACAAATAACTTTTACAAATGGTTCCTGTGAAGTTGAGAATCTATTCAGTGTCACTTTCACCAACTTTGCATACATCACCTTCTCTTCAACTATTGTAATTTTATCACATATCTCTGTGATCTTCATCAGATAACTAGTAATGGTGTCTAATCCAGTCATTTGTAAGGATTTGATTTTATTTCATAACACCTTATGTATATTAATATTCTTTCTTTGGTAGAGGTGAACTAGGGAATTGAACATCTCCTTCACCAATTTATTCTCAGATATGAGAGGAATTAGGTTATTCTTCATGGCATCCAAGATTATTCACTTGGATTTCACTTCTTCTTATGTGTTGCCAATAAATGAGGATCTATAGTAAGGGCATAACATTATTGATAATATCCTAGATACCATTTTATTTCAGTGGAATTATTAACGTGCACAAGTTGGAGGCACCATCTAATATTTCTACAACTATGATGTTAGCTACTAACCTTTGAGATAAAATGCACAAACTTCCAAGCTCTAAAAATAAAACCAAAAAAAATATCATGTAAGAGTGCTTAGTTTTTGAAGAAATAATAATGAAACTCTCTAACTATAGGTTCTTGATTTAAATAGTCGATCAAATGTTATAAACCCTTGAGGATATCAAACAATGATCTACTTTGATACCATGTAAAATTTAAGCCCTGGATATTGATTACATGCTTCTCAATATCAATAGCATCTCTAATCTTCCTATGGTGGAAGTGATCAACCATAGCAATGAATTTGGAATCATCAATGCATACATGGTGCTTGGATTTATCTGCATGCTCAGTTAAAGCCCATGAGAAAGAAGGATTGTGTCTGATGTCAGCAGCATGCTCATGGATTCTCTGGTTAATGAAGCGATCGATTTCTCCAATGTAGGGGACCCCGCAGGAACAAGGGATCAGGTAAACCCCTTTCATGTCTTTAGGGTCAACAGGGTATTTAACAGACTTAAGAGAACTTCTAATTGTATTAAGTGGGGCGAATGAAAAATAAAATTTGTTCTTTTTAATAATATGGGTGATCTTGTCAGTGGTCCCTTGGATAAAAGGGAGATAAACCTTAGAGACAGGGTCATCACAAGAAGACTTAACCCTTGATTCTTTGCAGGCTCTTTGAAATGTGTTAAGGCCTTGAGATCTGTTATATCCATTATTTTCAAAGACATTAAGAAGATTAGATTTTTCTTGTTCCAGGTGATTCTCATCAGAGATTCTTAGAGCGCGGGTTGCAAGAGTGCTAAGGACACCAAATTTATGAGCAGGAAAATGATGAAAATTGCCATGAAGGTATTGATCTATGTCGGTTTTTTTGTGAAAAACTTGGTGAGATACAGAGCCATCATACATTTTAGAGAGGAGAATGTCAAGGAAAGGGAGGCACCGATTTACCTAGACCTCCATCGTGAATTTGATGGAATATGATTGGGAATTCAGATGGGTGAGAAAGAAATATAATTTCTCACTACCATGTGGCCAGATGATGCAGGTATGGCATCAAAAAACCTCTTCCATATTTTGGGGTGAAATTGAGTTGAGGCGAGGGCCCTGGTCTCAAAATCCTCCATGAATAAGTTAGCGACTATATGGGAAATAGGGACACCCATCGCCACCCCACAAGTATGTTCATACAACTCACCTTGTAAAGATAAGAAGGTAGAGGCGAGGCAAAGCCCAACTAATTTTGCATTGTCATTATCAGTAATCTGACTTATCACTTCAATTGGGATCTCTCTACTCTTAGAGAATTTCACATTTCTTCTTGGTGGATTATTTTGGATAAATGGATGAATTTTGATGTATGGATTTGGGCCATTTTTATCTTAGAGCTTCATTTATCAAATATGCTGTTGGTTGGATATAATCTCTAACACTGTAAATAAATTTTAATATATTCTTATTGTTGCATATTGTTGAACTTCGCTATGATTAGAGCTAGTTGTTGCATCATTGGAATGTGGAATTGAGTATATATTTAGCTTGTTTAATGTATCAGCCATTGTTAGATGAATGAAATTTCCTAGAGATTGTTTTATCTCAATAAGCTTGCACTATTTGCATGAAGTATAAATGCTTGAAGGTCATTTTTCTTCTTTTACCTTAACATTGGACGAATTTGACTTTCGAAGCCTCCTTGATCAAGAAGCCGAGTTCTCAATCATTATCATCCTTGACTCCATATCCCTAAGGGAAATAGGCACTGGTCCCTCAAAAGGGTGGTAATTCTTCCATTATTTTAACCTTTCCCCTTTTCCCCAGGTATATCCTTAATAAGTCACCAAGGGCATCAATTTCCTGAGAATCCACCCATAGGAAAAATCTGATCTCTTGGAGGCTACTATGTTGGTGGGTCCCATCCCTATCCTCCTAATTTGAGATAATTTCAACTGTGGAATCACTAGGCATCCCAGGCCCTATCTATAGGACCAAATTTTTCCTAGGCATCCCCAAGGCTAAACCCTAATAGGATCAGTTTGACCTTCTAAAGTAAAATTTCTTGTCTGATCCTTTCCCCTCACCTTGTCCAGGGTAGGAGCGTCATTGTTTTCTATATTCCATCCCCGAACCTCGGCTGGGTCCACTTGGTCCTGTGTGGTATCATTTCCTACCAAAGAGTAATCATCAAGGGTATTTGGGAAAACAAGTTCATATAGGATTTTAGGGATCGGGAAGTACCTCTTCAAGTCATACCCTTCATCCTCACTCTCTAATACTTCTCCCTTCTCCCTTGAATATCAATCCCCTTTATTTAAGAGCAAGCAAGCTCCACTCTTTACATATTACTTGGGAAAGGGATTATGGGATCATGTCACACCTATTAATTGAATTATCCTTTATAAGTGTCTTCCCAAAAATACCAAGAATCCTCCCATCGGTGAAAGTCCGTAAAGAGTGGGGATATTTAGCTATGGTGAAAGTGGGCTAAGCCTCCACGATTTCCCGTAGCCTAGTAGTGGCCCTCAATAGGAACCCCTTTAGGTCCCCTGCAGGTTTATACCAAAATCCATATTCAAGAGCCATTGATCTCACAAGTAATATTAATGACAATGACATTGCCAAATTAGTGGGGCTTTGCCTCACCTCTACTTTCTTCTCTTTCCAAGGTGAGTTCTATGAACAGACTTGTGGGGTGGAAATGGGTTCCCCTCTTTCCCCTATAGCCTCTAACTTATTCATGGATTATTTTGAGACCAAGGCCCTATCCTTAGCTCATTTTCGCCCCAAAATATGAAAGAGGTTTGTTGATGATACCTGCGTCATCTGACCCCATGGTCGCGAGAAATTAGATTTGTTTCTCATGCATCTAAATTCCCAATCAAATTCCATGAAATTCACGATGGAGGTCGAGGTAAATAGGCATCTCCATTTCCTTGACATCTCGTCTCTAGAATGGATGATGGATTCATATCTCACCAAGATTTTTGTTAAAAAGCCCACACGGAGCAATAAATTCATGCTAGTTCTCATAATTTTCTTGCTCATAAATTTGGTTTCCCTAGCACTCTTGCAACCCATGCTTTGAGAATCTCTTATGAGAATCACCTGGAATAGGAAAAATCTCATCTTCTATATTTCTTTGAAAACAATAGATATAACATATCTCAAGGCGTCAGTGACTTCCAAAGAGCCTGTAAAGAATCCAAGGTTAAGTATTCTCGTGATGACCCCATCTCTAAGGTGCAACTGTGTTTTATCCAAGGGACCACTGAAAAGATCACCCATATTCTTAAAAAGAACAAATTTTCTTCTTCGTTCACCCCCCTTAATACCATTAGAAGTTCTCTTAAGTCTGTTAAAGACCCTCTTGACCCTAAAGACATGAAAGGAGTTTACCTGATCCCTTGTTCTTGTGGGGTCCCCTACATTGGAGAAATTGGTCACTCCATTAACAAAAGAATCCATGAGTATGTTGCTGACATTAGACACAATTTCTCTCACTCATCAGCTTTAGCTAAGCATGCAAAGAAATCCAAGCACCATGTCTGCATTGAGGATTCCAAAGTCATTGCTAGGGTTGATCACTTCCACCACATGAAGCTTAGAGATGTTATTGAGATTGAAAAGCATGAAATCAATATCAACAAGGATGATGGTTGGAAATTAAGTAGGAATTGGATTCCAACCCTTTCCTTTCCATTTCACCCTCAGTTCTCTTGTTCTTCTCTTTTTTAAATTTTATTTATAATATATCAAGTATCTATTATTCTTATTTCCTTCTTCCTTTCTCATTGAAAATTATCATATATATATATATATATATATATATATATATATATATATATATATATATATATATATATATATATATATATATATATCTTAAACTTTAAATTTCCAATTTACATATATTAACCTTTCATTAAAATTTAATTTATCTACTAATATGGTTATACAACGACTAATTTATAAGAAAATACTATTTTAATTATTTCAATAACAAATTCCCAATGGCTAGTTCCTAATGGCTAACTCTGGACCATGATGCATCTGTGCTATTTATTGTATGGAATTGATTGGTTTTTTCACCTTTGTCCTGAGGATGAACGCATTAGTTGTTTCGAAAAGTCGACCCAATCCTTCATATGTGATTAATCTGAAAGATATCTCACTCACATTATGGATCACAAAAGTCTAAGATCTAACATGTGCTCTTCCCTATTTAAAATGCTAAACATTGATTCTCATCAAGAATTCATATTATATCCATTTTAATGCTTCCAAAAGAGAGGATCCCACTACTTTGACCTTTATCCCAATTATCATTCATCACTACAAGGAATTAAGGCCACCGTAAATTCAATTTTTTTCTTCATAATGTGTTGTTGGGATTTCTATAAAAGCTTTGTGAGTCTCAATCTTGCAATTTGATAGTTCATTCATAACTTTAAGTAAATTTGAGAGTTTGTCAAGTGAGTGTATGTTAGGTGGTTCAATTGAAAAACTCTAAACTTTACGTCAAGTTATGAATGAACTATCAAATTGCAAGATTGAGACTCACACAAAGCTTTTATAGAAATCCCAACAATGCATTATGAAGAAAAAATTGAACTTACTATGGCCTTAATTCCTTGTAGCGATGAACGATAACTGGGATAGAGGTCAAAGCAGTGGGAACCTTTCTTTTGGAAGCATTAAAATGGATATAAAATTAATGCTCGACGAGAATCAATGTTTAGCATTTTAAATAGGGAAGAGCACATGTTAGATCTTAGAATTTTGTGATCCATAATGTGAGTGAGATATATTTTAGATTAATCACATATGAAGGATTGGGTCGATGTTTTGAACCAATTAATTCGGTTCATCCTTAGGAAAAAGGTGGAAAAACCAATCAATTCCATAGAATAAATAGCATAGATGCATCATGGTCCAAAGCTGGTTGTTAGGAACTAGCCATTGGGAATTATTTATTGAAATAATTAAAATAGTATTTTCTTATAAACTAGCCATTATATAGCGATATTAGTAGATAAATTAAATTTTAACGAAAGGTTAAAACGTAAAGTTAAGGGACTTATGAAGGATGGTGAGGGGAAAGGTGCCATTTCATCCCGACAGTTTACGGTGGAAGGTAGAGCAGACAGAGCTGTCGCGCGGGAGAAGGTCGGAACATCGAGTTTGCATCCCCTCACTTGGTATGTTCTTAGTTTATTCACTATGCTTGTCGCTGCGAATGAAGACGATTCTAAGGTCTTCAACTTGGTTAATTTTCCTATGTTTTAAACCTCATTTATATTCGGGGGGTTTTAGCTATCGTATGGGTTCTACAATGGTAGTCCTTTGGATTGGGTTTATAATGATAATTGTCTGGTTCCAGGTTGTGGTATTCGGTGCATGGGCACTGTGGATTTACAAGTCTCGTCGAGATGCCTGTTGATAGTAATTAAAGGGTACATGCTCTGTTCCAATTCTGCATGTCTTGCTTTTTGTTTGGCTTGGTCCCATATGGACTCTGCTTGTCATGCTTTCTTTCCCCCCTACACCATGTAATTTATCTTCTGCTCTGTATGCAACCCCAGTAGTTCGGCTTACCAAGCTTATGAAATTTACCACATGGCTTTGAATGACCATTCTGTTAGCAGCACTTGATTTAATTTTGTATCCAAAGTTTCACCCACTCAATCCTTTTGTAATATGGGGAGCTCTGACTCAACTTATTCTGATAACTGTCCTTCTTTCTAGGGTCATGCGGGGTGTCCTGCAGGTTTATCGTCAGGGTTATGGGTTTTCATTTCTGTTTCTAGTGGTAATATTCCTATTTCAAGGAGGTTTACTCCTATACCTGTTACAAGGGGGCTCATTCCTGTTTCTAAGGGGTTCATTCCTATTACAAGGGGTCTCTATCCTACTTTGCAGAAGTTCTGGTTGCTTCGTTGGGTTTTTTATCTTTGGGTGTTGAGGGAGTTCACTTCTCATCATGGGAGTCTCTGGCCTTGACCTATTAATATGCAACAAGAGAATAGAAAAATTCTCGCCATACATTTTTTGTCGCACCAGGAAAAGAAACTTCATATTGCCACCCTTCTAAATCATTGGACGATGGGAAGGAGGAATGATGACATGTATTAGCTTTCTAATTATGAGGATGTCACTCTTGATAGTCTGTATCTCTTTCACTAAAAAAATTATTGAAATTTCGTTGCAATATACATGTATCGCTAATTTCTATACGGTGTTTCTTTGGCACTGGTCACGGACTTGCCCTGACAACGTCAGTCAATCCAACGGTCTGTACTGCAAGACAATATGGTTAAAGACCAAGTAGCAAAAAAGGAGACCAAAGATAAAGGAAAACATAAACAAAGTAAGCCTAAAGTGGGCCCCAGTAAGAAAGGAATGAAGTCAGGTAAAGAGGTAATGGAAAACCTTTTTTATGTCTACTCCATAGGTATTCCGCCACGAGTTAGAGAACTTATCTCAGGTTGGGAGCGAGACTGCAACACTAAGGAGGAAGGGGAAATACAAGAGGAAGCAATGGAATTTCTAAAGGACCCTGGTAACATGAGGAGCAAACTGTCATTATTCCAGTGGTGTATTCATACATACTGGACACCAAAATGTGTACTGGCTAAGGCAATTATTAACATTCAGGAAATTGTTGGGAACCCAAAAGCTGCCTCCATTTTAAATGAGATAAGGAGAGACATTCAAGAAATATGCCTTGCACAACACCATAATAATGTTTGTCTGGGCTGCATAGATCGACAATTGCAAAGCATGCATCAAGTGGACATGCTCGGTTCTAATGTTAAGGACCTGACAGCGATTGAGTCTTTGGATGATTGAGTTCCTCTTTTTTTTTTTTTGACCATGCATATTTCGGGTAGCATTTACTTTTTAAAGTTATTGTATATAAGAGACAGTAAACTGGACATATATGACAGTATACGGTTTAAACATTTTCAATATTGGTTGGCCTATAACTCTTTAAGGTGGCCAACAGACCTGGTTTCCTGTGGATAGGTTGAGGCCATCCAGTTTTATTATATGTAACCTGTTTTTCTCTTTTTTGATTAACATAAAATAGGAAGGATCTGCTAAACTTACAAAAAAAAGTATGTTAGGTGGTTCGAAGGGTTTAATAATAACATCCTCACATAGGTTCAAGTCTTATTGTCATGACTACGTATCTATAGTTATCTAGATCCATATATACAATGAAAAAACCAATTTAAACAACACAAATCAAAATTTCACCCATTTAATTTTATGATGAAATTTGTCTCCAAAAAATCTCAATTAGAAACAACTCCTTATCCTAAAATATATTATATTATATACCTTTTTCTTGTTTTTGAAATAAATCAGAAATGAGAAAAAAAATTAAAAATTTTGAGAAATTTTTAATTGAAAAATTAGTTACTCATAAATCAAGGAAACATAGTCACCATATAGAATAATCTAAACATGCTTGATTTTGTTTCCCACTTTTCCAACTTGACTTGAAACCAAAAAAATATATATATGGAGAAAAAATTAAAATTACAAATTCTTAATATTAAATATTTTATTTATCAAAATGATTTTTCCAATAATATTTTTTAATAAGAAAAAAATATTTTAAATTTCTCTCAAATATTAATTTTAAAGAAGTAGTTTTTAATGTTTCGTATTCCTACACGACCACTACCGATGTGGATGTGCTCATGTTAATAAGTATTAACAATACAAACAATGTATTACCTCACGATCCATCCATTAATAATATTTAATAACAACTAAGCGTGCATGTGAAAAAATGATTACAATTTAAATTAATAGTTATTTTAAAGGCCGGCCAACGCAAATAATCCCTTAAACATTTCAAGAGTTTTACTTTTAATTGATAATTTAATAAGGTAGAAATGTGTTTTATCCGGTTGGCAGTGGCCCTTCGCGAATAAATATTTCACACGATCATGCTTGCATGAGGGCGAGCCTTATTTCAGCTGCTATCCGCCCATGAATGCTCTTAGGTAGGGAATGGCCACCACACGATTATCAACAGCTTTAATCTAACGGCGGCCATTCCCTAGGAGCATTAATGAGCGGATAGCCGCTGAAATAAGACTTGCCAAACATGAATGGTGTTTTACTTAATTAAATTATAAATAAATAAAAATATCTGAAACGCACATGCCACAATCGGGGGTGTTCTATTTTAATATATAATTAAAAAACAAAAATTCAATTAAATATTCGAGACCCTTCGGTGGTTTTTTATTTAAAATAAAATAATGAAACTGAAACTAATCATTTAATAGTCATCAATTCTAAAATTGCTTTGTGTGATTAAATATACATATTTCTAAAATTGCTTTGTGTGATTAAATATATCTATTTCTCTTTTATTGAAGAAAAATATTGGTCGATGTTTCGAATCCAATTAAAATTTTTGAATCCAATTGAGATTCGAAACATCCACCAATAGTTTTAAAATTGTTGATAATCCGAAATTTTTTTCCATATTTCTCATTATTTCAATATATTTTATTGTGAATGACCAAACGCGTATGTTGAAAAAGGTGACAGAAATGTCAACTGTTTTGGATGAGAAAGTGAAATATTTTGAAAAAACAGTGTTATTGCAGCAAAATGCAGTGTATTAAATCCAGTTATTTGCCACAAAACAGTGTTATTGTAGCAGGAAAGTGGTATATTGTAAACCGTATCTTGACATATACCATTCAATAGCCAAAAGTGGGTATAAGATGCGGTGAAGACGGATTTGTTAAAGTATTTAAAAGCATAATGCAAATTGTATTCATCAAGTTATAGATTTGATAATGTAAATTGTATCTATGAAGTTTTTCTTTGGCTTGGAAATCTAAGTATTAGTCAATTGTTTGATTTATTTTAAAATATATTTGAGGAAAATGGTTATTACGAAATAACTCTGAGGTATCTAAAAAAAGAGCAAGGTACATATCACCATCTTGTTAAATGCCTTAGCACTTTATAATCTATGTAGATTATTTTCATCTACTAAATTTTGTATTTAGGTAAACAATTAAATGTTTAATTCTTTTCATCTACTAAATTTTGCAAATAGGTAAAAAGATTAGATATTTAATTATTTTCATCAGCTAAATTATATTTAGTTATTTTCATTTATTAGAATTTCTCAGATATATTCTAATAAATTGTAATTTATATGATTTTTTTCAATTTTTATATAACAAATTTAAAAAATTAATTAATAAATAAATGAATAATTAAAAAGATTTCAGCAAATATTTTTGCATTATGTTATAATTTAACTAATTTAAAAGATCAATTATTTTAATTGTGAGATCATTTTATTTGTGAGACTAGTTAGCTTGTGGTTTAAGAAATGACAATCTAAATCAGCCAAACATTTATTTTTTATAAAAGGACTACTACTCAAACAAGTTTGGGATTGAATTTTGTGTAATGGTATAAATCTTTTATAAAAGGACTACTACTTAAACAAGTTTGGGATTGAACTTTGCGTAATGGTATAAATTTCTAGATCCAACCCTTATAAGCTTTAAATAAAAAGATATAAAGTGGGTTAAGCATCATTTTTTTTTCTTTTATCTTCAAATAAAAAAAATCATATATGTTTTAGAGGAAGAAATATATACATATGTTATCCATCATTTATCAATCTAGTCATCATATGCTAATATTTTTGTCTTCACTAATTACATCTTAGTCCAAACTTCTAATAAGAGAATTTATATCTTGAAATTTTAAATCTCCAAATAATATATACCAAGTGATCCACCTACAACAAAATAGCCTAAAATAAAGAGATAAGGAAACATAGAGAACATCAAGAAGGGGAGATTGGTCCCTATGGACATAGTCTTTGCACTGATATATACCTAATCTTTGGGTTATGATTATGGTTAGTGTGTATTATGGTAATTAGTTGCTAGAGTCCAAGAAACCTAGGAAACTGAATCAATGGTTTTCATTATGTATTTATATGTACATTATGCATATCATTCTTTGAGATCAATTCTTAGTATTCATCCACCTTGTTGATTAAGTTGAGCCACTTGTTTGTGGCCTTCTTGTGCACATAGTCTTTGTTGCTTGCACAAGAATGTGAGCAGGTGAAGTCAGTGAGCACGTGAAGACAGTGAGGTTGATGAAATATTTAACATTTGAAGGGATCATTGAACTCTCGTTGGAAGGATGTCCAATTCATTGTTTCATGATTTTCAAAAAAGTAAATGAAGATGTTCATGCCGTGACAACCAACCGTAGTCATGTGAGCCCTAGTATTGAAGTGTAGTGAGCTCGTTGAGCCCGTGACTAATTATTTTTATTGTGGACAAGTTATTCATTGTTTTGAAGGGTTAGAATACGTCTAGTTTGCAATCCATTGATGTTTCCGACGAGTTCTTGTTATGGGCACATAAGAGGTGAGGTGCACAGTTGTGAACACGTGAGATGGATGAGCCAACAAATTATGGACTTGCCTTATAGACAGTGCGCGAGAACTTGGTGGTTTTGGAAACCACCTTCAACATCACTTCTGGTGGTATTTGAAATTGGGGAGGGTGCCCCCAAATTGAATGAGTATCTTCGATTTGCTCTTGTAAAACCACCTTCTGGGATCATATTGTCTATTAAGTATTGACAACCTTGTGCCGTCAATCATCGTTGGATATGTCAGGAGCCACTTTGTACCATTCATTTCTCGAGACCACCTTTTTCCATTTAAAGAGCGACAAGGTATATGTTGTCGCTTGTAATTAGATATGTTGGAGCAAATCTGGGCCATTGATTGGGTTCGACAGTTATGCACATGTGGGACCATTTTTCTTATCTAAAGTTTGGTAAGTTGTGTAAACTCGAACGCCATATCGTATGCATCGAGACTTTCCCTAGACATCAATCTTGTTTGTTGTTATCATCCATCAAACTTTGTGGTTTATCATCTATTTCCATACACAAAGAATTCCCATATATTGTGCGAGCTCGTATCGAAGCAGTTTCATCCTATCTACACATGAGGCTTTAGGCCTGTAAGGAATTTTAGGTTGTTAGCATTGAATGGTGATCCATAGAATTGACAAGAGTTATAAAAAATGTGGATAAAGTGAGAGTTGCGGACACAGTGGCTGCCAAGTTGCTTAAATATAACATGTAGAGGGGGTGCTTTGACTGGTGAATTTTAAATTAAAATGGAAGAATTAGCAATAAAATGTGTATGAGTGGATATTTATTCTCCCCCTAATTTTTTTCGCGTTGGTTTGTTCACTTATTTACATTGTAAAACAGGTGCATTTTTTGTGGTAGCCAACACCTGAGATTGAGTAAAATGGCTCAAATTAAAAATGTTTTATAAATCATAAAATTGATAAAAATGTAAATATCATCAAAGTAAGTCTTGTTGATACCAAAATATTTTTACATGATGCATTGGAGATAGTTGAATCTGTCCATATTGAGTTTCAAGTGCAACTAGATGATCTTTATTCCAAACAACAGTCGAAAAGTAATGAAACCACTTCAGAAGCAAATTCAGGTGTAGCAGAAAGTCATGTTCATGCAAGGGTATGCAAGAGTCATTTGCATACATATGTGAAGCCTATTGTTCCCAAAACCTTTATAAGACATTGGTATTAAATTATACACAACAAAAATAGAACTGGTTTGCGATATAACAATGATGTCTTGGATGTATCTTTTCATATTCTTGATTTTTCTAAACCTATACAATTTCGTAGTGTTGGATTTATGGATGGTGTTGTTTCAGAACAAATTGATCGATGCCAACATTGTGACAAAGTTGGACATGTGAAAGATCAGTGTTTTGATCTTCACCCATGTGAGCATTGTGGTAAGCGCAATTACCATTCAAACATATGTTTCAGAAAGAAGAATATGACAAAAGAGTAGCCAAATTTTGGATGGATGTATTCTTGGGATTGGTTTAAAATAGAAAAGAATATTTATAGGTTGTACCAGTGGATATTTTCGAGAGTATTGACCAATCTTGTAGTGAAGAGTACTTCATCTTCTCACCTTGTATTTGACGAGGGGGGAATTGATGGAATTGATGGATTGATATAGGTTTGAATATTTGTCAAGCCTAATTTAGAGATCCAAAAGTGAGCCTAAGCCACAACCTATACCAGTTAGAGCTAGGGTTGCAACCATAGAGAATTTAGTTTTTTTTGAATGAGTTATTTGTAAACTACCACTTCCGGATTCAGAATTTCTCGAGGAACTACATTGATGGTTCTCTTGGATGAGATGCTTTTTTTCATTTTTAGCTCTCATTCTTGGACTTTGATACATCCCTTTGGATTAAGGGGGAAATATTAGATACCTAATCCTAGGGTTATAATTTGGGTGTGTATTATGGCAACTAGTTGTAAGTGTCCAAGAAACCTAGGAAACTGAATAAACGATTTTCATTATGTATTTATATGTACATTATGAACATAATTCTTTGAGATCAAATATTAATATACAATTAATTTAGTTTAATTTGTGTTTTCTTACATGCATCATCTACGTATTCATATATACCCAGAAACCCAACTGAAAGAGTGAGGGATTCCTTTTAAAGTCCATCTACTTCCATATTTAGTTCACGAAAGATGTGAAAAAAATAGATTTATTCAAAAGTAGTCACAAATTTTCGAATATAATTTAGAAGGGAATCAAGACCAACGATGGAAATTTCCACTTTGTGATTTTCCCAATATATTACATGTTTGGAGTCCCCCAAAACCTGTATTCTAGATATGCCTTTCTTCCATGACAGCTCCACCAAGAACCACAATGTTGGGAATTAAAATTTGTTATTTTTATCTCTGCTCGATGCATACCAACAATATAAATAGTGTGATGACCAGAAAATAAGACAACCCTAACACCCCATCATGGGGGGTGTCCTTGGCTAGCACCATCAAAATATCTCCAGGGATTACCAAATTCTAGCTCTGGAAATATTATATTTATTTATTTGTTTGGCTTAGGGTTGAATTTAAATTCATAAATCAAAGTTGCCACCTTAACAATGCCGACTTCTAGGGGCAAGAATTTGTTTTGAAACATGCAAAGGTTTTGTGCCCTCCATATGCATGATATTTACGAGACATGGGAACCCGTTGTAGGAGAATAATTGTTTATTGGTACACCACTAACCGAAGGTTTCAACGAGTGATTAAGAAACCCATTGATCCTTTGGTTTGAATGTGTCCCAAAGAATGTCGCGAACCTTTGAAAAATAAGAGTATCTCATAAAGAGATGGGCATGGATTTCCTCTTGCTCATTACACAATGAGCATTGACTTCGACTGAGCCAACTATGTTTCATTTGGTTTTCCCATGTGAGAATTTTACAATTTAGTGCCAACTATGTAGTAAGTTTAGTTTCAAAGGGACACTCACACCCCAAATAAACTTTCCACCACCAAAACTTTCATTGACTAAAGGATTATTCAAAACTAGCTCTGTAGCCAATATTTATTGACTAAGTGTGGTTGTTCCTTTCCATCATAATTCACCATGAATTCATGATTATAACAAGATTCTTAGATACGCATTTCAATTACACACAAGGAGGTTTCTCTCTTTATTCCTCTCCAAAGACCCAAATAGGTTGTAATAAGTTATGTTGCTTGAGAGATAGTGAGTGAATGATTGATTGAGTGATGGGAGTATAGCCCATTACTTTATATGAATTTGGTATTTGTGGCCCCAACCTTGGTTGTAGATAGTGGTATTGCATCTAGAGGGTCTCGACTTGTTCTTGAACACCTTATTTGGGGAAAATGTATTCATTAAGATTCATCAATTGAAATTTCATCATCATATAGATCAATTTATATGTCATTTTATATACATGCACATAATTGATTTTCCTAAAATATGGTTGATATTTTTGTTCCTTAGACCATTAAATGTCATAAATCATAGTGAGATGTGCTTGAGTGTGGGTTGAATAATTTCATAGTGGGAGAAGTAATATGCATCTAAAATGTATATCAAAAAATGAATGGTGCATTGTGTAATGATTGTGGGGTCATAAGAGAGGAATCATGCCACTATACTATGGATATAAATAAAAAGGGTTATAAAAAATGTTAAGGAAAAAATGGATACCTACAATATCTAGTTAAAGTAAGGGTTTTTTAAATTGGGAAGGTGTATTGCGTTCATATTGGTAGGGGGTTAAATAAAGTGATTTTTAGAGATATTTTCCAATATGCAGTCAAATTAAGGGAATTTTTTAGTATGCCACAAATGCACGTGCTATGTCAGAGGTTCATTGAGTGAAACCCCATGGAGGAAACCGAGGCCAAACCTTTTTTTTATTGTCTTTAAATTCCTTGGTGATTCGATGGCATATTGTACGATAAGCTACTTGTTGGAAATATTTTCATTGATGGCAATGGAGGCAGCAAACGGTCGACGAGCGACGGAAATGCAAATATAGGCAAAGAACAATAGCATATAATATGTACAGCGAAGGCAGAGGTAGAAGTCGAGCAGCAGTAGCAGCTAAGGCAGAGGCAGAGGCAGCGAATATAAAGGAGAGCCATTATCAGAGGCAGAGGCAGAGACAAAGCCGTTATCACAAGCAGAGGCAGAGCCATTTTTAATTCCGAGATTCACTACCCCAGCTGGAGGATACATAAACACAACTCCGGGAATCGTATAACCCAAGCGGAAAGTATATATATATATATATACAAACCTTATTCCGAGAATCATTACCCCAGGCGGAAGGATACATAAACAATATTCCGGGAATCGTAACCCAAGCGGCAAGTATATATATACAAACAAATTCCAAGAATCACTACCCCCGCTGGAAGATTCACTAAAGATCGAAGCGGAAGCAAGCTTATATATATGCACAGTGAAATACATATGATGCGCCACATATATATGTAAAGGTCCATAGCATATACTTTTATAGCATATATATTGTAAAGGTCCATAGCATAATAGCAAGGATTGGCAGCGGAACATATCGAAAAGAGTTCCGATTGAGTTCCGGACCCGATGGGTGTATGAATTATGATTCAAACGTATTTGAAGTCCAGCATAATCGCATCGGATCAATCTAATCACATCAGAGATTATAAGAGCATCGGAACATCACAACAGAAAGTGGCAATTGCAATTGAGATCCGGACCTGACGGGCATATAAATTATGACTCATATATGTTTTGCATTCCGGTGAACAGTGGTCAATCGCATCGGAGTTAAAGTGGAGCATCAAAACATCACAACAGAAATTTGCGATTGCGATTGAGATCCAGACCCAACGGGCATATAAACTATGACTCATATATGTTTTGAGTTCTGGTGAACAATGGTCAATCGCATCGGAGTTAAAGAGGAGCAACGGATCACATGCAACTAAAAGTTGTGATTGCAATTGAAGACCAGACCCGATGGGTTTATAAACCACGACTGATATATGTTTGAAGTTTCGTCATAAAAGTGAATAATCGGAATCGGAGCATCGGAGCATTGAGACATCGGTACATTCACATGAGAATTGCGATTGTGATTAATCGCAATCGGAGAAATTGCAACAGTGATCAATCGCAATCGGAGAAATCGCAACAGTGATCAATCGCATCGGAGAAGGAGCAAGGCATCAGAGCAATATATTAAACATTTCGATTGCGATGAATCGCAATCGGAATGATCATATCGCATTGGAGAAACAAACATTAGATTCAAATTATCACTGTGGGGCCCGATCCTTTCATATATTACAGTCCGTGATTCGATTTATTGTGGATTGGATCGTTATATAAGACCAAAGGCCTATCTGAGGTTTTACAACATTTGATCGCAATATATAAATATAAAGCGGCCAATACATAATGCGACTTATTATAATGGACCCACGGGCCTCAGCTTAAGGTGGAGGGCGATTATTAATATAATATGATTGCGATGTGTAGAATTGCATCGGGCCATAAAACAAAGGTCGTGGTGTATGTATGTTCCGCTTGCGGAACTCACCACATCAACAAGACACTTGTTGTGTAAAGGGTTGGAATTTTCCCAGATTTAATGTTAGCAGTTACATAAATACAGGGGTTACGCAGCAGCCATAAACAGAAAGGCATACAGAGGAAAGAAAGGGACAAACACAGTCAAAGAAAAGACAAATGCGCAGCTAGCCAAGAGGCTGAATGAGTGAGCTGGAATTTTCATTTTAATTGAATGTAAATGTTTTTTAATTGATTTATATTGTTGTGATGCATTGGAAAGTCTCCGGAAGAGAACAAATATCCCACTGTAATGTTAAATTGATACCTATAGTTATATTGAATAAGCAGATAAAAGGAATGAGAAGACAGAAGCCAAAGAGTCATGACTGTTCACTCCAAATTATTTGTGAAATACAAACAGTCATGTGAGGAACTCTATAAATAATATCAACCGGATATGCATAAGAGAGGTCAGAGAGAGAAAATATAGAGAATGCAAAGTATAGAAGAGTAAGGCAGAGAAGATTAAGAAAATAAAAGCAGAAATAAAAGCTACATCACATAGCTGATATCTGAGGTAAATAAAAAAACATTCAGTTTGATAAATTGAGGAAGTTGGAGCTTCCCTATCAAGTTGCAGCTTGATAGCTGTCAGTTGTAGCTGACTGAGGTTGGAGCCTCCTGTAGGTTGGTGCCTGCAGAAAATTGAAGGGTGTTGGTGCTTCCTTGTAAGTTATAGCTTGCAGAATTGAGGTTAGAGCCTCCTGTAGGTTGGTGCCTGTAGAAAAACAGTGGTGAGAGGGAGTTGGAGCTTGCCTCTACATCACAACAATAATAAGATGTGGTTTTCTCCCTTTATGGGTTTCCACTTATATCTGGTGTCTCTGTGCATGATATTTATGTGTTGATCTGATTTATATCATATGCTTAATACCTGTTGCTCTCATATTAAGTCTATTGTTATATTATATTAATACTTGCTGTTCACATTCTAAGATTACTCACATATTAAGTTGGATATGAAATGAAGGTGTAAATACGTTTAATGAAAAGTTTTAAAAAGTTCATGAATGTGTTAAACTGATTCACCCCCTCCTCTCAGTTTAACTAAAGGTTCAACAATTGGTATCAGAGCAGGTTCCTTTGTACAATTCTAACAACTGAAAGGAGATCCTAGGTTTTCAGGATGGCTAGTAAAGAAGGATGTTCAACCAATAAAGCCCCTTTTTTCACTGGTGCAAATTATGCTTTCTGGAAAATCATAATGAGGACATACATAATGTCTCTAGGAATAGAAGTCTGGGCTGCTGTGGAATATGGATATGCCCCAAAGGTAACTGACTCAAAGAAAGAAACCAAACAAGATTTTGTAGCTAACGCAAAAGCCATGAATGCCATCTTGAATGGATTGTGTGAAGCAGAGTTTATCAAAGTAATGCACAAAGACACTGCCAAAGAAATGTGGGATACTCTGGAGAACATCCATGAGGGAGACAAGAAAGTAAAGACTGCCAAACTCCAAGTCTATAGAGCCCAGTTTGAGAACTTAAAAATGGATGATGATGAAGATATTGCTAGCTTCTTTCTAAGGGTGGCAGAAATAGTAAATAACATGAAGGCTCTAGGTGAAAACATAAAAGAAGCTGTAATTGTACAAAAGATTCTAAGATCTCTTCCACCCAGGTTTAATCCCAAGGTGTCTGCAATAGAAGAAACAGCTAATTGGGAGACCTTGACCATGAACCAGCTACTTGGAAATCTAACAGCATACGAGATGAGACTCCCACAAAAGAAGCCAAGTACAAGGGAGGCAGCCTTTAAAATAGAAAAGAAGAAAGAAGAAGAGGGAGACATATGCTCTTGCTCGGATGAAGAAGAGGCAAAATTTGTCAAGAAATTGGATAGAGGATCAGGTAAAAACAAAGGTAAAAATCCTTTCAAATGCTTTAAATATGGAAGAGTTGGACACTATGCCGCTAAGTGTCCTCACAAGAAAGTAAGGAATCAGGCTCAAGAGTCAGAGAAAAATAAATCAAAGAAATGGCAGAAAGGAAAGAAGTTCAGCAGAAAATCCTTCTATAATCAACAAGACAACAATACTTCTGAAGATTCAGATGAACCCTCAAGTGAAGAAGGAACCTCTGAATTTTTATTGATGGCCATAGAAGAACTTGAAGGACTCCTGCTAGAAGATGAAGAAGAAGAAGGGGAAGTCGACCTTGAGGGGGGAGCTAAGAAGTGCTCTAGAGGAGATTGACAGACTCAAACTGAAGTGCAGAAAACAAAAGGACATTCTTCTCAAGTATGTAAGAGAAGAACAAAACTCAGAAGTCCTCATGCAACTGAAGGTAGAGCTTGAAGAAGCCAAGAAGATAGAAGACATGTTACTTCAGCAAATCCAGGATAAAACCCGAGAACAAGAGAAGCTAGAAGAAGAATTTGTATGTCTGAGGAAGAAATTAGAAAATGGTCAGAAGAAAATATCTACCAATTCCTCTCAAACAACAAGCTCTAGTAATTTGAATGAAATTCTGGATGCTCAAAGATCTCCTATGATAAAAACTGGAATAGGCTATGAAGGAGAATCAAGTAAAAGCAAAGAAAAAGAAAACAGAGGGATTATTTTTGTAAAAGCAAAGAAGAATGATGAAGCAACTCAAACAATTCCTACAAAAGAAGAAACCTGTAATGAGGAAAACAGAGATCAGAAGAAACCTCTAATAACAAAGAAGGCAATAAATACTAAGATAACAGAGAAAGGGACATATGTCTCTGAATATGTCAAATTCGGAAGCCATCAAAGGAGATTCTTCCCTCCTATGAAGAATGCCACCTGTTATGTCTACCACAAGCTGGGACACATTGCTGCATATTTCCATGCAAGGAGGAGTAATTCAAACTAGCAAAATATGCAAACATTGAAGAGACTGCCTCAAGCAAACAAATGGAAGAGACAACCTTATATCAAGTATGCAAATATTTTCTATGGTTACTGTTTTTATTGTAAGGAATTTGGTCATAAAATCATTGAGTGTAGAAAGTATGGACAAAGATTGATGTTTAACACCTCAAGGAAGTTTATGAATCAAAGAAATTATGTTCATACTCATAATTCTACAAAAATTATGATCAAATGTTGTGTATGCAATCAAGTTGGACATATACCTTCCAAATGTCCTCTAAGAATATGTAATTCATCACCTTACAAAAGATACCAAACAAAAGGGTGCCTCCAGTGGATAAAGAAGGTGAATAAATGTGACTTGGCTCTAACTGCTCAAGATTTGAAAAGTCAATGGTATTTCGAAAGTGGCTGCTCTAAACACATGACAGGAGACAAAATCAAGTTTATAACTCTTGATGAAAATAAATCTGGTAATGTTACTTTTGGCAATGATAAATTAGGTAAAATCAAGGGAAACGGCTCATTCAGCATAGACAATGGCAGAGGAAAGGCCCAAGATGTACTATTTGTAGATGGGCTGAAAGAAAATTTGCTAAGTGTCAGTTAGATGTGTGACAAAGGTTGTGAAGTTCTTTTTAGAGCACAAGACTGTGAATTCAGATCAAGCACCACAGGTAACACTCTGCTCAAAGGAGTTCGAACAGAGAGTAATGTTTACATTGTGAAAGAGGAAGATGAAGCATGTCATCTTAGCAAACTAGAAGAGTCATGGTTATGGCATAAAAGGTTGGGACATCTCAGCTTCGATCACATAATCAGACTAAGCAAGAAGAAAGTTGTCAGAGACATGCCAGAAATAAAGAGGCCTTCTAATACCATATGCAAATCATGTCAGTTAGGCAAACAGACTCGCACATCCTTCAAGGCCAAAGATGAGTTATCAACAAGAAGACCTCTACAACTTGTGCACATGGATCTGTGTGGACCTGCAAGAACTAAAACTCCAAGTGGTGAATCCTACTTTATGCTGATAATAGATGATTTCTCCATAATGACATGGGTTTATTTTCTCAAGAATAAATCAGAAGCTCTGGAAAAATTTAAGATCTTCAAAGCATTAGCAGAAAATCAAATAGGATGCAAGCTAAAATGCATCAGATCAGACAGAGGAGGTGAATTCACAGATTATGAATTTGCTGACCTATGCAATGAACATGGGATAAAGCAACAATTTACTATTGCAGGAACACCTCAACAAAATGGAGTAGCAAAGAGACAAAACAGGTCTGTACAGCAAATAGCCAGAGCCATGATGCATGAAAATAATATTCCTCAAACCTTTTGGGCAGAAGCAGTACACACAACAGTGCATATCCTTAATAAAACTCACTTAAGGCCAAGCAGTGACAAGACTCCCTATGAACTATGGCATGGGAAACCAGCTTCAATCAAATATTTTAGAATCTTTGGAAGCAAGTGTTACATAAAGAATAATGATGAAAATCTTGGGAAATTTGATGCAAGAGCAGATGAAGGGATATTTCTAGGATATGCATCCAAAAGTAAAGGGTACAGGTGCTACAACAAGACTCTTCGAAAAATAATAGAAAGCATTGATGTGAGATTTGATGAAGAACTTCCAAACAATACAAGAGATACAGACTGCTGCAGTCCATCAGACAACCATGAAGAAGAAAACCAAGATGATGAGGAAACAAGCAAGACAACAGAAGATACAGAGCTGAGTTCTAAAGCTCCCTCAAGATATACTCAGAAGAACCATCCTGAAGATTAGATCATTGGAGACAAGAGAGTAGGGGTCCAAACAAGAAGGCAGCTAACAGAACAAACTAAAGAGGTATACATAGCCATGTTGTCACAAATAGAGCCAAAGAAATTTGAAGATGCCAGCAAGGACAAGTCTTGGGTAAATGCTATGAATGAAGAATTGGACCAAATTGAGAAAAACAATACCTGGGAATTAGTTCCTAGACCCATTGAGAAAAATTTCATAGGCTCAAAATGGGTATTCAAAAACAAAATGAACGAGCAAGGACAAGTAATCAGGAATAAATCCAGACTGGTCTGCAAAGGATATTCACAAATTGAAGGACTTGATTACGATGAAACATTTGCCCCTGTAGCCAGAATGGAAGCCATCAGAATGTTTCTGGCCTTTGCTTGCTACCAAAACTTCAAAGTATATCAAATGGATGTGAAATCTGCATTTCTGAATGGAGATCTAGAAGAAGAAGTCTACATGGAACAACCAGAAGGTTTCTCTTTAACAGACAAAGAAGACTATGTGTGCAGACTGAAGAAGGCCCTTTATGGACTGAAACAGGCTCCTCGTGCTTGGTACTAAAGACTGGATAAATATTTGCAAAAACAAGGATTTAAGAGAGGCGGAGTAGACATCAATCTATACATAAAAGCCCATGAAAATGAACTCCTAATTGTTGTAGTATATGTTGATGACATTATGTTTGGAAGCAACAGATAAGAACAAGCAAAAGGGTTTACTGATGAGATGAAAATAGAGTTTGAGATGTCTATGATTGGAGAGCTTAGTTTCTACTTAGGACTTCAAATTCAGCAAAAAACATAGGGACATTCATCTCACAGGAAAAATACTTGAAAGAAATGTTGAAAAAGTTCAAAATGGAGGACTGCAAACCTGTGTCAACTCCCATGATCACGGGATGCAAGCTGTGTGCTGATGATGGGTCTGCTGATATAGATCAAAAACTCTACAGATCCATGATAGGAATTCTGTTGTATTTGATTGCATCAAGACCAGACATCATGCTAGCAGTAGGACTAGTGGCTAGATGTCAAGCAACTCCTAAACAAAACCATCTTCTGGCAGTAAAAAGAATATTCAGATATCTACAAGGAACAACACAATATGGACTTTGGTATCCTAAAGGCAAAAGCTTCACTTTGACAACATACACAGATGCAGATTGGGCCAGCTGTGTGGATGACAGGAAAAGTACAAGTGGAGGTGCATTCTATTTAGGAGAAAGTATCGTGGCATGGTTAAGCAAGAAACAAACATCTATCTCTCTGTCTACAACAGAAGCAGAATATATAGCAGCAGCAGCATGTTGCACACAAGTCATGTGGATGAAGAAAACCCTCCAAGACATGAAGGTAAGCATTGATGAACCTATCTCAATCAAATGTGATAATACAAGTGCTATAAGTATATCTAAAAATCCTGTGCTTCACTAAAAAACTAAACATATCCTAATTAAGTATCATTTTCTCCGAGAACAAGTGGCTCAGAAGATAGTAAAACTAGAGTATGTACCAACAAAAGAACAGACAACAGATATATTTACTAAACCGCTTACCAAAGAACCATTTGAATATTTGAGAGACAGACTAGGGGTAGTATCTGTAGATGCTACTCTCTAATATGAAGAGAGAGAACAGTTCCAGGGGGAGAACAGAAACGAACATATCATTCTCAGGGGGAGATCAACCAGCAAGGGAAGCATGAAAACAGGTCCTCAAGATCAAAATGATTACAGCAAGAATACATTCAGCAAAAAGGGGTCAGTGGTGCAGCGGAAGAGTGGTGAACCCGACATGAACCGAACACGGAAGAGTAGTGAACCCGATGTGAATCTAATCCAACAGTTGAAGCAGCAGCGTACAAAATCAGAAAATTCCAGAGAGAGAAAATGCACGAAATATTGAAAAAGGATAAAATCACAGGATCAAAGAATAGAAGCTACACTAAGAATTCGAACCCCTTTCCATTGATGTCAAAGGGGGAGGAAGAGCAAGCAACAGGAGGAAGAGCAGGCAAACAAAGAAAATGTATTGCCACAAAGAAAGTGTATTGCCATCAATGCCAAAGGGGGAGACTGTTGGAAATATTTTCATTGATGGAAATGGAGGCAGCAAAGACAGAGACAGACAAAGAAGGCAGCAGATGCAAAGATAGGAAAAGAACATCAGCAGGTGAAATGTACAGCGGAGGCAGAGGCAGAGGTCGAGCAACAGAAGCAGCTAAGGCAGAGGCAGAGGCAGAGCCGTTATCATAGCAGAGGCAGAACCATTATCAGAGGCAGAACTAGAGGTAGAGCCGTTATCAGAGGCAGGAGCAGAGGCAGAGCCATTATCACAAGCAGAGGTAGAGCCATTTTTAATTTCGAGATTCGCTACCCCAGATGGAGGATACATAAACACAATTCTGGGAATCGTATAACCCAAGCGGCAAGTATATATATATACAAAACTTATTCCGAGAATCATTACCTCAGGAGGAAGGATACATAAACAATATTCCGGGAATCGTAACCCAAGCGGAAAGTATATATATACAAACAAATTTCGAGAATCGCTACCCCCCCTGGAAGGTTCACTAAAGATCGAAGCGGAAGAAAGCTTATATATATGTGCAGTGAAATACATATGATGCACCACATATATATGTAAAGGTCCATAGCATATACTTTTATATGTAGCGCAAGATCTAAATAACCAAAGGTTCTATCAAAAAGAAAAGGCTTATAAGGTGGGACCCTTTCCAATCGCATCGGATCAGTCTAATCGCATAGGATATTATAAGAGCAACGGAACATCACAACAGAAAGTTGCGATTGCGATTGAGATCCAGACATGACGGGCATATAAATTATGACTCATATATGTTTTGAATTCCGGTGAACAGTGGTCAATCGCATCGGAGTTAAGGTGGAGCATCGGAACATCACAACAGGAAGTTGTGATTGCGATTGAGATCCAGACCCGATGGGCATAGAAACTATGACTCATATATGTTTTGAGTTCCGGTGAATAGTGGTCAATCGCATCGGAGTTAAAGAGGAGCAGTGGATCACATGCAACTAAAAGTTGTGATTGAGATTGAAGACCGGACCCGATGGGTTTATAAACCACGACTGATATATGTTTGAAGTTTCATCATAACAGTGAATAATCGTAATCAGAGCATCGGAGCATTGAGACATCGATACATTCACATGAAAATTGCGATTGCAATTAATCGCAATCGGAGAAATCGCAACAGTGATCAATCACATCGGAGAAGGAGCAGGGCATCGGAGCAATATATTAAATATTGCAATTGCAATGAATCACAATCGGAATGATCATATCACATCGGAGAAACAAACATTAGATTCAAATTATCGCTGTGGGGCCCGATCCTTCCATATATTACAGTCTGTGATTCGATTTATTGTGGATTAGATCGTTATATAAGACCAAAGGCCTATCTGAGGTTTTACAACATTTGATCGCAATATATAAATACAAAGCGGCCAATACATAATGCGACTTATTATAATGGACCCACGGGCCTCGGCTTAAGGTGGAGGGTGATTATTAATATAATATGATTGTGATGTGTGGAATCGCATCGAGCCATAAAACAAAGGCCGTGGTGTATATATGTTCCGCTTGCAGAACTCACCACATCAACAAGACACTTGTTGTGTAAAGGGTTGGAATTTGCCCAGATTTAATGTCAACAATTACATAAATACAGGGGTTATGCAGCAGCCATAAACAGAAAGGCATACAAAGGAAAGAAAGGGACAAACACAGTCAAAGAAAAGACAAATGCGCAGCTAGCCAAGAGGCTGAATGAGTGAGTTGGATTTTTCATTGTAATTGAATGTAAATGTTTTTTAATTGATTTATATTGTTGTGATGCATTGGCAAGTCTCCGGAAGAGAAAAAATATCCCACTGTAATTTTAAATTGATACCTACAGTTATATTGAATAAGCAGATAAAAGGAATGAAAAGACAGAAGCCAAAGAGTCATGACTGTTCACTCCAAATTATTTGTGAAATAAAAACAGTCATGTGAGGAAATCTATAAATAATATCAACTAGATATGCATAAAAAGAGGTTAGAGAGAGAAAATATAGAGAATGCAGAGTATAGAAGAGTGAGGAAGAGAAGATTAAGAAAAGAAGAGTAGAAAGAGATGCTACAGAACATAGCTGATATCTGAGGTAAATCAGCAAACATTCAGTTTGATAAATTGAGGAAGTTGGAGCTTCCCTATCAAGTTGCAGCTTGATAGCTGTCAGTTTTAGCTGACTGAGGTTGGAGCCTCCTGTAGGTTGGTGCTTGCAGAAAATTGAAGGGATTTGGTGCTTCCTTGCAAGTTGTAGCTTGCAGAATTGCGGTTGGGACCGCCTGTAGGTTGGTGCTTGCAAAAAAACAGTGGTGAGAGGGAGTTGGAGCTTGCCTTTGCATCACAACAGTAATGAGATGTGGTTTTCTCCCTTTATGGGTTTCCACTTATATCTGGTGTCTCTGTGCATGATATTTATGTGTTGATATGATTTATATCATCTGCTTAATACCTGCTGCTCTCATATTAAGTCTACTGTTATTAATCACATATTAAGTTGGATATGAAATGAAGGTGTAAATAAGTTTAATGAAAAGTTTTAAAAGTTCATGAATGTGTTAAACTGATTCACCCCCCCCCCCCCCTCTCAGTTTAACTAAAGGTTCAACACTACTTCCCTACATAGAAGCTTGTTGGGAATCTAAAGGGGTAGGACATGGGGTTCTGCGTAGCTAACCAAAATTCTGATATATGTAAATAACTTTCCATGGATTCTGGGAACATCCTAGGAGGCTTGATTTCAAATATAATTTCATAGAAAGGGATGATGACTTGGTCAAAAATTTGATAAAAATGGTCAAAATAATTGGACTCTCATAGTATATTATGATAAATATGAGTTGGCAGAGGATTGGAGGGGGTCCATTTCCATCCCATAGCTGGGAAATCAAGAGAAAATCACAAACAATCCATAATGTAGGTTGACATGTAGAATGGAGGTATTTTATTCTTAGACACACTGTGGGAGGTACAAAAATTTAGAATGTGCTTGGCTAGGTTATTGGATAATATGGTGGCCCAATCAAAATTATATGACTCAGAAACCCCATCAGTTAAGGAAATCCAACTATCATTTTGTTGAACCTCATTCTCAATACATCATTATGATAAAAAGCCCCTTATTTTTACCAGATACCTTTTTTTTATACCTCACAATAGTTATAAATCGTACCATACCACCAATCCCCCCCAATACCTACAATATATGACTTTATTTATCATAATTTAAAAACCCCCTTTATGAATGGATGTGATAACGTATTGTTCAACAAGATGAAGTCGTCATGCTCTCAAGTAACCCTTTTTATGTGTTGACCCAACAATAAAATGATTCATGGCATATATGAGCAAAATCCTTTCAAGCCATTTCTCACAGTGAGGTAAGTGGAAATAACACACAAAAAAAATATTGGTAGTCCCATGGTTTAGGCTTGCAACGTGGCCAAGTTAAAGAACCAACAATAATTTCAACCTTCTTAGCACCAAGATCTAGTTAGAAAAGTTGCTAATATTAAGTCTGCACACCAAATTTTGAAAGAAATAATGGAATCACAATGAAAAAAATTGTGATTGTTAGGTGCCCACTTGAATCCTGATATTTCAGAAACAAACATTAATCCAACTGAGTAATTCCTACCTCACAAAGCGTAATAAACACACATTTTGTTATAGGATAACCCCCACCCACACTTTTAGAATCACAATTCATAACACTGGTTTCAAAAAGTCAAAACATGCAAAAAAATAATGTGTCTAATCCATCAAAATGGGTTATCCAAATGGAACGTTATTTCTCTATCCATGGAATTATCTTGCACAAGCTACAAGTCAAGGTCTTATATTTGGAGGCCAAATGTTGGAAGTGGTGGAAATGGTATAAAAAGGATTATAAAGGCTACATTTCCTAGAGACAATTTACGGAAATAGTTTATGCTTGTTTTGAATGTGACCCACACCACTTCAAACACCTAGAAAAATTATGTCAAATAGGAATATTTATGACTATATTACCACCTTTAAAAAATTATCAATCCACACAGGGATAATTTGATTTCTTTTTAAAAAATGTCTCATCAATGATTGCAGGGAAGCATTTCAAGCACAAAATATGGTGCAATACCCACAAACATGGTTAGAAGCTTTTGATAGAGCTAAATAAGTTGAGATGGTGATCAATGCATAAAAAAACAAACCTTTATTCACTACTCATCCTAGCCCGCTTGTGGAGACTACCCCTAGCTCATCCAACATAGAGCTAGTTCACATCCACAAGCTATCTCCCAAAGATATTATAGAATGTAAACACCTTCATATTTGTTATAATTGTGATTACTGATATTTTAAAGGGTAAATTATTTCAAATGGATCTATCCCCACATGGATACTCAAAGGAAACTCCAATTAAATATATATTGAACCAAATTTGCATGATACCTCCCCGAAATGGAAGATGAAACATGAATTTCTCTCTATGCCCTACCAAGTTGCTTGAAACCCCAAACTTTGAAATTGAATAGCTAAATCTAGTGATGGAAGGTGATTCTATAAATTTATTTTGGTAGCTCCTACAATTTTATCCATAGTAGGGTAGCACAAGACATCCATTTTTTTTTTACGTACCATATTTATTTTTTAGATTATAATCAACAATGGTGGTATGATGAAATGTGGGGACCACTCTGAAAATGTGAAACTAAAAGTTGGTGAGTTTCATCTCAAAAATCACATTTTTGTTATGGAACTGGGTAGTTTTTATACAGTTATTGGGGCATAAAGGTTATGCACTTTTGGGACCAATCACCGTAGAATTCAAATAATTATACACGAGCTTCACACAATAAGGGGAGAAACATACCCTCAAGAGGATTAAATCTATTTCTCCTGAAATTAGTGACAAACATCATACATTGGAGACGTTGTTGAAGAAATCCCACTTAGGTTTTATGGCACAATTCCATGCCATACAAGTAATTGACACCACACCATAAGAGATTCACCCTAATTTGAAGTTGGTTCTATCTAAGCATCAATAAGTGCTTGAAATGCCAAAATGTTCCCACCTTCATGTGAGGAGAATTATCATGGTATTCCCCCCATTCTAGTTAGTTATCCATCCACTATGCATCCTTACATGCACCCTTTTACAAAAAAAAAAAATGAAAATATCATTGAAGAATTTGTTGGAGTTGGAAGCCATATTTCCTAGTACTAGCCATTACTCATAATCAATGGCCAGGGTATTAAATAAGGAAGGTACTTGGCATATGTAACATGATTTATAGATTTGCAATAAGTTGACCATTGAGGGAAAATTTACTATCCCAATTATTTATGACCTCTTGTCCGAACTTCATGTTGCCAAGTTTTTCACTAAACTTGGCCTTTATTTTGGATACTACTAGATCATGATGAAAGAGGTTGATATCCATAAGATATATTTCCATTCACATGAATGAAAATATAAGTTTTTATTTATTCCTTTGGCCTTTAAAATGCTCCATTAACTCTCCAGATCCTCATGAAAAGATATTTCAACCATCCTTATGCAAATTTCCACTAGTATTCTATGATGATGTTCTAATCTATCACAAAAATTGTGAACACTACATAAAGCATATTGATAGAGCTTTGTAAGCCATACAATGCCAACAACTATTCATAAAATGCTCCAAATTTTCATTTGGGGCTTAAGAGGTTAAATACTTGGGTCACATTGTAAGTTAGGAGGGTGTACAACTTGACCCAAAGAACTCATAGTTATGTGAGATTGGCCTTGTCAATGATGAGGGGATTAAGAGGATTATTAGTACTTGCAGGATATTATAGGAAGTTTATAAAAAAACTGGAGAAAATTTCTGCTCCATTGACTTCCCCACTAAAAGTTAACGCCTTTGTTTGAAATGAGGCAACTAGATAGGTCTTCTCATAACCTGAATTATTGCCATAGATTAATCCATAGTCTCGTTGAATGGAAAGTGTGTATATAGGAACACTCCAATGCTATTACCTAGATATTTAAAGCTTTTAATATTCCACATATGAGCCAAAAGACCAAGGATCCGAACCCATATGGGTAAAAGTTCATTCGCTCGCAGCTAGCGTCAAAAAGGGTGTTCCAGAACATGAACACATCTGGCATGGAATCAATAGCACAGACACAGTTAGAATTGATATTTTCCTCTTCATGTGAACCAAAATTTAGCATAATCCACCCCTTACCCGACATGTATAACTCTGGCTCAACCTTTACTTTAGGGGTAATTTCCTCCTTGAGCCACTTCCAAACACTGTTAAGGCAGAACTTATGACCTCTCATTTTCCTCACCAGATACTTTATAACCATGTACTTTATGAATAGTTTAATTCATTTAAAAAATTAAAAACCTTAGTAAACTTTGGAAATTCAAATATTAAATCATTAACTTTTAAATAATATTAATCAAAATAAAAATATTGAAACTTTATAATGTTATCACTTTCTATTGACTTAAATATAATATTGATTAAATGATTTGTGATTACTCTAAATAAATCAAAATATTTTTTCATAGTATTAAATTATGTATTAATTTATATATATAAATTAAATGAATATAATTTTAATTTAAAAATATTTTATATAAAATTTTATTAATTTAAAATTAGTAAGTTACTATCAACCAAAATCGAAGTGTAATGATGCCAAATATTATACTTGTCACAAGTCTTATTTGACATTTAAAAATAATATTATTTTAACAAGGCCGCATATCTAACATTCCCTGTCGCTAGGTTAATTATTGAACATTAAAATTTATGAACCAGTTTCTACATTTGAATAGGAGTCTAATGTTTTGGTTTAGGATCCATTACAATTAGAAAAAGTTTGTGTTTGATTCTCCAAGCAATGTATCCAGTGTACGATGTATCATGACAACACTGTATTGTCCTACAAAACCAATAAAAGCTTTCTTCTATTTTTTTAAATATCATGATCTAAACATTTTATTAGGTAGATCCATATCCATTAAAAAAATATTTTACATTTGAATCTCCAAGTGACATATCTATGTGTCACAAAAATACTTGAATGGGCCTAATGGTTAAGAATATGTGCTTTCCTCGTACTAGATAGCAAATTCAAATTTAAAGTGGTTAGGTATGTACAACTTCCTAGATTTAGTAGTCAATTAGTAGCAAAGAGGTAGGTCCCTTGTCTCACACATAAGAGAGTCTCATAATCCAATTTGGTGTAGGCTTCTCTATAATCTTAAAATCAACATATAATTATTAATATTACTATGTTACCTTACAAATAAATAAAAATGAATACCTTGTTGAACACCTTTATTTATTTTTTAATAAATATTTATATTTATTAATAAAGAATTTCATCCCTATAACAAGTTACATATATTTAATATGTTGGAGAGGGAAATTAGGTTTTAACTTTATAATTACTTATGAAAAATGTTTTATCAATAAAAAGAAATTGTGAAATTGATTAAATCTAATTTTTATAACCACATTGATAAGTAAATAAATTTAAATTTTCTCTTGTAAATTATTTATTAGCAAGTTATAATTGAGAGAATTTTGATTTAAAAATTTTCACCTATTTAAAATAATCTAAATAAAAAAATTGTGAAAATGTTGATAAATTATTAAAATGTATTTTATTCTAAAAAAATAAATTTATCTATTATATTATAAATAATTAAATCATCTAATATATTTACATTTACATTTCAACGTGTGTGTGTGTGTGTGTGTGTGTGTATATATATATATATATATATAATAATTTAAATTTAACTTTCAACATATATATATATTATAAAAATTTGAAACATTCTCTTGTTTAACTGCAGGAGTCAAACCTTGATGTAATATAACCCTCACCAATGGGATCCACGTCTGGCCATGTGAATTGACCTTTTGCTTGTTGGGGGTGAGATTTGGAGGCCATGGAATTCACTTAAACAATGGAACACCTTCTTTTCAATCGGATGAATAAGTACAACCATTTTCAACGTTCATAATTCCTTTTGATTTCTAACCTTCACCCTTGCCAACGTTTGAAACGCGTCGACCTTGTTCTTTTGCATGTGATTATTACCGAAAGAATTTCTACTAATTTATATTATGGATCACAGAAGCTTAGATTCCAAAAATGAATATCTAGTAATAATAATAATAATTAGTTCAAACCTAAATAAATAAAATAAAATAATTAATAATTAATAAAATCAATATAATAATATAAAAATAATAAAAATAATATTTGGGTCAGACTTAAATAATAAAAATAATTAATTCTAAAAACTTAAAAATAAATAAATATAATAAATGGTCAAACTTAAACACAAAATATTTGAGTCAAACCTAAATAATCACAACACTAAAATAAAAATATTATTTGGGTCAAACAAAAACAATTAATTATAGAAATTTAAAAGAAAATAAAAATAATAATGATTAAACTTAATAATAATAATAATAATAAATAATGAATTACAACATCGCTTTGCTAGGATTTCATCACCTAGGGTTTTGCTAGGTAGACCGCAACCCTCCACGTCGTCAGACCTGCTCTACCTAGTCGTGCGCCGTGTCTGCAGGGCCCTTAATCATTCCTGGCCCCGGTGGAAGCCCACATGTTAGGCCCCCCACTACGGTGGGAGGGGCCACAATCCTATCGCAACGTAGCAAACCAGACTCCCTTCATGCAAGGACAAATTCCTAATGGACCTAATGGCTCCTCTACGGCTGTAGAAACCTTAGTCATGGGGGCACAATGGCAAGAAAAGGAGGGTAAGATTCGATGCCTTCTAGAGGCAACAATCAACCCCAATTTGTTCATCCCGAACAACCGCCTAGAAAAAGCTCGACAATATATGAAAGATAATTCAATGATCTACAAGTTCTTGGGGATCTGGCCATAAGAACAAGACATTATAGCTTGGATCCAGAACAAGTGGTCCCCGAAAGGGAATATTGAGCTTCAGATCGGCCAAAGGGTTCTTTACAGTGATCTTTGAAGATCTAGAGGCCTTTAAGCATATCTTTGAAAATGGCCCTTACTTCATGGGTAGTGCATGCCTCTTCATTCACTATTGGGAGGAATGCTACAACCTAGAAAAAGAGGAGTTCACTGCGGCCTCGATTTGGGTGGGATTCTACTCCCTCCCCAATCATTTCTGGGAGCTGGGTATCCTGGAAGGAATCAGGAACTCAATAGTAGCATTTGTCAAAACCTAGAAAATCACTAAACGACGACGGCATGCGACCTATGCCCAGATCTATGTCCATATGAACATCTCTCAACCCTTGTTGTAATTTATTGACCTGATCTACCACGACTCCACTTGGACTTAACCGCTGGACTATGACCACATCCCTTTCAAATGTCGCGGATGTCATGAATATGGCCATCTCTTCTGAGGCTGCCCATTAACCGTAGCTGAAGAAGCTCGTGCAGCTGCGATGGCCAAGGACGGTGATTGCTTCCAATCAGTCTAAGGGTGTTCCAAGATGAATCAATCCCCGCAACCCACTCCTCCTGACCGCTCGGGCTCTTAAGCGCATGACTGCCCCGAGGCACATGGTCATTTCGAGTTGCCTCAAGCCCCGAATTTCCCTCTAAAATCGATGCCTCTTGCATCAAAAAACTCCTTTGAAGTTTTGGCCAATGAATCCTTGGCCCTCATCCCCTTCCCCCCCCCCCCCTCTCTTCCTAGGCTCTCCCCTCTTCATCCCAGGGTGCTCCATAATATATGGACATAGATAAGTTACTCTCCACCCCTGGGGATAAGCTCTCATCCAAAAGGAAGATCTCGGAACACACTGAATCAAATAGATGAACACAATAGATCCTAAGGAAAACAAGCTAGATCCTAGAAGTTGAGGAGCGACAGAACAGACTTAGTGCAGAGGAGAAAAAGCTTCTTGAAATCTTCAAAAGCTCGAGCAAAACAGGAATGAAGGATATTCCAAGTAACCAACTGGACCACCTTGGAACCCTCTTCACTCAATGGGTGGCTCGTTCTGGACGAGTAGAATCAGATCTCCACAATATAGGAAGAGAGGGGAATCCCCTCACCATCATCATTCAAGACCCTGCAGGAAACGAGAAAAAAAAGAAGGGCTGCAAATCCACTAAAGAGCTTATCCGTGAAGCATGAGAACTTTTTCTAAACTCAGGATAGATGGGACAGTTGACGATTTTATTTCCTAGATTCGACACACCTTCCTCATGAAGATCATGTCATGGAATATCAGGGGCTTCAGTAGCCCAGGGAATATATGATCTCTTCGAGATAAAATCAGAAAGTACAAGCTAGATATAGTTATCCTACAAGAGACGAAGGTGCCCACCGATAAAGTTTAGGAAAACAACCAAAGATGCTGGAGGAACAACCAAGTTATGAAAATCGAAGCCACCGATTCGTGGGGGGTCTTGCAATTCTCAGGGAGCCAGGGAGGGTTACCTTGAAAGACTAGGTTGGAACTAAATTCACGCTATCAGCCTAGATTTGATTGATAACTAAGCACCGATGGAGGAGCCTAATTGCATTCTACGGGCCACCCATGCCTTGTGACAAAACAATGTTCCTCATGCACCTGTATCATCTCAACAGGTCATGGGCTCAGCATTTTGGATCTTGGGAGGTGATTTCAATATGATCCTTAATTTGGAAGAAAAGCATGGGGATGTCTGGCATCTAGACCCAACCTCGCATGCCTTCAGTGACACAATAGAGGATCTTTGCCTTGTGGATGTCATCCCTCGCCAAGGTTTTCACACTTGGAACAATCGCCGGGGGGGAGAGCACTAGGTCGCCTGTAGGTTGGATAGGTTTGTCTTCTCAGAGCACCTCATGATGACAGATCCACGAATCTCCTCAGAGATCCTCCCCTCCATTGGATCGGATCACTGGCCCATCAGTGTGGATCTAACTACATCAACGGCTCCCCCCACCTCGCCGTGCATTTCATCTAGGTTCGAAAGCTTATGGATGTGGCATCTGTGATTCATTGATCAATTAGCCTTGTGGTAGATAGGCCTGGGTACACCACCTGACAATAAAATACAATAGTTTCAGAAAACGTTGCAAGGCCTCAAGGGGCCATATCAAAGCATGGAACTAGGAAACCATCAGCAACATCGTCGATAAGAAGAGACAGTTGGAAGCTAGCTTGGAGGTAGTCGAACAACACGTCATCCAGGAGGGCCGCACTGAAGATCTGGCCAAAATAGAGGAACTCATAATCAAATAAATTTAGGAGGAAAAGAGGAAAAATCCCTTGGAAATTTACGAGGAAAAGAATAAATCTCAGTATTGACCGGGACCAAAAAAAAGTAACAAATAATGTGTTGAGCCACAATATTTGTCTTACCACGAACGAAACATAAAGAAGAAGAAGTAGCAAATGACTTGTTGAGCCATAGTATTTTACGTACCATGAACTAATTTTCTATACCTATTCCAACAACTTTTGTGAGTTCCAACTTGCAATATCTCCTCATATCTCGCCCTGCCGGATACAGAGACTATATTTTCCCTCTCTATTGCCTGCACCATACGAAGAGTGTTTTTTCTTGCCTTATTGCCTTACCATGGCCCACTTTATGTGTTTTTAATAAATCATATGATGAAATGCACAACGTCTTGCAATTCAATTTGCATTATTAAACACCAACCATTTTTCCATAAGTTTGTTGAATACACCTTGAATTTGATTTTTTTTTTTCATTACTAAACACCAACCATTTTTCCATAATTTTATTGAATATACCTAGAATTTGATTTTTTTTTTCTCAACTCCACAGTCACCATAGCAATGGAGACTGAATTGAAGTACTTGCGCAATCTCAAGGCTTTGATGACTTCAAAACGGAGGTTTCATTTTCCTCTTGTATTTTCTTTTTCCATATCATTGTCTCCCTCACAAGTAAACCATTTTATATGAGTTTCTTCCTAATTTGAGATAAAATTAATTTAAATTGAAAATATTTGGTTTGCAAAAAACTAATAACCAATAATGTTTAAGAAATTTTCAATGCATTTCATCGTCAAATAATAAATTTATATTTCCTTGTTTTCAAAAAATTAATATCTAATTTTCAATAACTATGTAATGGATTTCATTATAAAATAATAAATTTATATTTCTTTTAAATTAAATTTAAAAAAAATTAATGTTTTTATTAGTGGATAATGAAGCTGATTTATAGTTTGATTGTATTGAGATATTTTATACTCTTAAAGAAAGATGTTATCAAGTAATATTATGTGAAAACAAAAAATAAAAAAACTTTGATTTATGAAGGAATGATCAATTTTTTTCCATATAAATTTGTATTATTTAATATAAAAAATTAATACATAATATATAATTAAATGCTATAATTTATATTTTAATCTTTTTTAATACTTGATAATCAAAATGAATTAATATTAATTTAATATAATTAAAACATAAGTTTAAAAAATTTATTAACCTTTTTTAAATAATTATCTATATTGTTTTGGTCAATTTTATTTTATATTATAAATTATATAAAATAATATGTCTTAAATTTAATAAAAATCATATATATATATATATATATATATATATATATATATATATATATATATAATTTTATAAAAAATTAATTAAAAAATGTATTTGAATTTAAGTTTCCATATCATGAAAAGTAAGAAAACTTTCAGTAAAAATCATATCATCGGAGTTTTGTGGACGTGTTTTTAACCATCCATTGTAGTTCATGGCCAGCACAAGATGAAGAACCTCATCTTGAAATCAATTTAAATAGATGAATATAATTTTTTTTTAGTCATAATGGTTATATTTGACTAAATAAATAGTAGTTTAATATAAAGAAATAATTGTTAGAACATAGTTGTTAATATTGAATTAAGGAGAATAATTAATGAAAAGAATTCTTTTAATGAAATGAATATCTAAAAATAATAATAAAAATAATATTTAATTCAAACCTAAATAAATAAAATAAAATAAAATAATTAATAAAATCAATATAAAAATAATATTTGGGTCAAACTTAAATAATCAAAACAATTATTTCTAAAAACTTAAAAATAAATAAAAATAACAAATCATCAAACTTAAACACAAAATATTTTAGTCAAACCTAAATAATCAAAACTCTAAAATAAAATTATTATTTGGGTCAAACAAAAACAATTAATTCTAAAAATTTGAAAGAAAATAAAAATAATAGTGATCAAAATTAATAATAATAATAATAATAATAATAAATAATGACTTACAACATCGCTCTGCTAGGATTTCATCAACTAGTGTTTCGCTAGCCAGACCACAACCCTCCTCATTGTTAGGCCTGCTTTTCCTAGTCGTGTGTTGTGTCTGCAGGGCCTTGCATCGTTCCAGGCCTGGGTGGAAGCCCACATGTCAGGCCCCCCGCTGTGGTGGGAGGGGCCGCAGTCCTACCGCGACGCAGCAAACCAGACTCCCTTCGTGCAAGGAAAGATGCCCAATGGACCTAATGGCTCTTATACGGCTGCAGAAACCCCAGTCATGGGGGCACAATGGCAAGCAAAGGAGGGTAAGATTCGATGCCTTCCAAAGGCAGCAGTCAAACCCAAATTTGTCATCCCGAACAACCACCTAGAAAAAGCTCGACAATATATGAAAGATCATGTAATGATTTGCAAGTTTTTGGGGATCTGGCAACAAGAATAGGACATTCTAGCTTGGATCCAGAACAAGTGGGCCCCTAAAGGAAATATTGAGCTTCGGATTAGGGCCAAAGGGTTCTTTAAAATGATCTTTGAATATCTAGAGGACCATAAGTGAATCTTCGAAAATGACCCTTACTTCATGGGCAGTGCATGCCTCTTCATTCACTATTGGGAGGAATGATACAACCTAGAAAAAGAGGAGTTCACTGCGGCCCCGATTTGGGTGCGACTCTACTCCCTCCTTGATGATTTCTGGGAGCCGGATATCCTGGAAGGAAACGGGAACTCAATAGGAGTGTTTGTCAAAACCTCAGAAATCACTAAACAACAAAGGAATGTAACCTATGCCTAGATCTGTGTCCATATGAACATCTCTCAACCCCTGTCGGAATATATCGACTTGATCTACCACGACTCCACCTGGACCCAACCGCTAGACTATGAGCACATCCCTTTCAAATGTCATATATGTCATGAATATTGCCATCTCTTCGGAGACTACCATTAACCATAGCCGAAGAAGCTCATGCAGATGCGATGGCCAAGGATGGTGATGGCTTCCAATCAGTTCAAGGGCATCGTTCCAAGCCGAACCCACCCACTCAGCCCACTCCTCCTGACTGCTTGGGCTCTCAAGCGCATGGCCGCCCCTAGGCACATGGTTGGCCTTAGTCGCCTCAAGCCCAAAATTCCCCCTTGAAATCGACGCCTCATGCATCAAAAAAATCCTTTGAAGTTTTGGCCAATGAATCCTTGGCCCTTATCCTCTCCCCCCCCCTTCCCAGGCTCTCCCCTCTTCATCCTAGGGCGCTCCATAATATATGGACATAGATAAGTTACTCTCCACCCCTGGGGATAATATCTCATCCAAAAGAAAGATCCTGGAACACACTGAATCAGATAGACGAACACAGAAGATCCTAAGGAAAATAAGAAATATCCTAGAAGTTGAAGAGTGACAGAATAGACTCAGTGCAGAGGAGAAAAATCTGGTTGAAATCTTCAAGAGCTTGAGAAAAACATACATCAATGATATTCCAGGTAACCAATTGAACCACTTTGGAGCCCTCTTCACTTAATGGACAGCTCGTTATGGAGGAGAGGAATCAGATCTCCACAATATGGGCACAGATGGGAATCCCCTCAGCATCATCATTCAAGACCCTGGAGGAAATGAGAGAAATGAGAAGGGTTGCAAATCCACCAAAGAGCTTATTTGTGAAGAAGGAGAACTTGTGTTAAAATCAAGATAGATGGGACAATTGATGGATTTATTTCCTAGATCCAACACACCTTCCTCATGAAGATCATGTCATGGAATGTCAAGGCCTTCAGTAGCCCGGGGAAGATCCGATCTCTTCGAGATAAAATTGGAAAGTACAAGCCAGAGATAGTTATCCTACAAGAGACGAAGGTGCCCACCGATAAAGTTCAGGAAAACTACCAGAGATGCTGGAGGAACAACCGAGTTATGACAATCTAGGCCACCGGATCTGCGGGGGCTCTTGCAATTCTATAGGACCCAGGGAGGGTTATCTTGAAAGACTGGGTCAGGACTAAATTCACGCTATCAACCTAGATTTTATTGATAGGTGAGCACCGATAGAGGAGCCTAATTGCAGTCTACAAGCCGCCCACGTCTCGTGACAAAACAATGTTCCTCATGCACCTGTATCATCTCAGCAGGTCATGAGCTTAGCAGGATTGGATGTTGGGAGGTGATTTCAATCTGATCCGTAATCTAGAAGAAAAGTGTGGGGGTGTCTGGAGTCTATACCTAGCCTCGCATGTCGTCAATGACACTATAGAGGATCTCTGCCTTATGGATATCATCCCTCGCCAAGGTCTACGCACTTGGAACAATCGTCAGAGGGGAGAGCACCAGCTCGGCTGTAGGTTGGATAGGTTTGTCTTCTCAGAGCATGTCATGATGACAGATCCCTGACTCTCCTCAAAGATCCTCCCCTCCATTAGATCAGATCACTGGCCCATCAGTGTGGATCTAACTGCATCAACCCCCCCTCCCTGCGCAGTCTGTTTAGGTTCGAAAGCTTCTGGCTATAGAATCTGAGATTGATTGATCAATTAGCCTCATGGTGGATAGGCCCGGGTACACCACCTGGTAACAAAATACAATCATTTCAAAAAACATTGCAAGGCCTCAAGGGCCATATCAAAGCTTGGAACCTGGAAACCTTTGGCAAAATCTTGGATGAGAAGAGACAGTTGGAAGCTAACCTAGAGGTAGTCGAACAACACATCATCCAAGAGGGCTGCACTAAATATCTGGCCAAAACAGAGGAACTCTTAATCAAATATCTGGAGGAACAAAAACAACAAGAGGAAATTTTATGGCGGCAGAAATCCATAATTCGATGGCTAAGAGAAGGAGAATGGAACACCAAATTCTTCCACCAATCTATGATTCAACATCGTCAATAGAATATAATCACATTCATACAGGCGACTGATGGCTCCCATCTAGAGTGCCATGAATACATTGAGACAAAGCTTCATGATTCCTTCTCCTCATTACTGCAGGATGAAGGGTATGATAGAATAGAGGCTTTGCATAATGTTAGTGTGAATTCTAATTGCAAGCGTACGAAAAAGTCTCACTTTAGCTATGCATAACAAACATCCCTAACATCAAATGTGGCTGTAAATTTCCTTAACTCCATAGTATGTGATTAGAATAAATGCTACAAAAATCCAGATCTATGCAGTTAAAGATATTAAACAACGAAAATAAACAAGAGTTGCTCCATACATCCAATAGACAAGACAAGAATTTATAAATAATTTTTTGTATTATGACACCTGGGAAGGGAACACAGAAATATGTTACCAGTCCCCCTCAATGGGATGGGTTCTTATATGTCCTCAGCGCTTCAGATCGAATATCTCTCTCTCTTGATGGTGCAGAAAACCCAGAAAAATAGAACTCAAAGGGAGTTCACAAGCAAAAGTAGAAAAAATATGACAATGATGGAGGATCAAAGTGAAACCAAAGTATAGATCAAAAGGTGATAAAAAAGGTAGTGAATGAATGGAATAATCCTTTTATTTATAACAAAATATTGAGTTAGTCTAGATATTGGTGCATAATTAAAATATTATTAACCAAATCTAGATCCAACTTACTTGGAATATTTTATTATTTTGGTGGAGGGAAAAGGAATTTAGAATTGGTTAAATCCCTTTATTTAGAAATAATAAATAAATAAATGATTTATTTATTATTTCAAGGATGAGGTTAAGGAATAATTAAATAAATAATTATTTATTTAATTATTTAAAAATGATTTAGTCAAATTCAATAAGGAATATTATTAAATAATGATTTAAATTATTATTCCTAGAGAATAATAAGATAAATAATAATTTATCTGATTAATTCTCATGTTTTGGGTTAAATATGACTAGGAATATTAATTAAATAGTGGTTTAGTTAATTATCCTTAGAGGAAAATCAAACAAATAAGGATTTATTTAATTATTCCTCATGGGGTTTCCTGTTTAGACCAGAAATAATTTAATAAACTATGGGTTATTAAATTGTTTCTCATAGTGAAAGTAATTTTACTATGGTAAAATTGGTCTTACATGGTCTACTTTATTCCATCTAATAGTAATAGGTTATGTTGTGAAACCAACTCCAAAAATAGAACAAAAGAGATATCAACGACTTATAAATAAGCCACTTCGAGGGGGCAACCTCCAATGCATTACATGAATGAAAAATTCTTGGATGATACAAATTACGAAACCTCCTTTCTATATATAGGAGTCCATGGGGTCACAATGTAATCCTAGTGGGGCCACAATGTAATCGTAGCCGACCTAACAATAATAATTTAAGCGCGCAATAATAACAATATGGGGGTTACAGGGGTACAATAATAACAATAAGGGGGTTACACTAACAACAATAAGGGACTATACTAGTAATATAGGGACCTAACATGCCCCTCTCCTTCAAAAAAGTGTTGTCCTCAACGCTTGAGTAGCTCCGGGTGCTTCTGTATAAAATTCTCATCCTCCCATGTAGAATCTTCAGTGGGTAAGTTCTTCCACTTGATGAGATACTCTGAAATTGATCGATTTCGTAGCTGTCGAGTTCTTGTTTCCATGACCGCTTCAGGTTCCAATATGATTTTTACTTCCTCATCAAGTTCTGGCAATATTGTTTGAACTGGAAGATTTTCACCTATAACCTTCTTTAAGCATGAAACATGGAAAACTGGATGTACTCGCGAAGAAGCAGGAAGCTCCAATTTGTATGCCATAGTACCAATCTTTTGCAACACCTTGTAAGAACCATAGTACTTTGGCGATAATTTATTATCCTTCTTTGCTTGCTTGAGGGACATTTGTTTGTATGGTTGTAGCCGTAAAAATACCCAATCTCCTACATCAAAACTTCTCTCGTTACGATGTTGATCTGCCTGTTGTTTCATTCGATTTTGTGCCAAATTCAGGTTATCCTTTAAGAGTTGGAGAACTTCTTGCTGATGCTCGATGTGATCTTCCACTGCTTGAACCTTCGAATTTTCCCTTAAAGATGATGTGATGAATGGTGGATGATATCCATAAAGTGCCATAAATGGGGTCATTTTTGCTGCAGTATGGAAGGAAGTGTTATACCACCATTCAGCAAGAGGTAACCACTTGACCCATTGTGTTTGTTTATCAGATACAAAACAACAAAAATATCCTTCCAAACATTTATTTACTATCTCAGTTTGACCATCAGATTGAGGATGATAAGATGAGCTATGAGCTAATTGAGTACCCAAACAAGAAAATAACTCCATCCAAAAATTTCCGGTAAAAATGGGATCTCTGTCGCTCACAATAACCCTTGGGCTTCCATGTAGCTTTTGAATTCTGTCCATAAATGTAGTAGCAACTGTACTTGCTTTAAATGGATGAGATAATGCGCAAAAGTGTGCATACTTGGTAAGTCTATCAACTACCACCATGATGACACTCTTTCCTTCGGACTTAGGTAAACCTGTGATAAAATCCATTGAAATCTCCTCCCAACGTTGACTTGGAATGGATAAAGGTTGTAGAAGTCCGGGGGTCTTAATTGTTTCCACTTTATTCTGCTGGCAAACCAAACATTCCGCCACAAACTTTTGAATATCAGATTTAAGGCCATCCCAAAAAAATTCTTTCTTCACCTGTGGTAAGTTTTTAAAAATCCTGAGTGTCCTCCTAAAGGAGAAGTGTGCAATTCCAGAAGAATCTTTTGTTTTAGTTGGGAATTCTTACAAAGATATAAGCGATCTTTGTACCATAAGGAATCATTTTTCCAACTAAATGTATCCGATGTACTAGGATCTTGCTGCAACTTTTGAATGAGTGTCCATACATCTTTGTCCTTCTTCCATTCATCTCTTGCTTCGGTTATCCAATCTGGTTGGATAATAGAAATGGCACAAAGCAATGCTTCCACCTCTTCATTCTTTCTTGAGAGTGTATCTGCAACAACATTAAGCTTCCATTTTTTGTAGATTATTTCAAAGTCATAACCCAACATCTTTGTGACCCATTTTTGCTGCTCTTCTGAAGATAGTCTTTGTTCTAAAAAGTGTTTAAGACTATCATGATCAGTTTTTACCTTGAAGTGTCTTCCCATTAGGTAAGTTCTCCATTTCTTTAGTGCATGCAGTATTACTAACATTTCCTTCTCATAAATAGGTTTCTGTAAATACTTTCCTTTGATTGGACGACTTTCAAAAGCAATGGGTCTTCCTTCCTGCATTAAAACTGCACCAATTCCATTTCCTGAGGCATCACATTCCACAATAAAGGTTTTGTGAAGTCTGGGGTAGCTAAGACCGGTGCTAGGCACATTGCTTCTTTAAAATGTTCAAAGGCCTTAGTTGCTTCAGGAGTCCATGAAAATGCATCTTTCTTCAATAATGTTGTTAGAAGTGCTGCTATTCTCCCATAATTCTTAACAAACTTGCGATAATACCCTGTTAACCCGAGAAATCCTTGCAACTGCTTTATGGTTGTGGGGACTTTCCATTCCTTAATGGCTTTAATTTTGTTGGGGTCTACCTTAACACCCTCGTGAGATACAATATGACCCAGATATTCCACCTCTTGTACTCCAAAGAAACATTTGGATGTTTTTGCATATAATTGTTTCTCCTGCAATAGTTTGAGCACCCTGTCAACATGTTCAACATGATACTTCCAAGACCTGCTGTAGATTAGTATATCATCAAAAAATACTAGCAAAAATTTTCTAAGGAAGGGTTTGAAAATGGAATTCATCAACCCTTGAAATGTAGAAGGTGCATTGGTAAGGCCAAAAGGCATGACCAAAAATTCATAATGACCCTCATGAGTTCGAAATTCTGTTTTTGGAATATCTTCGGTCTTCATTCTAATTTGATGATATCCTGAATGAAGATCCAACTTGGTAAAATAAATTGCTCCATGTAATTCATCCAATAATTCATCAATCACAGGAATGGGAAATTTATCTTTAATGGTGAGCTTATTGAGCTCCCTATAATCTAGACACATGCACCATGATCGATCCTTCTTGTGTACCAATACTACAGGAGCAGAGAAAGAACTTTGACTAGGTTGAATTATACCTGCCTCTAACATTTCTGCAATCATACGTTCAATTTCTCTCTTTTGGAAGTAAGGATATCTATAAGGCCTGATGTTTGGAGGAACACTTCCCGGAATCAAATGAATAGCATGATCATGATCACGAATAGGTGGGAGTCCTTTGGGAGTTTCAAACACCTTGGAATGATTGTCCAAGACTTGTTGGAGATCTATAGAAATAGATGATTTTGATGTTGGAACTTCTAGTGAGCATAATTGTGCAATTAAGCCTCATTGTTATTTCTTTAGAAGCTTTGTCATGACATTAGAACTTATTATCTTTCCCAGCATCCCTGAAATACCCCGTAATTCGACTTCCTTTCCTTCTAAAAAAAATTTCAAAAAAAGTTCTTGAAAATTAAAAGCTACCGTCCCCAAAGATTGTAACCATTGTACTCCTAGTACATGAACATCAACACCTCCCATAGGAATGGAAATCATTGGAATATTAAATAGATATTCCCCCATGGTTAGCTTGATATTATGGCATTTTCCAGAGCAATTTATAGTTCCTCCATTTGCAACCATCACTTGACATTCTGGTGCTGGGTATAGGAAACAATTCAATTTCTTGGCTACCTTACAATGAATAAAATTATGGGTGCTACCTGAATCAATCAACACTATTACTTTTTTCTTCTTGATATGTCCTTCTATCCTGAGAGTTTGGGGAGTGGTAATTCCTGCCAATGCATTACACGATATGGTCGGACTCATTTCTTCCTCTTCTAGGGCTGGTTCCTGGTGTATATCCTCTTCTTGTTCATTTTCTTCTTCCTCTTCACAATCTATGTAAAATAATTTATTCTCAACACACTTATGACCTTTAGTGTATTTGTTATCACAACTATATCAAATCCCTTTTGCTCTTTTTTCTTCCAATTGTGGTGGTGTCAACCTTGTAGGTTGTGGAAATCTAGGCGTAGCAATACTTCCTTCTTTATAGAAGTGAGTGGAAGGCTTCCTTGTCGCCATAATTTTACATTCAATTTTTCTTGCTAACCTGAATGCCTTCTCCAATGAATCAGGTTCCAAAATGTGAACTTCATGTTGGATGTTATCCTTTAATGTACCTATGAAGAGATCAATCCCATGTTCCTATGGAATATCAGTTACCCTTATATTCAATTTTTGGAAGTCCTCAATGTGTTGCCCCATTAAACCCTTTTGTTTGAGATTTATCAATTGGCTAAAGAAGGTGTTGCTCTTTGTATCATCATAATGTGCTATCGTTTCCTCCGTAAAAATTTACCAAGTGACAATTTTTTTACGGGAGAAAAGCCATCGATACCATACAAATGTATTTTGTTCTAAATGTAAAGTTGAAATGCGTACCTTTTGTGTGTTTTTCACATTATGGAGATCAAAATATTTCTCCATCTGTAGTATTCATGTTACAGGATCCTTTCCATCAAACTTCCTCATAACCATTTTTGGAATATGGTGGTTCTGCCCTCCAACATTATAGTTTATGAAGTCACGATTAACATTTATTTTGTTCTCATCATGAGTTTCCTCTACTATCTTTTCACCATTAAGAAACATTTCTTGTATCAACTTTGTCAAACCTTCCATGTCTGCTTTTAGATCATTCTTCATGTTTTCCATGTTGTTTTTCATGTCATCCATCTTAGCTTCCATGCCAGCTTCCATGCCATCTACGCCTTTATTCAAACCATCCATATTAGCTTCCATGCCTTTCTTCAAACCACCCATCTTCGCTTCCACACCTTTCTTCAAAACTTCCATTTCATTTTTTGTTGCTCTTTGCGAGATCGAAATTTGGTGTACTTGCTCTTGTAATTTTGATAGATCATGTTGCAATTCTTCATCTTCATGAGTCATAGTAGAGCCTTCTGAAGGCTTAATGGGTGTTGAATTATTTTTACGGGGCATTCTTTTAGAACCCAATACTGATATATATTCTACAATATGCCCTTGGAATCAATTCAAATTGATTCTTCAAACAAGACTTATGCAATTCGGTAAAACTTACACACCTTTTTCTTGGTTTTGAAGAGCTCGATATTTAAATTGGATTATCTCTGTGGTTACAACTCTTCAATATTTGAAATTTCGCACTGAGTTAGCCTTCTAAATCCTCTTTTTAATGCCATAGGTCTGAGCTAATTTGGATTCTTCAAGATAAATTTATGTCCAATCTCCCACAATGACCTAATTATGGAATGTTTTAGTAGATCGAACTTGTACAGCTTGCCACGTGTCACCGTTTCATCTTTTTGTTCTAAAATTGATAGTAAAGAAAACAAAGTCCATGCACTTGTGGCCACCTCTTACAGAACTCCAATCCGATGCTCAGAGAGAGAGTTATGAATATTTTCCCATGATCACCTCTTTGAGATGAAATTCAGGAGGCTGAAAAAGTACTACATTCCACAAATCATATCTCCGCAAATATTGCGAACCAAGCTCTGAAATTTTTCAATGGGTTTCCTCAGGATTTCAGCTTTGCGCCCTAAAAATTTCAGATTCTGAACCTTTGTATAAAAAAATTTATAGCTCAAATGCCACGATGACCTGTTTAGATTAAATTGGGGAGCCTACAAAAATACCTAACTTCCACAGAACATATCTCCGAAAATATTAGGAACCAAGCTCTAAAATTTTGCGATGATGTTCCTCAGGATTTCAGCTTCACACCCTAAATATTTCAGCTTCTGAAACTTTGTAGAAAAAATTTATAACGAAAATTCCATGATGACCTGTTTGGAGCAGCGAAACCCTAGAATCCAAAGCTCTGATACCAAATGTTGGTAAACCAGCTCTGAAAATAGAAGAACAGAGATATCAACGACTTAGAAATAAGCCACTTCGAGGGGGCAACCTCAAATACATAACATGAATGAAAAATTATTGGATGATACAAATTACAAAACCTCCTTTCTATATATAGGAGTCCATGGGGTCACAATTTAATCCTAGTGGGGCCACAATGTAATCCTAGCCGACCTAACAATAATAATTTAAGGACACAATAATAACAATATGGGGGTTACAGGGGTACAATAATGACAATAAGGGGGTTACACTAACAACAATAAGGGACTATATTAGTAATATAGGGACCTAACAGGTTAGATGACCAAAAATTTGTGTAACAGATTGCCTCCCAACGTGCGAGCGTTAGGAGCTAATCGTATGACCAAAGTACATTGTAAGAACACAATCACTAGACACCGAAGGGGAGTTAGAGAGAGAAATATAAGATGAATTAAAGTGAGAGAGGACAAGACCCTGAGGATGCGAGACTTACAGGTGCGACAAGTCACTTTTATGAGTGAGTACCTGTTTTCAATGAGGCAGGGGAGTCATACCTATGCCCACTGAGATGACAAAGTACAAATAATAATGGTGCGCCCAACAAACATGGGACTGAGCTATATAGTACATGCTAGCATAAACATGGGCTAGATAAAAAACATAACGTATCCCACATACATATTGTGTTTGGGACAATAACTAGGACTTATACAATAATATATGAGTACATGAGATATAATAACAACCAAAGGGGCCTTGTAAAATAGGAAAGGGCTCTGAAAATCTGAATGATACATGCAAACTAAAAGGTGTTGCAAGTAGCTAAGGCCAGAACCATCAAATCTGCGGAGCTGCATCCAAGGCTGTAGTAAAAAAGGTCATCCGGGTATGTGGGGGGCTACCTTAAGGGCCACCTGCTCATGAGGTCTGAAACATCTCACACACACCTGGGAATCACTAGTCCAATTTGCTGAATCACCAAACCATCAAGTATATGGATCTCGATCATGCCATAAGGAGAGGGAACTGAGAAAAAATCAAGTCAAAGGGAAATAAAGGGTCCCTTTGTCTGATCCGAGGCACCGAACAAGAGTGGAAGATGGAACCAAGGTACACCACCCTCTAGACATGTCTTTTGGAATGAATAAGCTGATGTCGACAGAAGGAGGTTCGCCATAGGTGAGGCAATGAGGAATCCTCAACTGAGGCACGAGGGATAATAGTAGAGCAACTGATAGACTGACACTAGGGATGATCGTGGAATGGGGGGTATTGAGTAGCGGGCTGACGACTTCCCTTATTAGAGCAGAAAGGGCATGAATGACCTGGCAGCTACTGACTCGACTCTGGAGGGGATAGGGGACAATATGAATGAAGGAAAAAATGTGCGACATAAGAGAGGTACAAAGCAATGAAGGTTGGAAGATGGTGACGGGAGACAAAAGGAACTTGAGATAGACTCTATGGATGCGATGATGAATCAACTCGGATGCTCTAAACAAGCGCGACTCGATGATGCTACCACACAGAATAGGCACGGTGGGGACAATAATAACATGATTAAAATATGTTTACTCATGAATAAAATTTATACGAGCATTGATAAGTATGAAGGCAAAGTGGTGCCCCAAGTACAAGTATTGCAAGTGAAGAAATTCGATTTTGAGAAGCGGCAAAGTGACACTTTTTGGAAAAAAGGCTTTCGGGTGAAGTATCAAATCACCAAAAAAAAAAGGATACCCATTTGAGTGCTCGGTGAGAGATTTCCAATGGTGCTGATGGTTCATCAAACCGAGTTAGGGTTTGGTCGTAATTGGCGAAATAAAAATTTGGGGTTTTTCTTTTAATAAGGCAATTTCCCTCTAATTCGATTCATTTGCAAGTGTCGTTGTGGTGAATGTAGAGAGGAGAAAAGGCCTTAAATCTTACGGTGATCATAGTGGAAAAACTGACCGTTGGAATCAAGATCCGCGACTTTCAGGTAGGTGACCATACTTGTCTAAAGGTGGCCTTAATGCTTCTTGGAAGGATGGTCCTGGTGAATAATCAAGGTAAGAAAAGAATACGAGAATGAACTGCTAGAGAATGTCTAGAATCATCCCCACCCGCCAAGACAAATAGAGGGACCAAGTGGTAAGTATGGTATCACACAAAGTAGAATATTTGAAGATAAGGTATCAAACATCTATGATATATGGCTCATCGGAGAGGATGATAGGTTCAACTATCCAAGGAATGGTAGGATAATCGACCATACATAGATCGGTTGTGTCTAGGCCAAGACTTTGGTTACTCAAGCGAGAAGGTGGCAAGTGGTGCCATCATGCCCCCAAGCATGTGATACTGCCCCCAAGCATATGTGATGGAGGGGATATGCAAAGGTGATAATGATGCCCCTAACAAGAGGAGTTTATGGAGCGCCATACATGGTGTCACTATACCAAAGAGTACATTCGGAGATAATGAACTAGTGCTCACTGAGAAAATATAGAGGTTAGTAAACCAAAATGTATAAGGGACTGGGTTGATGTAAGATGAAGGAATGATGAATTGGATCATCCCTAGAGAGATCTGAAGTGATATGGAACTCTAGAGGTTCTTCTAAATGGGGAAGAATAATGGTACAAGAGTCGACACTACCAGATGCACTAGGAGGCTTGTGGAGAATTTCTTCTCCTGGACTCTCAAATATGGGTGCCCCCTTACCAAAAAATTGGGTGTTAATGTAATGACCACAAGGTTTATGTGGTTCAAATGCAAGGTTTTGATGTAAGGGGGAATAGATAAAGTCAAGGGTGGTAAATGCTTCCATAATTTAGTCATCGCAATAGAAGATGGGGTAACTAGTGGAAGAAATACCACGTGATGGGGCGAAGCTACCTGATTCTTCATCATGAGAAATGAGGTTCACATGCGCATCGTCATAGAGGGTGAAAAAAGAACAACAAGATGAAGAATCTACTGATGTTGAGCCCAAGGTGATCACTGAAGGGAAGTCAGGCGAAACAGAAGGGGATGCCCAGGGGTCTTCCACTGTGGATCTCATAGATGATGACAGGTAGAGGATAGTGGTTGAAGACTCCATCAACGTGACATCGGGAGGGGGTATGTCAATGGGATTGGATGTGTCTTCTAGTTCTGCCAAAGAAAAACTCACAAGTAAGGGAGAAATGGACTCATTGCGCTCGGCCTTGAATTGGCGAACCGCTTCCAAGGAGGTGCAGAAATCATCGAGGTGGGTACATAGGTGAGTATAGTGGGCATAGAAACCACAAAAATCATCAGGTTGATTTGTGTGCAAAGCCTTGAGTTTTTTGGTTGAAGCCGGTAAAGTAACATGGACTTTTGGGATATCAGACTTAGGAAATTGTTCGTTGACCATGGGTTTGAGACGAGGCAATTCTGTACAATTGTGGGTAGCATGACTGACAACATCACACAAAGCACATGAAGGTGTATTCTTTGGAGGCTTAGGAGGAGTAGGTGTTGTCTGGGCAACCTTGTCCTTAGGTGCCGTTTTGCAAGCTTTTCCCCCCTCACCTAAGGCTTTCGCAATAGGGGTAGATTCCTATTGAGGTGGCTGAGGCACATAAGCGAAGGGAGGGGTCAAAGAAATCGGTTGGACTGGGGTCAAGGAAGTGTAAGGTTTGACCTGACCAGCGGGGTATTGGCTGGGGGATCAATGTACCAGACTAGGATCCCCAGGGTCATGTTGAGAAGGGTCAGGGTAGCCATAATAGGTACCGAAAATACTCCAGAAGGGGGAGGAAGAAACAATATCTGACAGGAGGGGTAATGGCCAAGCGAAATAGATTCCAGATGGTTAAGGCTAGGGGAACTGTTACATGAGGAAAAAGAGGATCAGAGACACCAGCTATAGATGAAGGGCCTTGAGGATGAGGTCCCAAAGGCCGAGTCGAAGTACCAGAACTAGGTTGCAAAGGGCTAGGCTATTGACTAGTTGAACCAGACCGTTTGAGGTCAGACTGAGACAATTGCATCATGCAAACATTCGACGAGATAGGGTTAGGGATAAGAGGGGGGAGACCAAGGAATGAACCAAGCAAAGATGAAGCTTTATATACTCCAGGTGAGACATTGGTCAGAGGTTTGACTGTTTGTTTATTGGCCATCGAAGAAATAATGGACTCTAGAGAGGTCTGAGACTTTAGTTTGTAATATTTCAGTTGATCTATAGTGACGATCTTTCCATTGTGAGGAAATCACATCATACAATGAACCGTATATGGGACAAAAAACATCGCATAAGTATAGCTACAACCCAATAGAATGTTGTAGTCTAAGGGGGCATCAATGAATTCAATGTCAACACAAATAATTTTTCCCACAAGAGTAATAGGACAGTTATGGAACATGCCAAGGGGTTGGGAAGAGTGTCCATCCCACGTACGAAGGGTGATAGTGGGAGGGGCTAACTCGGGTGATCTAAGATTTTTCCAAACATAATCAAACATCACACAGGTGGATGCCCCCTCATCAAGGATACATCGGGACATGTTGGCATTCAAGATCTTGACAAGTATTTGGAAGGAGACGGATGCAAGTAAGGGTGGATGCTCTGACTTGTCAACATTGCAGAAAATCAAACAATCATTTGAAGGATCCACAGTGCCCATGGCAGTTAGTAGAGATTTACATTTTGAAGGGTATGTCTTGAGGACTTTCAGAGTTTACATAGTGGCGGGGGATTGTGCCAATTCATCTACTATATTGTAGGTGTGGGCGGATTTAACGAAAGCAACGTTTCAGCGTAACGGTCCTTTGGAAATCTTGGTATGTAACTTTGCCTTAGGCTGAGGGATCTGTAAAGGACCATTGGGTGTCGAAATTGGCTCTATGGGACCTGAGGACTGGGGCTCAGTTTTGGACGTAGCAGGAGGCTTGGTATACTGATGTGATCGAGTTTGAAGGTTGAGATCGATGGTATTGGCCTAGTCAAATAACATCATAAGGATCTGGTAATCAGAGGTGCTAGACGGAGGAGGTTGAGCAGCTGCCTGAATTTTAGGGGGTCTGGCAGCCACATATCCTTGCCAGGGGAAAGGATTGGTAAACACAGCCAGTTGAGTAGGTGCAAAATTAGGAGAAACCTAAGAAGAGGCTTATTATCCTCAAGATGTTGGTTGAGCTTCCCACATTTCACACATCTGAGGTAAAAGGGGACAATCATGGGTATAGTAACCATGGACACCGCAACAAGAACAAGGCTTATTCGTATGAAGAAGCTTGTTCTGCTTGGGCTAATTGCCCTGTTGCTAAGTTGCAGTGTTAGATGTATTCCCTTTGGTATTGTTTCCTTGATGACCTTAAGCAGGTTGGTTTTCGTTGCCTTTCCTCTTCTTTTTGGAAGTGGGAGGATTATTTGCACTCTGCTGTGCATACAACTGATCTTAAGGGGGGGTGGATGCTGATGGAGAGCTTGATAAAGCATGGGAGGATGAGGTGCTTGTATTGGAAGAGCTAGAGCACCTGGATGTGGGTACATATAGTAAGGAGGTTGAGAAACATTGGGGTAAATGGGTTGGGAAATAACATGCCCTGGCATCGGAGGATGTGGTTAGGAAATGACGTGACATGCAGTGCCTTCGATACATGCTGTTGTGAGGGGGAAAAGTTCTAGAGGAGTTGGCCCATCCCTAAGGAAAACAATAACCCATAGGAATATGAGTGTATGAATGTGAAATGGATCCAACGATACCATTGGTGGCATGAGATTCCCCCGGTGTGTTGGCACCACCAGGTCTAGGGAGATTAGGTAAGATGGTATAAACATAACTAGATTGCACGTAGATCAAGTCATATTTCAACGCAACATGGAGGGCTTCTTCCTCAGTCTGAGGAAAGTGAGATGCGACATCTTTACCAATAGAGGGAAAAATGGATCTGAGAAACCAGTCTATGTAGACACGGTCTTCAAAAACTGGAGCTTGACATAAGCTCTTCCTTTTGCACCATTCTTGAACATGGTCAGCTAGGTGTAGAAATTAGCTGAATAAATCACTTATTCAATGGAGATTAACCCTATTACACATCAATTTCGAATTGCATGCATAACACATAATCTCATCTACAATTAATTGTCACATGCAGAAATAATAGAAGCGATCGCACATCAAATCAATCACACATTAACTCAGTATGTATGGGGAAAGCCTATAGCTGAAAACCCCGCAGCTATTGTGTATATTATAATGGATAAATCATGTAACAAAACAAGTACAATACTCCTCACAAGTACTCAGTACTTTCTCATAAAGTCACACACAATCTAGCTTAGTTTTGAACAAGTCACTGGTTCAAAACTCCCTGCCCATTGCCTTGCCTCTATTGCGCAATCATGGCCTGTATATGAAGAGATCCAAGGTTCGAATCCCCTTGGCTTGACTGCGCAATTGTCATGGACAATTCCTCCAAGTGTAATGCAAATCCCATGCAAAACTGATCCTCCAACTGATCGCTTTACTCACCCTTTCATCTACCTCTTCCACTGGTCTCCACTGAACTGATCATGCACTGTAGTGAACTGAAGTGTTCTTGAGTTGACTAATGAGTTAATATTTAGTAAATTAAATATTATTTAATTTACTCCACTCATATCTAGTTGATTAGTTAGTTAACTAATCCCAACTAGTTCAACTAAAACAAACATAACACAACTCCACTATCTGTCCCGTTAACTCCTCCAAAACTTCTGCCACTGAAGTCTAACTGAAGCCAACCATGCAAGATGCCATCAAACCCTAGGAACCACGTGATTCCTTGTGTCAGCTGCATGAGCCACCTCCATGACTCAAACTGAAGTGCGCCAAGAGAGTAAACTGCTGTTTATAGTCAAAATATTATTAAGGGTAAATAATATTTGACTTCCATATTTTTAGGAGATCAGTCTAAAAATAGCCTGGGTCCTAAAAATTAGGGTCTCATCTATTTTTACCAACATTTCGCATCCATCAAGAATCTCCAAGTAGAATTCCCAAATTATGCTCCGTATGTCTAAAAATAGACATAGTCTAAAAATAGACTTTGCGCCAGAATTTGCCTGCGGGCCCACTTAGTGAAGGCGACTTCATTTCACTAAGCTCCATCATCTTGCTGCATTCTCAACACTCCCTCTCAACAAGATATGGATTATCTGCAACCCCTATCCTGCCTCTGTGGAATTCGAACTTGCTCCTGGTGAGCGCCTTCGTCAGGATGTCGGCATCTTGATCCTCCGTGGGAACATATGAAAGCATCATGATTCTCCACTGAACACAATCTCTGATATGATGGTACCTGATGTCGATATGTTTGGACCTATCATGAAATACTGGATTAGCCAAGAGCTTGATGCAGCTCTGGTTATCACAGTATATCACTGTAGGCTCCAAATGCAACCTGAACAAACCTGCGAGGATCTTCCTCATCCAAATAGCCTCACATGCAGCCAAGCTTGCTGCCATGTACTCGGCCTCTCCTGAACTGAGTGCCACGGATCTCTGCTTCCTGCTGTACCAGGAAACTGCTGTCGACCCAATGCTGAAAACTCCTCCAGAAGTGCTCTTCCGGTCCGTTGGGCTCCCTGCCCAATCTGCATCAGTGAAGCCAGAAAGCTTCGCTCCATCCTCCTGTCTGTACCATAGACCATATCCCGATGTGCCTCTAATATAGTGCAATACATGCTTGCCCGCCTTCCAAAAGAGCTTGGTAGGCTTAACCATAGCTTGCGAAAGCTGGTTAACTGCATAGCATATATCGGGTCGTGTATTGACGAGATACATAAGCGACCCCACCAACTGTCGATAGACAGTGGCATCCACTACCTCCGCTGAAGTAGCATCCTCCTTCCTCCAACCACCAGAAAGAGGAGTGTCAACAGCTGCCACTGCGACAGCTGACCTCTCCGTAATTCCTGAGCATACTTTCCTCGAGAAACAAACAGCTCCACTGCTACCTGCCAAATCTGATATCCTGTGGAAATAATGAAGGGATTCCCGTGTCCTTCATCTCAAACTCTCGTGCAAGATCCTCCTTGCATGAAAGTATCAATCGCTGTCGTCACCAAAATCGTATCATCTACATACAAGACGATGACTGTCAGCCTTCCCCTCCACCACAACTGCATGTGTTTGATCCGCCTCTACTCTTGGAGAATCCAAGCCCGTGAAGTAGTCGTCTATCCGAAAGTGTACCAAGCACCAGTGCTTGTCACTTTATTAATGCCTTCTATTGGCACACATGCGACTCACTGCTGAAGATCTCAAAACCTTCAGGCTGCTCTATGTACACTTCTTCCTCAATAACTCCATTGAGGAACGCAGCCTTCACATCCATCTGATGAATGTGCCACCCCATCTGCGCTGAGAGAGCAAGGATCGTCCGTATGGAAGAGTACCTTGCGACAGGTGCAAAAGTCTCCTCATAATCGATCCCCTCGATCTGTGAAAAGCCACGGGCAAAAAATATCGCCTTGTACTTCTCCACACTCCCGTCAGCTGCCTACTTCACTTTGTAGATCCATCGCGAACCCACCACCGATTTCCCCACCGGTCTTGGGACAATCTCCCATGCACTGTTCCTGACGATCGAATCATATTCTTCGATCATGGCATCAACCCATGCGGGTTCCTCCACAGCTTCCTCAAAAGAGGATGGCTCCGTCACAACACATTGACTCGCAAGAGCCATGTATCTAGTGTACCGATTTGGTGACTGTCTCTATCTGCGCTGTGCTGTAGGTGGTCCTACAACCTTCTCTGCATCCCGAGCCAGTCGCTCAGCTTCTGTAGTGCGCATGCGCCCTCTGATGGTTGGCGCTGCCTGGGTGGTTTCTTCCACCTCCTGAACCTCCTCTTGTGGCTGATCCACATCCGTAAGCTCCTCCTTAGGAACTAACAGCTCCTCATCTGCATGCAAGTGTAGCTCCCTCTCAAGCGAACACTGCATGGCTTTCTCCTCCTGGAATTTTATATCCCGTCGCAACATATGGTACATTTCATGACGGTTTACAAATCCTGGTTGGCCAATTAAAACTAACTCGATTTTAGAGACTAGGACGATTGAGACCCAACATGCCCACAAATATCCCAACATCTGCAGTCGGCTCCAGCTTCTTCCTGGCATCCTTCGTCACATGAATGTAAACGGGTGAACCAAAAATCCTCAAATGGGAAATATCAGGCTTCTTACCAGAAAACGCCTCCTCGGGTGTACTCATGCCAAGTATCTTGTGAGGACAACGGTTCTGCACATATACTGCAGTATTGCATGCCTCAGCCCACAAGTGAATGGGTAGGCCCTGATCATGCAACATCGCCCGTGCAGCACCCACGATCGTTCTGTTCTTCCGCTCAGCCACCCCGTTCTGCTGTGGGTTATGGGGTGCGATGAGCTCTCTCCGAATCCCTTCTGCGCTGCAAAAGTCTTTGAATTCAGCCGAGATGAATTCACCACCATTGTCGCTCTTGAGAGCCTTCACCTTCTTCCCCGATTCCTTCTCGACCAGTGCTTTGAACTCACAGAACTTAGAGTATGTCTCGCTCTTCTTCTGCATGAAGAAGATCCAGCACTTTCGAGAGAAATCATCAACAAAGATCATAATACGTGCTTTCTTGTCGATCTTTCTTGAAAAGGTCCACACACGTACGTGTGAATTCTCTCCAGGATCGTCGTCGTGGCGCGACTACGCTTCTCGTGAAAGGTGGCTTTCACAAATTTTCCCCAAAATTGCATCCCTTACCAGCAGTCATTGCCTGAGAGTACCCTTAGGAATCCCATTTGCAGAAATCTCTTGCGTGTCTTCAAAACTCCATGGTGAAGGTGGCCAATCCTAGGTGCCACACCAGCACTCATCACGAACTCACCACTCATACGCCTTGCACGCCATTCTTCTGTTCATCACAAATTGATAAGGTTCTTAACTTGAACCCCTATCCCCGGGTCTCACTAGTTTCATTACTGGTAGAGCCTTTCCTTCGCTAAAGACAACATCATATCCTTGATATTCTAACATCTTCTGAGAAGATAAGATTCTTCTTCAATCCTGGAACATGCATCACTTCCTTCAATACGAAGGGTTTACCATACTCCCTCTCAAATGAAATGGTACTGATACTGGTCGCACTGTATCTACCATCATCGCCCATCTCGATGTGCACTCCAAGATCTTTCTCATCCAGATCAATAAACAAATCTCAATCTCCTGTCATGTGAAAAGACGCACCACTGTCAAGAAACCACACTGATCCCGTCATACTTGAAACCAAGCATGTGATCAGTGAAAAATCCAGCTCAAACTGTGAGGCTAAGGCCTCTCCAGCTGTAGTCCTAACAGCCTGCTTATTTTTCTTCTTCTGTGGAAAACTAGTGGCATAATGTCCGTGTTGGTGATAGTGAAAGCACTTCACCTTGGACATGTCCTGTTTCTTACCTTTCGCACCGGATTGAGAAGCTTTCTTGCTCTTCCCCTTCTTTGCTTTGGCAGCCAAAGCGCAATTCTCTTCATCAAAATTCTTTGATGAAGATCCATCCCTGGTACTCCGCCTTATCTCCTCTTGCACAAGATTCGACCAAAGTCACTCCCATCCTGGCAATTTCTCCCGACCATTGACAGAGTCCTGATACGAGTGCCAACTCTTCGGAAGCCCAAGGACAACCAAGATCACCAAGTCCTCATCATCAACAGTCACCCCCACACTTCCCATCTCATCCCTGCATTGGATGAACTTCATGAGGTACTTGGGCATACTGTCGCCTTTCTCCATCTTTATGTTCCTGAAAGACATCTCAACTTTGACACCAAGAAAAACACTGCTGCAAATTCGAATTCCACCAACACAAAACTCAACCACTTCAATGTTTTGCAATTGCTCCAATGATCAATATAGCTTTGATACCATGTAGAAATTTGAATAACTAATATATTATTCACCAAGATTCTCCTGATCACACACTATTTTAGCTTCATGCATAATACAGAATCTCTTCTACCATTGATCATTACATGCGAAAATAAAATCAATTGCTTGCACACATTAAAACCACAAAAAATCACACATATGAACACAGTATTTCATGGGAAAGCTTAAAGCTGAAAACCCCCAACTATCTGTATATTATATGTCATGGAGATCATGTAACAATCATAGTACAAAGCTCCTCACAAGCTCTCAGCACAACCTCAAATTGCTACACACTATCAAGCTAGATCTAGCAAAACACATGCTCCAATATTTTGCCACTTGATAGCCAGCCTCTATTGCGTAATAAATGCTATGGGATGGCTTCATTAAATAGATAAACCACCTGGCTTGTACTGCGCAATCCTCATGGGCTTCTCCACCTATCTGTGTGTTGCAAATAGCAACTGTATAGTCACAACTAATAGTTAACCTGCTCTTTCACCTATTTCTGCACTGGTCTCCACTGAAAATGTCCATGCACTGAAGTTAACTGATGCATTCTTTAGTTGATTAATGAGTTTATAATTATTGAATTAATTAATAATTAATTCACACCACTCTCACTAATTGTATCAATCAGTTAAACTGAATACAAATAGCTCAACTATGTTTAGATTAGTTAAACTGAATACAACTCAACTAACTTCCTCAATCAACTCCACCAAACTCTTTCACATGAGTTCTAACTGAATTATCCATGCAATAACTCCACATAACCCTCAGGAATAGCGTAATTCCTTCTGTCAACTGCATGTGCCACTTCTAGGCATCAAACTGAAGTGCTCCAAGAGAATAAGATAATGTTTAGAGTCTAAATATTATTAAGAGCTAATAATATTTGACATATCTATTTTTAGACTGGCAATCTAAAAATAGATTCCGCCCAGTATGTCTAAAAATAGAAGTCAATCTATTTTTTCCGACTTGACCAACCATCCACAAATAGCATCCTGCAACTCATAGAACATGATCCATATGTCTAAAAATAGACATAGTCTAAAAATAGACTTTGCGCCAAAAATAGCCTGCGGGCCCACTTAGTGAAGGCGACTTCTTTCCACTAATCTCATCATCTTGTTGCAATCTCAACACTCCCTCTCAACAAGATAAGGATTATATGCCACCCCTATCCTGCCTCTGTGGTATTCGAATTTGCTCCTGGTGAGCGCCTTCGTCAAGATATCAGCATCCTGATCCTCCGTGGGAATGTATGAAAGTAACATGATCTTCCGCTGCACACAATCTCTGATATGATGATACCGAATGTCAATGTGTTTAGATCTATCATGAAATACTGGATTAACCGAGAGTTTGATGCAACTCTGATTATCACAATAAATCACAGTAGGATCCAAGTGTGAAAAAACAACCCGACAAGGATCTTCCTCATCAATATAGCCTCGCATGCAGCCAAACTTGCTGCCATATACTCGGCCTCTGCTGAACTGAGTGCCACAGATCTCTGCTTCCTACTGTACCAAGAAACTGCTATCGATCCGATACTGAAATTCCCTCCAAATGTGCTCTTTCTGTCCGTTGGGCTTCCTGCCCAATCTGCATCCGTGAATCCACATAGCCTCACCTCATCCAACTGTCTATACCACAATCCATATCCCGATGTGCCTCTGAGATATATCAATACATGCTTGCCTGCCGTCCAGAAGAGCTTGGTTGGCTTAACCATAGCTTGTGAAAGCTGGTTAAAAACATAGCATATGTTGGGTCGTGTATTGACCAGATACATAAGTGACCCCACCAACTGTCGATAAATAGTGGAATCCACTACCTCCGCCGAAGTAGCATCCTCATTCCTCCAACCACCAGGAATAGGAGTATCAACAGGCTTGCAGCCATGCTTTTTGAACTTCTCCAGTATCTCCCAGGCATACTTACCCTGAGAAACAAATATTCCACCATTGCGCTGCCAAATTTCCAATCCCAAGAAATAATGAAGGAGGCCCAAGTCCTTCATCTCAAACTCCTTTGCAAGATCAGCCTTACATGAGTGTATCAAAAATTCATCACCTGTTAAAATCAAATCATCTACATAATTTACAATGATCAGCAACTTACCCTCCACCAAAATCTGGTATAGGTTCGAATCCGCCTCACTCTTGGAGAGTCCAAGTCCGGTGAAATAATTGTTTATCCGTGTGTACCAAGCACGAAGTGCTTGTTTCAGCCCATACAACGCTCTTTTGAAACTGCACACATGCGACTCACTGCTGAAGATCTATATCAATACCTTGGTGCTCAATATACACCTCCTCCTCAATAGCTCCGTTGAGCAGTTTTCCGTCCATCGGATGAATGTGCCACCCCATGCTGCCAGCAAGGGACGCTGGATAGATCGTATGGAAAGACCTTGTGAGCCCGGAGTGCAAGGTCTCTCATAGTCAATCCCCTTAATCTATGAGAAGCCCCGGGAAACAAATCTTGCCTTGTACTTCTCAACGCTCCCGTCAGTTGCTTGCTTTACTTTGTAGATCCATCTCGAACCTACCACTGATTTCCCTTCTGGCCTTGGGACAATCTCCATGCAACATTCCGACAATCAAATCATACTCTTCCACCATAGCATCTACCCACATGCGGGGTCCTCCCGGCTTCCTCGAAGGATGGCTGCAATCATGATACACTTGCTCATAAGAGCCATGTATCCCGATCGTTCGGGTGGTTGTCTCTGTGCAGTCTTTGTGATGTAGGTTCTCCTACAGCCTTCTCTGCATCTTGAGCCAGTTTCTCAGCTTCTGTAGTGTGCTTCTGCCCTCTGAAGGTTGGCGCTGCTTGAGTGGTCTCTTCCACTCCATGAACCTCATCTTGTGGCTGATCCACATAGAGAGACTCATCCTTTGGAACTAATAGCTCCTCATCTGCATGTAAGTGTGGCTCCCTCTCAAGTGAACACTTCATGGCTTTCTCCTCATGAAATTTGATATCCCGTCGCACAACAGTCTTGCGACTGTCTGGAAAATACACACGATAGTTGTGGGGTGTATCAATGTACCCCACAAATATCCCAACCTCCGCAGTCGGCTCCAGCTTCTTCCTGGCATCCTTCGTCACATGAATGTAAACAGGTGAACCAAAAATCCTCAAATGGGAAATATCAGGCCTCTTACCAGAAAACGCCTCCTCGGGTGTACTCATGCCAAGTATCCTGTGAGGACAACAGTTCTGCACATATACTGCAGTATTGCATGCCTCCGCCCACAAGTGAATGGGTAGGCCCTGATCATGCAACATCGTCTGTGCAGCACCCACGATCGTTCTGTTCTTCCGCTCAGCAACCCCGTTCTGCTGTGGGTTATGAGGTGCTATGAGCTCTCTTCGAATCCCTTCTGTGCTGCAAAAGTCCTTGAATTCGCCAGAGATGAATTCACCACCATTGTCTCTCCTTAGAGCCTTCACCTGCTTCCCCGATTCTTTCTTAACCAGTGCCTTGAACTCACAGAACTTTGAGTATGTCTCGCTCTTCTTCTGCATGAAGAAGATCCAGCACTTACGAGAAAAATCATCAGCAAATATCACATAATACCTGTGCTTCATCAGAAAGCTCTTTGAGAAAGGTCCACACACGATACGTGAATTCTCTCAAGGATCGATCGTAGCGAATATCCTTCTGTGAAAGGTAACTTTCACAGAATTTTCCCAAGAGTACATCACAGCGATCGGTGCGTAGAGAGTACCATAGGAATCATTAGAAATCTCTTTGCCGATATCTTTCAAAGCTCCATGGTGAAGGTGGCCCAATCTCGGTGCCACATCTGCGCCATCATCCCGAGCTCACCATGTACGCCTTGCACCATTTACAAGCATGACCATCTCTATACAATTAAGAAAGGGAGTTCTAACTCGAAGTATTATCCTCCGGGTCTCTAATTGCCTTATACGTAACGGGGAAAGCCTTTTCCTTCGCTAAAGACAACATCATATCCCTTGCCTTCTAACATCTCACTACAGTCGCCCAACTCTTCTTCAATCTAGAGACATGCATCACTTCCTTCAGCTCTGAAGGGTTTGGACTCCCTCTCAAAGGAAATGGTACCGATACCAGTCGCACTATATCTACCATCATCGCCCATCTCGATGTGCACTCCAAGATCTTTCTCATCCAGATCAGTAAACAAATCTCGATCTCCTGTCATGTGAAAAGACACACCACTGTCAAGAAACCACATTGATCCTGTCATAATTGAAACCAAGCATGTGATCAGCGAAAAATCCAGCTCAAACTGTGAGGCTAAGGCCTCTCCAGCTGTAGTCCCAGCAGCCTACTTATTTTTCTTCTTTTGTGGACAACTAGTGGCATAATGTCCGTGTTGGTGACAGTGAAAGCAATTCACCTTGGACATGTCCTGCTTCTTGCCTTTCGCACTGGATTGAGAAGCTTTCTTGCTCTTCCCCTTCTTTGCTTTGGTAGCCAAAGCACAATTCTCTTCATCAGATTTCTTTGATGAAGATCCGTCCCTGGTACTCTGCCTTATCTCCTCTTGCACAAGTTCGACCAAAGTCACTCCCATCTTGGCAATTTCTCCCGACCATTGACAAAGTCCTGATAGGAGTGCCAACTCTTCGGAAGCCCAAGGAGAGCCAATATCACCAAGTCCTCATCATCAACAGTCACCCCCACACTTCCCAGCTCATCCCTGCATTGGATGAACTTCGTGAGGTACTTGGGCATACTGTCGCCTTTCTCCATCTTTATGTTCATGAGTTTATCCTTGAGCGCCAACTTCCTCTGGTCGCTCTTGGTTTGGAATAAATCTGTCAAAGCTTTCCACATCAAGAATGGAGAAGCCTTACCATGAAGGATGGACACTATGTGATCCTTCACACCTTCCAACATAATCCTTTGACACTTTGCTTTCTTCTTTTGCCATGCGTCAAGTACGGCAACATCACTAGAAGTAGGCTTTGGAATTTCTGCATCTATGAACTCCTTCAACCCATTGTCATCCAGCACCGCCTCCATCCTGTCCTTCCATGCAATATAATTCAAGCTACCCTCAAGGGAATACTCCAATCACAATCCATTGAAAGACATCTCAACTTTGACACCAAGAAAAACACTGCTGCAAATTCGAATTCCACCAGCACAAAACTCAACCGCTTCAATGTTTTGCAATTGATCCAATGATAAATATAGCTCTGATACCATGTAGAAATTTGAATAATTGATATATTATTCACCGAGATTCTCCTAATCACACATTATTTTAGCTTCATGCATAATACAGAATCTCTTCTACCATTGATCATTACATGCGGAAATAAAATCAATTGCATGCACACATTAAAACCACAAACAATCACACATATGAACACAGTATTTCATGGGAAAGCTTAAAGATGAAAACCCCCAACTATCTGTATATTATATGTCATGGAGATCATGTAACAATCATAGTACAAAGATCCTCACAAGCTCTCATGCACACCCTCAATTGCTACACACTATCAAGCTAGATCTAGCAAACACATGCTCCGATCTTTTGCCACTTGATAGCCTTCCCACTCTATTCTTGTTCATGCTATGGGATGGCTTCATTATGGGCAGCCACACGGCTTGTCTTTTCATGGGCTTCTCCCTTTCTTGTGTGTTGCAAATAGCGCTGTATAATAGTCTGGCCCGATAGGTGCCTTTTTACCTATTGCTGGTCTCCACTGAAACTGTCCATGCACTGAAGTTAACTGATTCATTCTTTAGTTGATTAATGAGTTTATAATTAGAAAATTAATTAATAATTAATTCACACCACTCTCACTAATTGTATCAATCAGTTAAACTAGATACAAATAGCTCAACTATGTTTAGATTAGTTAAACTGAATACAACTCCACTCACTTCCTCAATCAACTCCACCAAACTCTGTCACATGAGTTCTAACTGAAGTATCCATGCAATAGCTCCACATAACCCTCGGGAATAGTGTAATTCTTACGTCGGCTCTGCCACATACGGCAATGCTTGAAGTGCTCCAAGAAAATAAGATAAATGTTTAAGAGTCTAAATATTGTAAGAGCTAATAATATTTGACATATCTATTTTTAGGCTAAAATCTAAAAATAGATTCTGCCTAATATGTCTAAAAATATAAGTCCATCTATTTTTCCAACTTGACCAACCATCCACAAATAGCATCCTGCAACTCATAGAACATGATCCATATGTCTAAAAATAGACATAGTCTAAAAATAGACTTTGCGCCAAAAATAGCCTGCGGGCCCACTTAGTGAAGGTGACTTCTTTCCACTAAGCTCATCATCTTGTTGCAATCTCAACACTAACTCATTATGTAATCTTTGTTTAGCAGCTATCTCTATTAAATGGGCACAGACATGGACTCCCTCTGCTTGGATCCCTTTTTCCTCCAGAACTTTCTGCTCAACTTGGGTGGATGTTTTGATGTTGTTTGTTGCTTCTGTCTGCACTTCGTATTCGGTGGTGGTTGTCAAATTGGTTTGTGTTCCAATTTCCATAGTAATTGCTGGTTTTGTTTGGGTCCCTACAATGGAAGTTTCTAGTTTTGACTTCCTGACCCTTATTTCTCTTTTCAACTACTTCTTCAGGTGTTTCACCATCTTCTTCAATTTCTTGCAGGTCTTTCTTAAATTCTCATTTTTTCTCATGTTTGAAACTTCACTTGTTTTTACTTCAACAGGTGGCAGAGGAGTAGAATTCTCTTTCTCAGGGGTAAGGTTTAGAATGGTGTTGTTAGTGTCCCGTGATTTGGCAGATTAGCAAGCCAAGTGACAGGGTAACATCAAACCAACTTTGGAGCCCAAGGACCTAGCCTTCCTAGACTCAGAGAGGACTCTCTCTATTTGTGCAAGGGACGTAGATTTGTTTGCTTCTTATGTTTTTGATTTTAGGCTAGTTTTTAAGTAGGTGTTTAGTTTGTTTTTTAGGTTTTTAAGGGAGGAACTGATCAAAGATAAATAGATAAAAAGATCGCCAGATCAATTGGGCTATGGGGTCGAAAAGGTTGAGAAAGCCTCAAATGGTGGACAAGGTATATTGAAAGGCCGATTTGGTCGAGGTAAAAATGGATTCTTTAGGTGGAGTGAAATGGGATGGACACTAGGTTTTGTGAAGGACAAAGAGTTTTAAAAATAAATATTTTTACAGCAGACATCCATGTGGTAGGGCTAACCATTAATCACGATAAATTAAACTTCAAACTGACAGATGCATAAAATAAACATTCAGGTGATACATAGAGGTATAAGACCCTCTAACTTTGGGAAAATCGCCTTCAGACTTTGGGGAAAACAAACAAGACAAAAAAATAACTCAATCTACGAAGAGGGAACTCCTAGACATCATATTTTGAGCTATCGGGAACTCTGAACTAAGATTGCAGAGCATAGGCAAAGGGAAAGATCGACACAAGACCTCTTTGGTTCAACTAGGACAATCAAACATTCAGAGAAATGTTTCAATAATGGGTTTTTGGCTAGCTAGGAGTAAACAGGGCTTACCGTGAATCATACATCGATAGCATACATAATAACCATTAATGAAATTGAGAACAAGTTCTTAGGGTATCGAAGATCATTTAAGAATTCTTTTGACATAACGAAGAAAGAAGACAAACATAGAATAGCTGTAATGAATCAAGAAACTTGAGGTGCCTCCATGGGCATGTCTCAAATCTATTGCTTACTATCCTACAACAAGCAAGAAACATGAAAATGTGTATGATAACTAAGGAAACATAATAGAGGAGGAACACTATACCATTTTACCAAGTCAGGGAATCCTACAACAGTCCTCTTCCACCATCCAAAACACACAAGAAATTATCCACTGCATGAGAAAAATTATTTCTTCCAAGCTTGTATAACAATGTATTTCTCTATAACATCAAGTTCAGCCTCTTCATACAATGAAATCTCCTGGAATATATAGGCTAAAGAGAAATAACCTATCCAAGAGCATCTAGAAGGCCATTGGCCTATTACAAATATTTGATTTTGTCCTTGAGGCTTTCCAAATCCCAAGGCACAAAATATCTTTAAAAATATCTTAAAATGCTAAAAATGGAAATAAAATTGACTTTTCATGACTAAAAATGGCCAAAAAAGGCTAAACGCACATTTGGAAAAGCCACTTCAGAAAACTGCCTTTTTTTCCAAAATGCTACAGGAATGTAGCAGCAGAAAATTCCCTGTCTTGTAGACAACTTTTGAGGGACCTCTCGATGTCAAAACGAGGCCCGTGATGGCTCGTTGGAAAGCACTGGATATCTAATTTTTGGAACTACTTGAGTTTTCTCAAACTGATGCCGCGAAGTCTACCAAAAACTGAACTGAGTGAAAAAAAAACCAAAAAGTAGACCTCACTGATATGTGAGGTAGAAAGTCAAAAAATCATTGTTTTTTGCCTCTTTGGGGGGCCAAAACATCTTCATTTGATCTAAAATTTTCTGAGTAGATGCCCCTAAATTTAATGCATCCAATGATACCACTCTCAATTGCTGAGGATGCTCCAAACAAAAATGGCGACGCCCATGAATTTATGCAATGTAGGCCCAAAAATGTCAAAAAACAAGATCATGTCAAAATTTGCTGAATTTTTGGTGAGAAAACCCCTTAAGGGTTTTTAGAAACATGCCTGGAAGCTTGGGCCAAAATTCCAAGCCTAGATGTGTCCTTTTCCTCTTTTCTTACCGGGCGCCCTCTTTGGGCAGTTTTGAGTTTTTCTTGGTTTTCTTCCTTGTGGTTTGACATTTTAGCTTTGGCGAAGAAGTCATGGCCCCTTGCCTAGGAGAGGCAGCTAGCACATGCTTTGGAGAATATTCTTCATGCTCTATGTTTCCAATGTCTTTCTTTGGGCTGCTTTTCTCTTTTTGTTTCATGCTGCTCCCTTCGGAATGCTCATTGTTTTGTGTTTGTTTGCCATCATTATTGCTTGCTTGAGGGCTGTCATGCTTCTCATCATTAGTACCTATTTGAGGACTTTCATGTTCCTCATTATCACTATACTGGCTGCCACTTTGTTCCTCTTTATGACTGCTATGCTTACTGCTGTGTTGGCTGCCATTATGTTCTTCCTCCTCACTTCCATGTTTAAACTCTTTACTTTGTTTCTCATCATTACTAGTTTGCTTTTTGTCACTTTGCCCTTTCTTGGAAGTATTTTTGCTTCTGATACCCTTTATTGACTCACCAAGACAAATTTTTCAAATGATCACTGAAATAGGTCCTCAACCAAAAACACTTTATCCTCTTTGCAAGACTAAGTTTGTCCATAGTTGTCAAACAAGTTTTTGTTAAGTGAAAACAAGCTCCCTTCTTATGAACTTTGTTGTGAGCAAAGGGATTTTAATGAGATCTATTTTTGGTCTTTTAAGACAAGTCCCCCTTTGTTTTTGACACAAAAACTCTTTCCCTTCAATCACAATTTTTATCCTTTGCTATTCACAGCAAGAAAACCTCCTTTAGACTGTCAATAAGCCCTTATCTTTTATCACTGTCTCTCTGTGGTTATTTGAAGCAAAAAAGGCTGCTCTTTGGGATCACTGTTTTGATCTTGATAAACATGGTAGGTTTGAAAACAAGATGTGTTTTTTCCCTTAACCACTTGAAAACTCCTTTCAAATTGTCAACAAGCCCTTGCACCTTTTAATCACTGTCCCTGTGAAATCACTATTTAATGGGACTCCTTTAAACTGATCATAAGCAGAACCTTCTCCCTTACTTACTGTTTCTCTGTGATTTTGGCAAAGAGGGCTTTCTTGAAAACAAAAAGGTTCCTCCTTTTCCTTTGGGCACCAAAACTCTTTCTCCTTTGAAGACTGTGCTATTTTTAACCGCCCACAATAATAAGACTCTTTCAAACTGTCAACAAATCTTTCCTCCAATCACTATCTTCCTTTGTAATCACTTTTTTTTTTTTTTTAAGGTGAAAAAACCCCTTTTAAACTGATAAAAACACACTCTACACAAAATCTATTTTTCTTCATAGACTGTGTAAATCCTCAAATATTCATAGAAAGAAAATCCTTGGCAGCCAAACTTCCTCTTTTATCACTGAATTCTTTGAACAATACATTTTTCAAGAATAAATGTGTTTTATTTAAGCACCGGAGGTGAGTTTGTTGTGCTAAATTTGAGCTTTGATACCTTTGGAGTCCTTTGATAATCGGTGTTGACAATGGCTCGGGCACTCGGGCAGTGGGCCATTTAGGAGTGGGTGTTGGGCCATTCAGGGGTGACCTGGGCCATTCAAATATAGGCCTGTAGGGATGAACCAGGAGAGGTGAAAATGGTATGCATAGTTTGATATGTGCAGAGTGAGCTATTGGTGTGAAGAAGACCGCTTTGCAGAAGTAAGAGATAGGGGATTGAGTAGTGGCCCGGGCAGGCAGAACCACGTTCAGCAGTGGCTCGGGTGCCGAGCCGTTCAGAGGTGGCCCTGGGCCATTCAGGAATGGGCCGGGCTGAAGGAAAAAATGGAAATTTCAAAGGAAATTAAAGAAATATGGTAGTGTAAAGAGCACAAGGCAGGTGAGGGGAAATTTTTCCATGCCTCGAGCAGTCGGATGATGTCGAAAGTTGCATGGGCACCACGTTCAGATGGGCACCGGGCCGTTCAGAGATGGTCGTAGCCTGAATGGAAAAACTCGTTCAGAGTTGGTTGCTGCTTGAACGGAACAACTCATTCAGAGTTAGTTGCTGCCTGAATGGAACAAATCGTTCAGAGTTGGTTGCTGGGCACCCGTTGAACGATGGGCACGACCTGAACAAAAGAACACTGTGTTCAAAGTTGGTTGCTGGGCACCGGGCATAGGCGTGCCACACCTCTATGAAAAGTCTTTTTGTGGGTGCTTACAGGTGCGCCGCGCTACTGTACAGGCATGTCGCGCATGGATTCAAGCTTAAATGTGTTAAAAAAAACACTTCCTCTTTCATGAACTCATCTGCACAGTGGTGAATGGCACTTGTTCGATGCATTTTATACCTTTAGGACAAGGTTTTCTCCTTTGTCTTTTGAAAGAAAATTTTTAAAGAAAGTCTATGTGCATTTGTATTTTGAGGCGGCCTTTTAACAACTGTTTCACCTTTTTTTTTTACATTATTTTTGAACCTTCTGCCACATTCAATAGAATGCTTCTCAAAAATGATATTGTAATCCACAGTTTGTGAGGTAAGAGGTTCTATAAACCATGATTTAATCCTCTGATTTTAATTAAGGAGATCATCCACTTAAAACCACCAATGCAGCCTCTTAGAACCTAATATGAAAATCCACTTGTTTATGAAGTGATGAAGGTCATTATCCTCTGATTGAAAACATTTCAAAATGTAAATTGCCTGTGTCCTTTAAAACTCTGTCTTTTATCATTTGATGGAGGCACCCTTTGACTGAAAGTGAAGTATGGCTTCATCACACCTTTAACCGTTTGAATGAGCTGTTTCATGGTGCAAACGTTTGGAGAGCCGACCCTCTGCCTTTTTGTGAAGGAGGCCATTGTTGAAGTTTGCCAAACCAACTACCCTCTTCGAAGGAGGTTTTCATCACTGTGTTTTTCTAACCATCTTCTCTTGAAGGAGGTTATATTAAAGTGTCTTTAACCTTCTACTCTTTGAATACATCATTTTAAGGAGTAGCTGTGTTTTTTCCACTTGTCATTTTGAATCATCTCCTTTCAAATAGTCCCTTTGTTCTTCATTAAGACTTTGGCTGTGATATCTATCTCTCTTATCACTGTGTATCTTTGAAATTTCAGATAAGAAACATGGTTTTGATTATGAAAGTGCTCTTTGTCTATCCATTGGGAAAGGAACTTGGATAGATTGCAATGGTATTCTCCAAAACTATGACCTAGCACATTATCTAAAAGGGTCTAATAAAAACATTCTCACTACAGCCTTTGAAAACACCATGTATCCATTATTTTTTGAAGTAAGGAGGTCCTTTTAAACCAAGATTTGACCTACTGTTGTTCATCAAGGATGTGACCTTTAAAAATCACTAATGAAACTTCTTAAAACCATATAAAAACAACAATGTTTGTTCTTATTCACATTGAAGGTTTTCTCCAAGATCGTGATGTGTTTTATCTCCTTGAAGGCTGTCTTGAAACTTGGAACACTGTGTTATGCCCTTTCTCATTCACACTGTCTCTTTGTATTCAGTTGCAAAAATCACTGTAAAACCAAGCTAGCTCTACCTTCTTGGCCATTTAGATGAGGCTGCTCTTTAGTTAAAAACTATAACTTCTGATTTATCCTTCGAAGGAAGGCTTTTGTAAACATAAGAACAAAGGCCTTTAGCACCATTATGCCACTGTTCGGATTTTCATGTGAAAGGGGCCTTTAACTTATCATCTCTCATTTGTTTCATCATTATTTCTCAACTTGTTTTTTTAAACAGGGACCTTTATCAAACATAATTTTGAAACCCTGCTAATGCATCCACTATTCATCTTTGGAGGAGGTGGTGCAAAACAATCTCTGAAGTTACTTAAGAACTTGTTGTCCCTCTGCTTGTTTGTGAAGGAGGCCACAACATGACTTCTTAACCCACTGCTTTTTATGAAGGAGGTTATCATCACTGTTTCTAACCATCTACTTTTCATTGAAGGAGGTTATCATTATACACATGAAATATTATCTATTTCAACATTGTGTCACTTCTCTGCAGTATATGTCTCTACTTGAAGAATACCAAGAGGAAACAAAGTGAATTTTGACATTTGTCGTTGGTAAAATCACTTGAACCTAAAGTCCTCTTTGCTTTATGAGGCATTGTCTGAGATGTATATTCTTTTTGTAAAATATCACTGAGAACACTAGATTAGAAACAAAGTGATTTGTATATAGAGAATGCTTACTGCCAAACATCATTGACTAACCTTCCTTGGACTGTGTTTTCAGGGGTACCTTGAAATTGATTTTGACTAATGTTCACATCCCAGGCTCAAGGTAACATAAGAGGCATATGTATTCTTATGCCCTACATGATGATACCCTTTGGAAAGTTTATGCAGCACTACTTTTGGAGGAGATACTGAAACACTGCTGATCAACATTACATCAATCTTTTGTATTCATGTGACTTGGAGGATGATCTCTGTTCTTCAGGCAGTTCTTGGATTTAAAACCATACCTATTAGTTGCCCTTCACTCACTGCACTCTATTTGTTTCACTGATGGCAAACTAATTCATCATGAAGGACCTATTGAAATTTTTCCTTGTGCCCTCATCTACTTACTGATCAACATTCAATTACACCCCTGTAGAGATGTAAAAACATATGCTTTTGAACCTTGGAGAGCTCCTTTGGTGTTTCATGGAGATTTTTCCCGATCTAAGTGTATTTATTCAGATAGTGAACACCCTCATCTTTTCCTGATCTGGATCTTTGTGAAATTTTTCTGAAATGATACAAAGTGACCTCTTAGTGGTGTGCGACCTATGGATGGATAAAGACTTGTTTTGCAGAATAGGAAGACAATCTATGGCTGATTGGTACTAGACATAGGCTTTTTTGACATATTTGCCAATGAAAAGACTCCCTAAACACCACTATCTAACTTAGGGACAATTTTCATAGATTCTGATTGTTTTCTTAGGCATGCTCAGATGTTTTTTGACAAGATGATCGAGGATAGGAGAGAAATTTTTTTTTCAAATGTTGGACAGTGAGTTTCATGAGAAACAAGGGGAAAATGATAGCAGAGAAGCAAGGCTAAGACAACTATAGACAGGGATACTTTGCTGAAACAAGATAGGGCTTGAAAACTGAAGATTTTTCTCATCATAGACTGACAGGGAGGGGCAAAAGGATGAAAATTTGTTTGGGGTGTTTTCTAGATGAAAAATTGACAGATTGAGATTAGCTTATAGAAAACTCCGCTAAGGAATCTAGTCATCAAAAACAGGTGAAAAATAATGATGACTAACAGGTGTTTCTAATTACTTCTTCAGAATTTACCTCAATATGAGTGTCCTGACAGGGAGGAGCGATGCTGCCTCCTGGTGACAAGGGGACTGTCTCTGTGTGTGCACTTTGTTCCATGAGGACAGTGTCACCTGAATCAGCCTGTGATTCCAATATTTCTTCTGTCTATCCTTCACCGTATACTTCATAATTATCAATGGGAGACATGGCTTCATTCTCTTGTAGTTCCTCTTGGTCGGATATAATATTAGTGTGACCAGAGCTGCTAGGGGAGGTAGTTTTATCAGAAAATTCTTCTTGCTCCCCTGCTTCTGATGAGTTCCTTAATTCGAAGCTTGTCCTTATTTTCCCTAGGACTAGGGCCATTTCCTCCTCAAATTATTCTAAGGGTGCCTGGGATGGTTCTGCTCCATCTATGGTGTTCGAAGTTCCCTGGGGTGTTCTTGCCCATTTTTTTCTGTTTGAATTTGATGTTGAGGCTCAAATTATTTTTATTTTTGGAGGATTTACCCTAGGAGGCTCAGTTTTAGTACCCTTGAGGTTAACTTCAGGTTCCTGCACTTCTGGGTTGAAAAAATTATGCCATGCTAGATGCTGCCTATCTAGCTCATGAATAATGATTAACTTTATTAAGCCTTGGTGACTGACCATTGATTGGGGCCTCTTAGCTTTTCTTAGTTGAACAACAGTATCATGCAATACATAAGTTAAAAAGGCAGGAAAATTAATTGAAATTTTTTTGTTTGAGTGCTGCTAAGAGTTTGAGTTGTCGATGTTTTACCACTTCCCGATGTCCTTCACATGTTATGAATCTTTTGATGAACATCACTAGCTTCTACCATGGCTGGTGTAAGAAAGCGGGGGCAATCCCTCTAGCTCTTCGTTCTAGTGGTTCGTCTGGGTCCTGGAATAGCACTATTGCTTCCTGCAGGAGTAGATGTTTTTCTGCCCATCTCTCCCCTTGTGCTGGTATTCCAGAAACTGCTGCTATGATCTCTTTTGTAACAGGTATGGTTCAACCGTTTACTCTGGTTTTCCCATCCTGCAGATTTTGCAGGAATTCGATTGCAATATTTTTTTTGCATCCTTGTAATCGATGCACATTTGTTAGCCATCCAACTTGCTGGAGAATGGCACTCGCTACTTCTGAAATTGGGAAATTCAACGGCTCATTTCGAAGAGTATTTCTGCCCATGACTGGTATGCTCTTCTCCTCTGGTTATCTTTATTCTTGGCTTTGCTATTTCGTCTGGGGGCTGAGTTTAACCGAAAAAGAGATTGTGGTTTTCTATAAAGAGTATCCATGCCTTAATTGTAGCATTTACTGATGCATCTGACAGGATTTTTGTAGGGATTTCATCTGCTTTCCAAATTAAAGCCAATCAAAGCTAATCACACCCCTCCCCCTTGAGAAAAGGGTGCCCATGCCCTCAGGTACTGGAGAGATTTGACCAGTGATGAATGTGAGCATGGGTATGTCAGAATTTAGTAATTTTGTGTGTGGATGATCGATGGTTAAGTAATTACTTCATGTGCAACAAACACTCAAATTTAAAATTTTTCATGATTGAATCTTGTGCGGAGAAGGCCGAGACATGAGAGAAAATAGTATTGTCATTATTATGATATGATGTCTTTGTATGATTAGAAAGCTGTGACGGAAGCAAGATTTAATCAAGTATTGATTGGCTTTGTCCTTCCCAAGTTTGAAATATGTAATCAAATCTTCGTTATTTATTCTTATGATAAGTCATGATTGTCACTAATTCGAGTAATAGGTTTGTAGTAAAGAAGATGGAAAACAAGGTGTATGTAACAATATTTTGTTATTAAAGAAGCATTCTTTCATACCACAAGCAGGGCCACTTCTGCCAGCAGGAATTCATAGCCTCGACAGGGTTGCTTTTTAACCCAAAAAATGAGCCATGATCCCTATGTGAGAATAGTTATTTTATCATCTTGATGGAGAGATTGCCATGTTGGTATGGTGGCCAGGTAATCATGGTGCCATTCACTAGAGTTGTAGGAAAATGATCAGGCCGGCTTGTGATGAGACCTTCTGTCCTTCAAGTTAGTAAGAAGGTCATTACCCTGGTGTGGTTGCCATAATGGGCATGTCAATTGCTTAGACTCTTATGAACATGGTAGGTTGGCTCGTGATGAGACCCCCTATCCTCTCTTAAGATATGTAAATGTAGTATTTTCTTTTGTATTTTAACAATTTGATCCATTCAGAGGTCACTGTGTTGGTGAGGTAGCCAGATAATTATAGTGCCATTCACTAGAATTGTAACAGAGTGATCAGGCCGGCTTATGATGAGACCTCGTGTCCTTCTAATGGGTGAGAAGGTCATTACCCTAGTGTTGTGGCCATAATGGGCATGTCACCTGTTCAATCCCTATGATCATGGTCGGTTGGCTCGTGATGAGACCCCCTATCCTCTTTTTGAGATTTTCATGTCACACAATGATTGCTAAGGGAGGCTCATTAACTCCTTAAGAGTGAGGGATGGTGAAAGAAGTAGAAAAAATAATACCATTAATATCACCTTGTTCCATTTCTTCATGTTGTAGGGTCATATTACTTGAATAGTGCAAAAATACATATCATTATAAGATCCTGAATCATTTGATATCATATTCAAACTATGGGTATTTTTAGCCTTTATGTTGATATGTGTATAATATCAACTTCCTGTTTAAGAATTGTAGTATCACAAGACATCATATTTGGAATTTTACCATTTGCCTTCTCTCTATCAAGTGCCATTCCTGCTCAAGGTTATTCAGTAAGAAGAATGTCTATTTAAGACATTTAGAAGCAGCTATTTAAAGATTTCTTGGCAAAAATGCTTAGAAATGTTCAAAGGTGTTAAAAAAAATGCTCAAAAATGTTAAAAAAAATTCTCAAAAATGCTAAAAAAAATGGGTATTTTTGCTGAAGGAATAGTTAGCTTGTTCAAAGATGGAACAACAGTTGTTTCTGAATGGAACAACATGAACAACATGGCAAAAGAAACTGTTTAAAATTTGATTGAACCACTGTCGTTCAGAAATTGAACAACAGCTGTTCCGGAATTGAATAGCAAAATTTAAAAACGCAGAAAAAAGTTGTTCAATTCTGTTGAACCACTGTCGTCGAGGAATTGAACAGCAGCTGTTCTAGATTTGAACAAAAAAAATTAAAAACATGGTCAAAAAGCTGTTCAATTCAGTTGAGCCGGTGCTATTCAAAAATTGAACAGCAGCCGTTCTGGAATTGAACAAAAAAAATTAAAAACGCGACAAAAAGTTGTTCAATTTGGTTGAACCGCTGTTGTTCAGAAATTGAACATCAACTATTCTGGAATTGAACAACAGCTGTTCTGGAATTGAACAAAAAAACTTAAAACCTTGACAAAAATCTGTTCGATTCTATTGAACTGTTGTTGTTAAAAAACTGAATAACAATTGTTCACAAACTGAACATTAAAACATAAAAACTCAACAAAAAGCTGTCTGCCGTTGTTCAAAAATTGAACAGCAGTTGTTCATAAATTGAACAGAAAAACATAAAAACTCAACAAAAATCTGTTCAATTCGATTGAACTGCTGTTGTTCAAAAATTGAACAACAGTTGTTCATAAACTGAACAGCAAAGTTAGAAAACTAAAAAAAACACAATCTTATAATGAAAAATGGATTGCAAATGGGAAAAATATACAATTATATACATAGTTTACAAGTGATGGTGTCAAACCTCTCATGTACTTGAGTTTGTGGGGTTGTCACCCCCTTGCGCCATAACTTGGATAGTGGGATCTTCTCGTGCCTGTTGACAAAAGGATTGCTTCGTGAGAGGTTTGTGATAGAGGTGTACTCTGTGTCCGTTAACTCGAAATGTTGAGTCGGATCCGTCTATGGTGGTCAGCGTGAGGGTCCAATTGCTATGCACTTCCTGAATCTCATATGGACCAAGCCATCTTGTTTGCAGTTTTCCTGGAAATTGTTGGAATCTGGAATCATATAGGAGTGCCCAATCTCCTTTTTGGAATACTTTCTTTTTTATTAGGTTGTCATGCCACTTGGCTCGTTGTTGTTGAATGATCATTGTGCGTTGTAAGGCGAGCAATCAGATTTCATCCAGTTCATTTATTTGTTGAAGTCTTTTAGTTTTAGCATCTGTTAAGTCCAACCCTACTTCCTAGGCTGTTCTCAGTGTTTTAATTTCGAACTCAATAGGGAAGATAGGTTCTCTCCCAAATACTAGTTGATATGGTGAATATCCAGTGGTATTTCTCCAGGTTGTTCAATAAGCCCATAAGGCTTCTCGCAGTCTAGTGGCCCAGTCCCAGCAGTGTGCTGCTATTGTCTTGGTAAGGATTGCCTCCAAGACTTTGTTAGTGCTTTCTACTTGTCCGTTTGCCTGCGAGTGATAAGGAGACGTAACTCTATGAATGACATGGTGATTTCTTAAGGCAGATATGATCTTATTTCCTGTGAATTGTGCCCCACTGTCAGTTATTACTTCCCTTGGTAGGCCGTATCATAAAAATAGCTCAAAGAGAAACTTAATTACTGATTCTTCCGTGGCTCTTGGAAAAGCTACTTCTTCCACCCATTTGGTAACATAATCCGTGGCAACCAATATGTGGGCTTTCTGGTTTGATGGTGGATTAAATGCTCCAACGAAGTCCAACGCCAATTGTTCAAATGGTTCCACTACCAATTGTGGTTGCAGTGGAATTTTATTGGCTTGGCCCGGACGACCCATCCTTTGGCAGCTATCGCAGGCCTGAACGTACTTCTTTGCATATTTAAAAATTGTAGGCCAGAAATATCCTAATTGCAGCACTTTATGCCCCGTCTGTCGGTCTGTGCAGTGACCACAGCAGGGTTCATCGTGACAGGCGTGTAAGATGTCATGGATTTTGTCTTCCCTTATGCATCGGCGTATCCACATATCAACCCCTGTATGAAATAAGTATCCTTCAATCCAGGAGAATCGTGAACTGCGTTGTACAATTAACTTCCGTTCTTTTGCCGAGAGTAAGATTTTTGCTAATATAATAAATAACATATGGTTTTCGATATTCTTCTTGGCCAAGGACTGCTCCTATTGCTGTATCAGATGCATCGGAAGAGATATGAAAGGGTAGTTTCCAGTTAGGACCTCGCAAGATTGGTGTTGTGGAGACCAACTTCTTTAATTCTGTAAAAGCAATGTCACATTTTTCAGTCCATAGAAATTCAACATTTCCAGTTAAAGCATACAGAGGTGCAACTATCTGTGAGAAATTTTTTATAAATATGTGATAATATCCTACATATCCCAGGAAACTGCGTACTTCTATTTGTGTACAGGGTGTGGCCAACAGAAGGATTACCTGTATTTTAGCCGGGTCTACCTGTATTCCTGCTGCAGAAATGTAATGGCCTAGGATTACCCCCTCAGTCATCATCATGTGGCATTTTTTGTTGCTTAGACACAATCTGGTAGCAATACATCGTTATAATACCTTGTCTAATGTTTCTAGTGCTTGATCAAAATCTTCCCCATAGGGTGTAAAATCATCCATATAAATTTCAAGTCCTTCATTTATTAAATCAGAAAAATTGCTAATTATGGCTCTTTGAAATGTTGCTGGAGCAATACATAATCCAAATGGTAACACTCTGTAAGCGAAAGTGCCCCATGGGCAGGTAAAGGTTGTCTTATCTTGATCTTTAGGGGCTATTTGTATCTTATTATATCCACTGAATCTGTCAAGAAAAGAAAAAAAACGTTTTCCAGCTAATGTGTCAAGGACTTGGTCAATAAAGGGAAGGGGAAATGATCTTTCTGAGTTGCTATATTTAATTCTCTATAATCCACGAAGATCCTCCACTTCCCATTCTTTTTAGGGATGACCACCAAAGGGGAGACTCATTTGCTATCTGAGATAGGATAAATAAAATTTACATCTAGGAGCTTTTAGAGTTCTTCTTTTACAATTTCTTTTAAATGGGGATTCAGTCTTCACTGTAGCTTCCTAACAGGCTATGTCTCTTTATCAATATAGATATGATGCGTGCATAGTGGTGGATCCAAGTCCTTCATGTCTTGGTAATCCCATGCAAATGCACCCTGGTGCTTCTTAAGGATTTTTACAAGTTTCTATCTTTGGTTGTCATCTAGGCTACTGTTAATATTCAAAATATTTCCTGGTTCAATCTCAATAGGTATACTATTATAAACAATGGTTATGGGATTATATTGGGTCTCAAAGTCCGTCACAGGGTTTTCTTGCCCTTCATGCTTGAGGATTGTTTTCATCATTTGGCATTTCAATTTTTCAAGTTTGGGAGGTTGATTCATAACATTACTAATCAAATCATCTTCAGTTTGGTCTTTAAATTCGAGAGCCTCTATGAGGGTGAGGAGTGGATGGATATATTTTTCCCAATATGTATCTGGGTGTTTGTGAATTTTTATCATGGGCAGACTTGGTTTGGCAGGCAGATAAATTACAATATTTTTTACAGAATTGCCTCTAGTGATAGTCATGCTGCCTGTTCGGCAGCTTATGTAAGCATCTGCCATGGCCAGCCAAGGCCGCCCAAGAATCAATGGGTGCCCTTCCATCCTAGATTTTGGATTAATAACTAAAAAATCAGCAGGGTTTTCCTTTCTGGTCTAATAACAGATCTATCAGCTAATTCTAGGAGTGTGGCTGTAGGTTCGAGGACTGATATGACTAGTTTTTCACAAGCTCCTGTAGTTAGGATGTTGATGGCTGCCCCAAGGTAAGCCAATGTGTTTGGAAATGAATGTCCAGAAATTTGTACAGTTACAATGGGGTTTCTTGAGTCTTCATATTTCATAGGTGGTTCTCTACCTAGCAATAAGTCAGACAGAGTTACTACTACATGAATGGTAGGTGCAACCATTGTTTTCCTAACTTGTTTTTTTTCCACATAACTCCTTGAATGTTTTTGCATAGATGGGAATGTCCTGGATTGCCTGCAAAAGAGGAATTTTGACACAAAGGTTTCTTAATTCCCCCAAGATGTCAAATTCTAAGTTGGTTATAGGTCTGGGTAGGTTTAATCTCTATTTTAAGATATCTAGGTCTTTGTTGTTCAATTGTTTCCTCGTCTTTACCTATTTTTGTTATCTTTGTTGAGCTAGGCCCTATGGATGTTTCAATTTGGGATTGAGGTGGAGTTGGGGCCTCTACAGGAAATATGTTATGTCCCGATCTTAACCTCAATTTGTTACACTGTTTTTTTTCGTTGTTGGGTTTTGGATCCTCTATGATCTGAATTAATTGAACTGGTCTATTATTGGGATTAGGATTGGGTTGGGCTGGTAATTGAGGTTGTATGATAGGCTGCTGGTTATGCTGAATAGGGTAAGGAGCTAGTAATTGTTGGGTTTCTGCTCCTGTAGGTAAATTGGCCATCCCCATAGGTCGTTGCCAGTTCAAATTGTTGTTTTGAGTAGGAGGGTTTGGCCATTGGTTTTGATAAGGGATATTCTGCCAATAAGGGGGAGAACTAGGGAAGTTTTTCTAGTTACTTCCTGATGGATTTTGCGTAGGCTAGAGGTGGGTTAGGAAAGGTTTGGTTTGGCCAAGTTGGAAAGGGGTTCTGAGTCTGCCAATTTGTTGCAAGGTTTTTTTGGTTGTACTGGGGCAATGGAAAGTATTGAGGTAGGTCTTGTGGTATGCCAGGTCGTGCCTGCCATTGCTGACACTAATTCATTAAATAGACTGGTTTTGTTTCTTCTTCCGCTTCTTTGTAGATGGCTTTCAGCCCGGGGAGTGAAGGACACTGGTCCATAGCATGATCCTTAGTGCAGATAGCACATATCTGGACCATGTCTAAAGGACACTCCCTTTGGCTATGCTTCTTCCGACATTTTGGGCAGAAGATGGCCAGATTTTGTTCAGATATTGCTTGTTTTTGTTTGGCTTGTAGAACATCAAGTTGTGTGGTCAAAGTGCCCAAGATGTCAGTTTTGAAGTTTTCTAAAATATTTCCAAATTCTGCCCTAGTTACATTGCCACTGGTCTGCTTAAGATCGTGCCCAATAGGTCTATTACGTGAGCTTCCCCGGGAGCATCTAATACATACGGAGATAATCTCGTCATATTCTTCTTGATAAATATCTCCGTTTCCCATTGTCTTAAGTAATTCAACCCATTCCTCCTTCATCCCTTTAAGCATTGTGGTTTTCAAAATGTCTTTGGAAAACGTAGTATATGGGATCTTTGTAAATTGTATTGAAATATTTCTACATATTCCTCTAATGTTTCATTGTCTTTTGTAGTCATATTAAATATTTCATCTTTTAGGTCTCGGGTTCGACAATAGTCTTGATATTTGGTAAGAAAGGCATTCTTCATTTGGTCCCAGTTGTTTATAGTTTCCCCTCCTAACCCCATGAACTAGAGAAGAGCCGTCCCTTTCAAGGTGGAGGGAAATAATTTTATTTTATGGGGATCGGTGGTGTAATCATATCCTCTGCTTAAGACATCAAATTCAAATAAGAATGCATCAGGATATTTTGTGGTTAATCCATGAAAGGTGGGGATGTTATGCAAGGGAATGGCTTTTATAGGGGCATTGGCAGCATGATCAACGATGGGGTACTCCAATGTTGATGTCTGCCTTTGATTTTGATTTTGATTATTTTCCATTTGATCAAAGAGGTGCTAGAAATCTTCAGGAATTTCTTGATCTAGAGGGGATATTTTAACAGGCTTGGAAGGTGAGTGCAGTGGAAGTTTTACAGCACTTCCCTGATCTAGGATTCTAAGAAGTTATGTTTCGATTACTTCTTCAGGGGACTTAGGTATCTCTATGTGAATTTCTCCACTAGTTTCTCCCCTGCCTTCTTGCAAATTGCAAGAGCCTCCCTCTTTTGAAAGGTCAATGTTTTGATGAATGGTAGTCTGCAGGTTTCGCTTAGACCCTTATGTCTTGCTGTGAATCTCAGCGTAGGCTACAGATGGTGAGGCTGCTGCCCGAGGGAGTATGTTAGAATTTTGGATGGAAGTAGTTCTCGGTCCTATAGATGCCTGAGATTCAACTTTCTTAATGATTTCTTCTATGTATGTTTTCCTCCCAAGGATCACCAGTCCTTTGGGTTGTGGTTGTGACTGATTTTGGGTTGCTTCTATCTTTTTCTTAGGCATAAAACAAGATCACCTATCCTATGGTTCTTATACAGTTTGCTGGTAGGCGGGCTAAAGGGCAAGCATGTTGCTTACCGGCACGCTGGTTCTTACCTTTCGTTTTCAATACCCAATTCCTCATAGCAATGGAAAAATAATGAATTAGAGTAGATAACTCTCAACACTCTCCCCGACAACGGCGCCAAAATGTTGGGTTAGATAGAGGTGAATTTTTGTGACAACTCTAGTGTTCCTTCATTTAATTATCAACTCGGGGTAAGTCTTTTTATTTCAAGAGTGCCAACACAGTATATGCGAGTTAACTGGTCTACAGATGCTCTTTGTCAATGTAAATAAGGAATTACTAACTCCTAGAGCCTATTGATCTTAGAGAAGGTGCCTTAGATGGATATTTAGCCTAAAGTTGGGTAATGGGATTTGGTGTTTCTCTACTGGAACAAAACAGTAGTTCAATTAAGCTAAGCAACAGTCTAAATAAATCAAGAAAGAATTGAAATGACAGTAATGAAATTAAGCAGAAAAATAGTCTAACTAAGTTGTTTCAGAAATGGAATTGAATTGAATCAACGACCTAGTGATCTAAGCAGTAATGAAGCAGCTATATGGCTAGCAGTATAACGAGAATTATGCCTAGCTGTGCGATAATGAAACAACAATATAATTGAGCAATATGAATAGTTATGCAAATAACAAAATGGTAGTAGAACTAAGCAATATGACTAGCTGTGCAATAATGAAACAACAGTATAACTAAGCCGGCAGTAATGAACAACAATATAACCGAAACAGGTCAAATAACTTATACAACTAGAATTAAGTAATTTTGAAATGGAGTTCTATGTAAGACACAATTAAGCAACACTGATCAATTGGTTAATTGCTTTGTTATGCTAAAAGGAGAACACATTGCATGGGGATGAAGAACGCTGAAATCAATCTTCCTACGGCCAAGAAATTAATCATCATGACAACAGAATAACCAGGATTAACAAAACATTATCAGAAACGGGATTGCACTTGTCTTATTCTAAGAACGCAATTGCCAATGATTCATTAAAGAAGAAGAGCTATAATTATATCAAATGGAGGTATGTATTACAACTGCACCAAGTTCAGAGGTATCGATTCTATAACTTTTCAGGACATGAAAACATGCGTGGAGCTCCCAGAGGTTGGGCCTAGACCTACAAAAGCCTCAGCACTGAGGAAACTTCAAAATATGGTTATTCAAAACTCTTTGTTACATCCAGGAATGCTACAAAATATAATTAGATAGACTGTTCTGGATTTTTCTATTATCAGATTTCCCTCTCATTCTGTTCTTTTCCCTTTTAAAGGCGATCTTCGGGAATTTCGAGAATGTATCTCAAACGACAGCCCGCTATGCATGGCTGTCGTTTGAGTTCTAAGACTCAATCTGCTTGTTCACCTTCTATCGGCCGTTGGGACTACTTAGGACTTCTTGTGCTTGCGTCCGTCGATTGGCTTATTTTCTCTATTGGTTTAGGCATTCCTAGTTTCCTACAGGTAAGGACAAAAATAGTCAATTTCTTATTATAAACCGTCCTTTTTTATCATTATTCTGATTGTTCCCATTTTCATGATTTTTATTCCTTATTGTTAATGTGAAGAGGGATTTTCTTGAAATTACAATATAATTTGCAGTATTTACAGGGTGAAAATCATATCTTAATCTAGGCCCAACAACTCCCATAAGTAGAAAGTCAATAATGTTGCGGTTGATTCACATTCAGTTCCTAGTTCAAGAGATGATTTACTTGCAGATGTAGAAATTTAGCGTGCACTTCTCAAGCCATTCATCAAAACTTGGGAAGAGCTTGTCCATAACAACCACAAAACTAGTCTTGGATATGACAAGGATGTGTCCTTTCATATTTCTGACTACTCCAAGCCCATCAAATTTCAAAGTGTTGGGTTTCTTTATGACAATTCACCTTCAACTATTCCAGTTTATTCTCCTTCTCCTCAACAACATATTGTTATATGCCAACATTATGATCGAGTTGGTAATACGAAAGATCATTATTTTGATCTTCATCCATGTAAGCACTGTCATAAAACCACTAATTATTTACATTGATTCTTTAGAAACAAGTCTCCTACAAGAACAAAGATTCATCTTGTATGGATTTATTCTTGGCAATGGGCATCGACAACCAAGAAGATGTTTCAGTCATATGTCATAATTTCTTCTAGAGTATTAAAAATTATTCCAGTTTAGTTTTCACCATCATCTCACCTTGTATCTAACAGGAGGGGAATTGATGGTCATCTACAAGCTTCAAATCCACATCAAGTGAGCCTGAGCCACAACCTACCATACCAAATTCAAAGTTGTAGCCAAAGACAAAGATTCCCATGATCATGACAATGGTCGGTGTTCAACCATAAACCATCTATGTGAGGTTGAGCTTCTCCCTCTTCAAAGAATTAGGAGAACTTCTTGTAGCAAAAGTGTTCAGCTTCGTGCTAGATTTGGAAGAGTTTCAGGAACTGCGCTAAGCGTTCCAGTCTTGGTGGTCATACTTAAACCACCTCCTTATGCCAACATTTTAGAGAGAAAATTTAGCCTAGTTCTTCCATGCATATTTTGCACATCTTGTATTATAGCTCTCTTCTTGGACTCATACATACCCCTTCGGATTAAGGGGGGGAATGTTGGACACCTAATCCTCTAAGGGTTGGTGTAGAAGGTGAACAGTCAAAGGGAGTCCAAGAGACCTTGGAATATGGAATCCAAGATTCACTCCAATGTAATATAAATATGTATAATTGTGAATAATAGAATTAATATAATGACTATATTTCATATTTTTCTCACCATTCCATTGTTATGTTTGACACATATGAACATAACATATAACACAAGTATATAAATAATAGTCTTACAATATTCACGATACATGCATGAAAATGTGTTTTCTCAATGAGCTTCTTATTATTAAGTGAAAGGTCCAAATACACAGTCACAATAGTGAAACACTAGCTCCAATAGTGGAACACTAAGTCACTTCTTACTTCTCCAAGGAATGATCTTCTCTCTTATGCCAAGCTAGAAGCTAAGGCTAGCTCTCCAAGGATATTCAAACACATAGGAAACAGTTAAGTATAACTTGGTCTAGTCTAGAGTTAGGTAAAGTGTGTTTATTTACTATGTACATTTGTAACTTATAATTTGATGGTCACGATTTGTAGTGATCTGACAATTCGCTCTCTCCTCAATATTAACGACACTTGATCCATGGCTTAACACCCGATTGATCCATGTTCTCTATTTAAAGAGCATGGAGGATCATTTTTCCGGTAACTGTTTATGAGAGAAAGATATGTAAAATTTATTTTTATATTAATAAATTTCCTGAAGTGGCCACGCTGGCTCAGGCCGTGGATTGTTTCCCTCTTTGAGGGTTTTAAGCATGTGATATATTGGCATACTGATTTGTGATCTGTTTGTGAGCGATGTCCTTTGGTGTTTGATCTAAGGAACTTACCCTGTAAATTCCTACATGGTATAAGAGCATGGCTTTGAATTGCACTAATAATGGAATTCCATTGCACTGAGAATGGCATTAAATTGCAACATACTTTTCCATATACTCCACAACAAAATGGTGTAGCTAAAAGGAAGAATTGCACCTTAAAAGAAATGGCTAATTGTATGCTTTAATGTAAAGGACTTAGTCTCAATTTTTGGGCAGAAAAAATTAACTGTGAAAATTACATAGTAAATCAAACTCCTACTAAGGTTTTAAGGAACGTAACTCCAAAAGAAGCCTGGAGCTCAATCAAACCAGATGTAAGTCACTTTCGTGTTTTTGGAAGTGATGTTTGGGCCCATATTCTAGATGTGAAACATAAAGCCTTAGAACCTAACAGTAAAAAATGCATTTTTGTTGGATAATCTTAAGATGTCAAAGGTTATAGAATTCTTCAACCAAAATCCAAAAATATAATCATTAGAAGAGATGTAAAATTTAATGAAAATATATTGGCCTGCGAGCCTAGTTTAGCGGGTGTGCCACCTTTGGCCCGTGAGCCTGATTCGGAATATGTGCCACCTCTCTATATCTCTTCTATTTTTGATAGAATTCCTTCTAGTTTAGATGTTGATAGCGAGGATGAAAATCATCCTCCACCTCTTGAAGATATTCCTTCAACTCCACAACTTCCAAGATGGGTCCACTCTACTCGGGATGCATCAAGTTCTCTTGCAGGTGACCCTGCATATCGACGATGTACACGTTCTCAGTTCGAAAGGGCTTCTTCCTTACTGGCTCAAGTTACAGAAAATCCTAATCTTGACACCTTTGAAGAAGCTTCCAATCATCCAGATTTGGATGAAGCTATGAATGAATAATATCGTTCCTTATTGGAAAACGATACTTGGGATCGTGTTCCTCTTCCAAAAGGAAGAAAACTTGTCAGATGCAGATGGGTTTACTAAACAAATTTTGGACTAGATGGAAAAGTGGATAGACATAAAGCTCGTCTTGTTGCTAACGTATTTTCACAAGTTGAAGACATTGACTATACTGAAACCTTCTCCCCTATTTCCAAAATGAATTCTATCTACCTTATTCTTTCCCTTTCTGCCTCCTTTAAATGGGAAGTTCATCGGTAGGATGTTAAATCCACCTTCTTACATGGATATTTTCATGAAGAAATCAACATGGAACAACCCCCTGGCTTTATCCAAAATGACTCTAGTCTTGTTTGTCGCCTTAGGAAGTCTCTCTATGGTCTCAAACAAGCTCCTCGGACTTGGTATGCCAAAATGGATATATTTCTATTAGATAATAGCTTTTATAGGTGTCATTCTAACAACACTATCTACACCAGGAAAGTGGGTAAGTCCTTCACCATCCTTGTTTTTTATGTTGATGATCTTATCCTTACAAGTAGTGATCCCAACCATATAAACCATGTGAAGTATAGCCTCAAAAAGAAGTTTGAAATGACAGACTTAGGACACTTGCATTATTTCCTTGGTCTTCAAGTCTTGCAATCCAAAGAAGGTATTACCCTCTCTCAGTCCAAGTATGCCTGTGATTTTCTATGCTACTTTCACATGGAAGACTGTAAGCCAACCCCTTCTCCCTTTCAGTCTGGAATCAAGCTTTCAGTCACTTGTACTACCCATAAAGTTGATGCTACCTTATACTGTCAACTTGTTGGTAAACTTCTGTATCTAACCCATACCCGTCCTGACCTTTCCTTTGCCGTTGGTATTGTTGCTCGGTTTATGAACCAACCTCATGAAATTCAGTGGAAAGTAGCTAAAAGAATACTTCGATATATTCGAGGTACAGTGCAGTTTGGGATTTATTACAATGCAGGAGCATCTCCATTGTTGATTGGTTTCAATGATTCTGATTGGGCTTGTGAGCCTGATGATCAAAATTCTATTGCAGGATATGTATTCACTCTTGGTTCAAGACCTATTACTTCGTCTTGTAAGAAATAAAGTGCCATCTCTCTTTCTTCAGCAAAAGAAGAGTATCGTGGTGCCGTTCAAGGCAACAAGGAAGCTATGTGGCTTTGTCAGATCCTATCTGAATTTGGTCTTCATCAGCAACATCCAACTACACTTTGGTGTGATAATCAGAGTGCCATTCAGCTATGCAAAGATCCAGTTCAACATCAACATATGAAACACATTTAGCTTCATATGCAATTTATGAGAAAGCTCATTCATGATCGTGTTCTTGAAGTAGAATATTGTTCAACCAATGATCAAGTTGTTGATATATTTACAAAGGCTCTCACAGAAGCGAAGCTTACCAAACTTCGATCCATGCTTGGAGTTCAAGAAAGTTATCATTAAGGGGAGATAGGCTCTAATGCCTCCTTCCTTCTCCTATTGTGTCACCTTTGTAAATCCTTCAATCCTATTCCAAGTTGATCTTAAGGGGGGGATGTTAGGATATTTTGACACATAGGAAATAGGCTCCTTTTGTGTCACCTTTGTAAATCCTTCAATCCTATCCCAAGTTGTTCTTAAGGGGGGATGTTAGGATATTCTGACACATAGGAAATAGTTAAGTATAACTTGGTCTAGTGTAGAGTTAGGTAAATTGCGTTTCTTTACCATGTACATTTGTAATTTATAATTCGACGGTCATGATTTGTAGTGATCCGACGGTTCACTCTCTCCTCGGTATTAACGACACTTGATCCATGGATTAACACTCGATTGGTCCATGATCTCTATTTAAAGAGCATGGAGGGTCATTTTTTCGGTAACTGTTTATGAGAGAAACATATGTAAACTTTCTTTTTATATTAATAAATTTCCTGAAGTTGTCGCGTTGGCTCAGGCCGTGGACTGTTTCCCTCTTTGAGGGTTTTAACCATGTGATATATTGGTGTACTGATTTGTGATCTATTTGTGAGAGGTGTCCTTTGGTGTTTGATTTAAGTAACTTACCCTATAAATTCCTACAAAATCCCTTTTTCTTGAGTTATGAGGTTTCTTTTATAAAAAGAGGATTGACATTTCATCTCCCCTTATGACTATTGAGCTACTGTCATCACTCTTGGACTCCTAAATGACCTATGAACTTATATATTAATCTTTCGTCCACATGTAAATCTTAAACTTACACACAATTAAATTTCGTCATTTTGAGAATCAAATAATTTGTAACAGTCCCGGGAAAAAGATTTATGTAATAAAAGTTAATAAAAACAAAAAATAAGACCACGGTTAGGGAAGACTTATTCCAAGCTAAATCTTGGGAAAGATATCCTAGTGGGCATCACTGGATATGTGTTTATGGCTAAGTAATACTAGAAATGGAAATGGCTAAGGTACTAAGAGGAAACAAATATTTTTGGCACATTTTTCGATGAAAAGAAAGGAAAATATGAGAAAAGGAAGGCAAAAGGTCACAAGTTGCATGTGAAGAGGAAAATGAAGGAAAATAATGGAAAATGAAGAAATTAGAGGCCTCATTGATACAAATTCTTCTGAGGATCAATGTAACCTTTTTTCAGTTAAATTTTGGAGCTCTCTCATTATTCTCTCTCTCTCTCACTCTTGGATACTTAGATTTTTCTTGGAGCATTTAAGCTTTGAGCCAAGAAGGAGGAAAGCAAGCAAAGGAAGGACAAGTGTAACACCCTCTTCCCACATCTACCCAAGTAACCGACCAGCCGGGGTAAACATGTGATGAGAGGCTACTATAATGAGATTCAACCTCATAGGTGACCTTAAGGAAGTGGAATCGACAGAAACACAACATACAGACATTGTACAATAAAAAAAACACCCCCAAGAAGTAACCCAACTATTCATTCCTCTTACCCCTGGGATAAACTAACATTTTGACCTTTTTGAGCCATATATGTAGGCACATGCTTGCAAGCCAATGTCCAGGAGGCTATAGACACAGGTATACAAAATCATGTCAACATCCAGGGCTCCAATTCCTTAGTGCTATGTCAACTTCCCTGAGATTTGAGCCACCTTTTAAGGCCTAGAACCCATTGCTCTGCCCATAACTTCATGAAATGTTTAGAGATGATAAATAACAATAGGACAATGATACAAATGAAATCATATCAATAATAACTCATCTAGAACCCTCCTAGCCAGGACATGTGTTTTGTCAAACATGCCACAAACATTGAAACTACAGGTATAAACAACATAACATATCATAGGGGTCTCATACTTATATGGGAATCGCTAAGAAGAATTTCTACCCTACATATTAGCTACAATATAATCTATTTTACCATAGATACATTGTGCATTCATTTACAAGTAAAAACATGGAGAGATCCATATATCAACATAAACGAGGCTTTACCATGATATACACTTGATCACTAGGTGAACACACGCATGGATATCACTAGGTTCTCTTAGCCTAAAGAATGAGGAATTTTCCTGTCTCCTAGTATCTTAGGATTTACTGCAAACCACAATCTCAATTAGGGGTTAATAGGCCCTAAACCGAGACATAATTTCCATGCATTACCGTATATCCCAAACCTAGGATTCCTAGGCCTAATGGAGAGAAAACCACCTCTTAGGATTTTTCACAATCCTAACCCAGATCACAATGTCCTAAACCGAGGCAACACATAAACTAGTTATGTGCCATATCATTCAGAGACATACCCCACTCAACTTCAAATCCATTCGGTAAACCAACTAACCAAAACATGAGAACTCCACAACACCATAGCTATCCGGAAATGGCAAGGCTAGGTTGAAAACATTGTCATAACTGGAAAAACCCATGCTAAGGTCAAAAAGAACCACATTCAATACCAAGCATGCCAAATCTAGCAAGGAAAATACACATGCAAATCGACACCTACCAAGAATCTTGTTGTAGCTGCTTGATTCCTGCTCCTACTTTCTTGCTTCCTCCTTCTTCTTTATTTCTTGCCTTTCTTGGTCCAATGCTAAAATGTTCCAAGAAAATTTAAGTGTCCAAGAGTGAGAGAGAGAGAGAATAATGAGAGAGCTCAAAAAATGAACTGAAAAAAGGTTAAACCAGCAAAAATTTTGCTAACTAGTCCTCATAAGCCTTTTTATAGATGAGGCCTCTATTTTCTTCATTTTCCATTATTTTCCTTCATTTCCCTCCAGACATGAAACCTTTGACCTTTCATCTCCATTTTCTCCTAATTTCCATTATTTTCATAAATAAATGTGCCAAATATTCCATTTTTCCTTTCCAAAGACTTTTCCTTTACCTTTTCTAATTTCCTTATCAATATTAACCAAAATGGATGTTTTTCCCAACATTCAACTTGGAATAAGTGTCCCATCAACTGTGGTTATTATTTTTAACTTTATTATGTGGAATTTTCACAAGGGATGTTATAGAACCCTCCCCCTTGGGTGAGCACTATCCTCGGTGTTCAATGACACCTACAAACCAGAAAATCGCTGAAAATAAAACATATTGCCTATGGAGTCTTATAACACAACTCGTTGCAATATTTATGATGAATAACCTGCTCAAACGAAAAAATCATCATGAAAATCATACCGTGTACTGGAGATTTATAACACAAATCATTACGGTATTTACAATAGTATACACATATACACATTTTCTCAACCAATAAATAAAAGGATATGATGCCTGCATCAACAAAAAGGGAATCTAGAGGCTCAAACCTCCACCCTCAAAGTAGTAACGGGATTTACTTCCTTCCTAGGAAGTCTAGAATCCACTGTCATAGTCAAAGTTTGCATCTAATTCCCAACACTACAATATTCTGCTACTATACCCTCAATGAACAGTGATTGGATCATTTTTCTAGGGCATACTCCCAATGTGCATCTGATTCCATCTGGCAATGATAATGACCAAAAAAAATGCATCCCCGACCTTCCCTTCTTTGATACACAGTTCCTCAGGCAATCCAATCATCCCCTTCCATAAAATCACTCACCTTTCAAGTTCCTTTGCATCCCCTATCCCAAACGATCCATCCCTTAGCAAGGATTACTCACATCGAAAGATAAAAAAACCAAGGCATGTACATGCCTCAAAACCAAAGCATATCCCTACCTCGAAACCATCATACTGGTCATAGCATGCTCATGGAAATCAATGGACACTATTGGGTACCAGTGTCCCACAATGGACCTATTCCCGAAGCACTTTACCAGCATACTGCTTCTCGTTTCAATTCCTTTTGTTATTGTTGCTAATGCTTGCAACCAATTTCAATCACCCAACTGAGAATTTCCATGATTCTTGTACCAAGCATATAAATTCCATTAGATTCAAAATCAATTGAAATAAATTCACAACATAAGTCATTGGTAGCTCGCCAATAAGGCACACTTGCAATTCTATTCACTTCCTGTCACACAAGTAAAAGTAGTTGTTTGATCAAATCATCATGTATAAACATATCACATATGGTTATCTCAAAACACAACCATCATAGGTCAAAATCATGAATCACATGCAATCGTCATAAACCATAATCATAAAACAAATGTAACCATCATAACTTAGAATCATATATCACATGCATAATAGAACTGAAATAAATATTGATACTTATCCTTCATCGGTTCTTATTTCTTCCTTTGTTCTTTTGGTCCACACACAAGATTGGTTGCCACACTCGACAAGCACCCCATGCCTTTTTTTCTCTTTAATCATGCACACATACACACAGTGTACATCACAACACGTACACCCACATACGACATACAACACCATGCAATACACACACCCACACTGGTATATGACGCATACACCTACACACAATGTACAATACAACATAATACATACGTCTACACCTGCATGCAACACACACACCTACACCTAGTGTATAATAAAACATAATACATACGCCTACCCTAACATACAACACATACACCAACACCCGGTGTACAATACAAAACAACACATACACATATATAGAGTACAACACAACGAATACACATGTCACGATACCATAACTACACCATGCACATACATTGTATTTCATGCCCACAAGACAACATGTACACCATGCACACAATACCACATGCATACCAGTACCATATGCAAATCATGTACATAACACTACCTACACAACATGTGTACAACATCACATGTACATGACACCACCTGCATAATGTGTGCACAACGCAAAATGTACATTGCACCACCTGTACAATGTGTACAAAATACCACATGTACACAAAAACACATGCACGACATGTACACGAAACCACATGTGCACATTGCCACATGCACAACATGTACATGGAACTACTTGCACACAACACCACATGTACAACATGTACACAACACCAAATGCACACAACACCACATGTAAAATCATGCACACAACACCATATGTACATAAAACCATATGTACAACACGCACACAACGCAATATGTACATATCACTACATATACAACATGTACATAGCACCATATGTACACAACACCACATATCCAACATGCGCATAACATGATATGCACACAAGACCACATATCCAGCATGCGCACAATATGATATGTACACAACACCGCATATCCAACATGTACATAAGACCATCTATACCTAGCACTACATATGCAATATACACACAACACCATATATACAACATACATACACCATCATATGTACACAATACTACATATATAACATTTACACATCACCATAGGTACAATCACTAAAATGACAACATTCACAACATATACACAATATTAGTACTACACATCCATAGACCACACATTGACCCCACAAGCAATCTTGCTTCTAGTGTCTTTCCACTATACATGCTTATCCTAGCATGCCAAAGATCATACTACTTTCAATTCGCTGGTGTACCCCTAAACATTACATGTCCATAAAATAAACATAGGAATAGTAGAAGCATATAATATCAATTCATGTCCACAAGATATTGACCTCATCAATCTATTAGAGTTACTCTTCCCACTTGGTTCCTCATAAGACCAAGAACCTCGTCATGCCATTCACATGCCTAAGGAATCATTCCTCCACAAGAATGATCCTTGATAACCCTCTCAAGCAGCGACACAGATACATATATATAATCATTAACATAGAACAATCATAATCATGTCATACAACAACATACATACACACATATATACATACAAACAACCATGATCCATGATGACCCTGTCAGACACAAATTACATACATACATACATACATAAATATATGTATACATATAAAGAGCAACATAATCATGATCACATCATAATTACCAGATAGCATAAGGTATAGGTTAAGAGAACTTCCGTTATTTGTGCACAACATGCACAACGTTGAGAACAACGGTTCCCAACATAACCAAGGAATCTAATGACGCAGATCTATTCACTTTACCTTTCTCATGTATGTACTGCTACCGTCCATTTACCACAATGGACCCAACCATTCCAATTAACTATCATATTCTTACCTTCCGCTGTGATTACTCATGCACCGAGCTTCATCCGTGTCTTACATTGCATGTTAGGTACCACACAACTCTCCCTGAGATCCATTAACTTTTATCTTTCCCAAACAATTCCCAAGACTATCAAAACATAAAAGGAAAGAACAAGAACAAACAAGAAGAAGGCCATCAAAACCAAGGCAATACGACACCGCAAAAAAGTGGCATGATCATGCACCAAACATAAACAAAACTGCAAATCAAGCACAAACAAATCACAAATTCCAAAAGCACAAGACTAGAAACAAACACCATGAATCAATCCCCATGGTTCCCAATACTTCCAAAGGAAAAGTCAACCCAAACCTTCTTTAAGATTTCATGGCAGTCTCTTACAATGTAATCCCCTCCATCATACTGCCATAAAAAAAAAACTATCAACGCATAAATAAATATAACAATATGCCAGTTATCTTACCTTGTTGTTCCAAGCACATTTCCTTTTAACTGAACATGTACACCTCTCAAGGAGCTCCAATCCATTGATGAATCCGTCCATAGATGGAAAATAGTTGTTATACCTGTAAAATACATGTTCAAAAATGTTGAAAATGCAGCAAGATGATGGAGCTTAGTGAAATGAAGTCGCCTTCACTAAGTGGGCCCGCAGGCGAATTCTGGCGCAAAGTCTATTTTTAGACTATGTCTATTTTTAGACATATGGAGCATGGTCCAGGGGTTGCAGTATGTTATTCTTGGAGTATTGTTCATGTTGGTAAAAATAGATGGACCTCTATTTTTAGACATTTAGGTCGAAGTCTATTTTTAGACTGCCTTCCTAAAAATAGGGAAGTCAAATATTATTTACCCTTAATAATATTTAGACTATAAACAGCAGTTTACTCTCTTGGAACACTTCAGTTCGAGCCTTGGAAGTGGCTCATGCATCTGACAGAGGAATTACGCTATTCCTAGGGTTTGATGGCATCATGCATGGTTGACTTCAGTTAGGACTTCAGTGGCAGAAGTTTGGTGGAGTTAATGAGACGGCTAGTGGAGTTGTGTTCTGTTTATTTTAGTTGAACTAGTTGAGATTAGTTTAACTAGCTAATCAATTAGTTATGAGTGGAGTGAATTAAATAATATTTAATTCATTAATTAGTAACTCATTATTCAACTCAAGAACACATCAGTTCACTACAGTGCATGATCAGTTCAGTGGAGACCAGTGAAAGAGGTAGATGAAAGGGTGGAGTTAGCGATCAGTGGCGACATCAGTTGTGCATGAGATTTGCACCACACTTGGAGGAATTGCCCATGATGATTGCGCTGTCAAGCCAAGGAGATTCGAACCTTGGATCTCTATATAGACAGGCCTGGATTGCACAATAGAGGCAAGGCAATTGGCGGTGAGTTTTGAACCAGTAACCTGTTCAAAACTGAGCTAGTTTGTGTGTAACTTCATGAGAAAGTACCGAGTACTTGTGAGGAGTATTGTACTGAGTTTGTTACATGTTTTCTCCATTATAATATACACAATAGCTGCGGGGTTTTCAGCTATAAGCTTTCCCCATACATACCGTGTTAATGTGTATGATGATTTGATGTGCTATCGCTTGTTTTATTTCCGCATGTGTGATGATCTGAGTGGAAGAGATTATGTGTTGCATATAAATTCGAATTGTATGTGATCAGGATAGTCTCGGTGGATAATTAATCATTATTAAGCAAATTTCTACATGGTATCGGAGCTATTGAAGCAGAGATTGATCATCACAGTGATTACAAACTTATTTCGGTAGACAGAGTCTGCATGCGGGCCAGGTAGCCTCCGGATTCATCTTTCTTCGGAAAGTGAAAGGTCTAGTAAATGCCCCTTGCAGTCAATCTCTGTGCTAGAAATAATTTTTT